>JAODUO010000549.1:0-207500 GCA_025642075.2 Ridgeia piscesae
CAACCCCCTTCACCCATCAACCCACTCAAATCCCCCCACACTCACCCATCCACCCAACACTCACCCATCCATCCAACACTCACCCATCCACCCACCACTCACCCACCCACCCACCCACCCACCCACCCACCCAAAATTCACTCACCCATCCACCCAAACACTCACCCATCCACCCACATTCACATATCCACCAACACACTCACCCATCCACACACTCACCCATCCACCCACACTCACCCATCCACCCAAACACTCACCCATCAACCCACATATCCACCAACACACTCACCCATCCACACACTCAACCATCAATCCGTACACTCACATATCCACCCACACTCACCCATCCACCCACACACTCACCTATCCACCCACATACTCACTCACCCACTCACCCACATACTCACTCACCCATCCACCCACATACGTACACAAACGACCTGACATCCATAAGTAGTTGCAAGCCGCCGTTTTATTTGGACTCGCGTCATCGCTGTACACAAAAAAACGATTTTGGAGGCAAGGATTCGGTGCATGCTGGGTAACACTTCACATCTGGAAGCAACCTGTGCAGACGGCAAACCTGCGTCGTTACAGCGTATGCCGGACAACTCGAAAATGCAGAGTTGGGGCCGCTACGAACCACGGCGCAGTCGGCGCTCACGGGGAACCGTTCTCGGCTGCGTCAACAAAACACGTATCGCAGACAAACACGGAACATTTACGAAGAATGCCACCAGGCACGTGTATGTCCACGGAAAAGACTAAATATTTCAATAAATGCACAAAAACGTCTGCACAGCACAAACGATACATCCAAATTACTTACACAAAAACGTAAGCAATATTGCGAGCTTTGGTTGTTACAATTTCTTGAGGTTTGGAAGTAAAAACGGGAGTGGGCATTTAGTCGCAGAACCTTTGGTCATAAGTGAGTAACGTGAACACGAGTTAGAAATAAGTCGAGTAAATAACATAATACCTGGCACACAACACGATGCTACAAATTCATAAGGTACAATCAAAGCTATAAGAGGTCAATATGTAAACTGTTGTGCTGACGTTTTTGAATTGTCGGACGTGATAGCGTGACCAAATGCTGCGTCCCACACAGACTGTACGATTACACGTGTGAAGAAAGTGTCTGTGAAATTATTATTTGATTCAACATTTATAAATAGATTGTGATTAAACTGTAGCGCTCTGTCACGTGTGACCAGATGTCGTATGACCAAACAACATAACTTGTGATCAAATGTCGTGTGACCAAATGCCATAGATCACTGCCCGTTTCTATACACTCCGACGAATGACGAATCTACGGACATGATAGGTACTAACAAAGACGAATCCTTTTCACAAATATTGTAGTCACAATGAAGGGTGTTTTAAAGCACACTACTTCGGCATATATAATAAAAGTAGTGAATTGTGTCAATCGTATTTTAGTAACTACCCCGACACGGTAATTGTTAGCATACAGAAATTTCAGTGTTACACCTCATCGCATTTTAGTAATTAAGATGACATCGTAATTGTTGGCATATAGATATTTCAGTGTAACATCTCCAGACATATGCATGTAGTACAAACTATACTGAACAAATCATCTATCAATTGTACATTTCATCATATTTCAGTTAATTTACAATAACCATTGTTAATTACCAAGAGTAATTAGCACAACACTGACGCCCCTTGTTTCTGTTATAGTTAAAACATGCATCAGTAACTAAATTGGTTAAAAACGACACGTCAGTTGCAGAATACAAGTTGCGTTTACGATTCAGAAACAGTAGGTTGCTAATACACGTGCATGTGTACTATGCGCATGTGTACTATGTGTGGTGTATCTTCGCAGTGAGTCACGTTTCTTAGATCTATGGCTGTCTGTATCGACAGAACTTGTCGGATTCGTTGAGCAACAAAACAAGGTAAGCAAGACAACATATCCGTAAACAAACGGGTGCAAATGACTAACTGCCACCAGCAGTCTGAATATATACGACTGTACTTCGAATGCACATCAGCATACATCTACAAGGCGAGGGTCCACAACCCTGTCAAATAAATTAACTCAGAAAATCCTTCTAGATGCATTTGTTGCGTTTGTTAAATAGCATATGTTTGCCTGTAAAACATCACAAGAGGCATAGATTTTAATATAAACAAAGTTTGAAACAAACCTTAAATTTCCCGATAGGCTACTGCTGAAGATGTAGGTTTGAAAATTGGTATATCTTCGACACACAAAGAGCAATATGCCTTCGACACACAAAGAGCAATATGCCTTCGACACACAAAGAGCAATATGCCTTCCCCGAACAACACCTGACAACCTAATAACTTACTGTGACAGGTATGTGCATTGTGCTTTGCTATCATCTTTCGTGGGATTAATCCATAATCGAAAAAAAAACGTATTTAAATGTACCTTTTAGGCTATGGAATTCGAATCCAACTGCTAGCTCTTAATTATTCATTTTATCTACAAACGAAAACGTTACACGAGTCACCCTAATATACACAGCGACCACGGAACACAGTTTACAGACATAGACACCAGACCAGTATTTCGGTGCAGAGCGTGCTGCAAACAATTGCACTGCCGCACATACGCAAAGGACATGCATGAACGGTAGAACGCACACACATACATACACGCACACACATACACACGACAGTTTGTTTTAAGCTTGTTGTAAATTAAACATGCAGCTACATTCGCCAACATTTAGTGGTATGCAAAATATAATCATCTTTATAACATCCAGCTGATTTATTGCCACCTTGAATAAACGTCTTAGAATCAACAAATCTGACCACTGTAAAATCACGACACGACATCGCTGACAGTAGGTGTAAGTGTGTCCGCTGCCAGAACCTCTTTGTTCGGACAAAACGCTCTGTAATATATTATGTAATATATATATATATATATTTATATTGAAAAGAAAACAATTCAGTGACAACATATAAATCTTCAAATTTACGACATCCAACACGTTCGTGGTGCTCTGAACTTGGCAGCATAGCTGTGAGCAATCCTTAAAATACGGTTAGTTAAATATATTATTTGTTGTTCTGAACCTGAGGCAACGCGAGCCCCGATTATTTATGAATCTGTAGAACAATCCTCACCTGGAACCAACATCTCTCTCTCTCTCGCTCGCTATGCTTACTGGCCTGCAAAAGTGTACACGACGCCATGGGAAAGGCACAGAAAACCAGCGCCGTTCGTTTCTTGCTGTGTCCCAGAGAAGCTGAACTCGCCTAAGCGAAAAGTCACGTGATCACTTAGTTGTTTCCGTTTAAACTGAGCTATGTCGTGTTCTTTGTTAAACGTTCATATTGACATCTGCGTCTACGTTATCGCTGTAGTACGCTGTATTAGATGGACTTCTGCAGCGTCCTTGAGGTGTCAACATCGAGCAAGATTCCATCGTCAATCCCACACGCACGTTTAACCACCCAAACGAACCATCCGTTCGTCCGTTCCGTTCTTACAGCTAACATATTCGAGTGGATCGACACCCAGTCCACGCAACCTGCAAACTTCGCCCGACTTTAGAGAGGGAAGCTATATAATACACACACCACATGTTTATTCAGCCTAGCCGACGCTTCGTCAGCGCATCGCAATTAACGACTCAGATTTACATTATAACAGTGACAGCAGCAGAATTCGCCCGCGGACGCGGACGAACAAACCGGCGACGTCGCACACCTCCCACGGACCGAGTCAGGCTGGACCGACGGCCACCAACCACCAGCAGCAACGCGCTGGCACGACAACGAAATTACAGAATCGAAGAAAAACACCGAGGCGGTCGCGAGTCGCGAACACGCGCGACGCGGCGGAAGAAATAAAAGTTCGCACGCATGCATGCACGCACGCACGCACGCACGAACGATCACCGGCGCGTCCGCTGCTGACCACAATCGTGTAACGGTTACGAAGGCGATGGACGCACGCGCGCTGCTCCGACAAACGGAACCGAGCTGGGCCGCCACGGACACGGCAGACGGGTCACTTTTACCACCTGACAACGCCGGGCGCCAGTTACTTGTTGGTCGGCATCGCCGGGTCGCCGGACCGGTGGAAGTGCACGTTCTGCCACTTGCCCTCCTTGCGGTGCCACACGCGGGTCTCCTCCGAGTGGATTGTGTACGCCGCGCCGTTCCTGCGACATAACAGCAATGAACGTGTCAAAACCACTGGTCTACTACACACATGCATAGGAAGCGTAATGCTAAACGGTCGCCATGTTGCTTTCCCGATTGCTTAATCATTGCACGTGTAATCACCGCACGTAAATCGTCCTCTGACCTCTATTATCGACGGTTTGGCGAAAGCAAGATGGCAGATAATGGCTTCACGTGATCCTGTCCATGTATATAGGTCAGAGGTTACAAGCAGTGCAACATATGTCTCGTTCTACTATAATTCAAATACAACCAGCACAGTTTTCGTAAAATATATTTCCGGTTATACTTACACATGTACAAAAGGAGAACAGTCAAGTGTTCAAACAGGAGTTTAAAAACCCATCCATCTATCGATGCAGAAAAGCTTGTGTTCTTCGGTTTGATGAGACCCGGAGACAGCACTCACCTATCGATGCACTGAGTGAGGCGAATGTAGGCGATGCAGGCAGCATCATCGCCGAGCAGGTAGACGTGTGGGTTGAGAATACTCGTGTTGATCGCCTTGTTGTTCCTCACCATTGCTGCCGACATAACACAACTCGTCACGTCACAGCAGCATTTGCGTTTGCATTCTTTAGTCAATGTTTATAGAACATTGAAATGAAGCTGCTTTATACAGGCCAACAATTTATCCTCCACGAAGAACGATAGTTAACACAAATGACCGACAATGCCTTGATGTTGGCACATAAAATAACTGTCTTTTATGACTTTACCATCTGCAATTTGATGGTATTGAGAGGGGAGTGGGGAACAGGAAGAAGACAGAACGACAAGGTAACATAAATGACAGTAAAGTTACTAAAGGTAAAGTGAAAAGGAATACCAATCAGGGACAAGTCCGTTGTGACGAGCCAAACCTTGATCTTCAGTGTCAAAGAAAGGAGCAATTCTGATTAACCATACTGGCATTGCAAAACTGTATTCAAAGATAAAATTATCTGCCAAAGTGCTTATCAACTGGAGGGGAGAACACGTCTTCGTCATACACAGTTGCCTGTGAAGACTGTTTTGGCACTCTTGCTACCAACACAGCCAAGGTGCGACCTACCATTGTCAAAGTAGAACTTATGGAAGTCCATGCCTTCGATGAGGTTGCCACGGGCTTCAGGTTCAAAGCACGTGAGCTGAGGATCCACGTACTTACTGCAAGAATAGATTGTGTATAAAAAAAACGATATATGTGAATGAAATACTTCTTTAACACTCCCAGTGTGTGCATAAAAAAAGAAAACATGTTCTGCATTAAAACATGGTTACATACATGGCATCGTAACAAAAATAGTGGCTATGCTCGTGAATGGAAGATCTTCATTTATAACAAACATACTAACTGACA
Organism: Ridgeia piscesae; assembly: GCA_025642075.2. NCBI lineage: Eukaryota > Metazoa > Annelida > Polychaeta > Sabellida > Siboglinidae > Ridgeia > Ridgeia piscesae. The sequence continues at coordinate 5,549 of JAODUO010000549.1, forward strand.
TGCATAGTCAAACTGTGTTTTATCTGAAGTATTGAAATATACATACAGTTCGTTAAAATACATAATATAGACTAGGTCCAAAATTACATATATATGTATGTATATATATACAGTATATGTATATATGTATTATGTGTGTGTATGTATATATATATATATATATATATATATATATTATATATATATATATGTATGTATGTATGTATGTATATATATATATATATATATATATATATCACACACACACACACACACACACAACAACAAATAGTATAATTAGATGTGTAACATAAGTCACTTGGAACTTAGAACATAAAACATTTAACTAAACAGTTTCAGTAGAAGAAATACAAAGTAATGTGTAATGGACTTTGCAGTTTACGCAACTTAACATATCGACATGTAACATCAAACGTACGTGTATGCCTCGTAATCACCAGAAGTGATGGCAACGATCAGCTGTTCTGTCATCTTGATGACCTCCTGCTTACGAGCTGAAGACAAAACACAGAATATAGTAACAACTGTGACAGATATGGGCGACATAATCTCATTTACCTACACAATCGCTAGATGTGACAGTCGATATAATCAATTTCATGATTACTCATATGCGATGAGCCTGTGTGTTTGAATACACATATATCAGTGTGGAATTGTCAGGCACTGTCATTGTGCATGGAAAAGAAACAGATTTGTTTGTATAATATGTTTGGGTAATGTTTGAAGTAAGAAATAATTTCAAAACATCAAGCGAGATGTTTTTAGTCAGATATATTGTTGCAGAAACAATAAATATGAAGTATAGCTTCATCCAACATCAACGCCTGGTGTCTTCTTCAAGTGCACACGCTGGATGATTACTCAGCTGCAGCCCATTCCACGTTGTAGCAGCAAGAGTGACAGTCGATATAATCAATGTCATGATTACTCATATGCAATGAGCCTGTGTGTTTGAATACACATATATCAGTGTGGAATTGTCAGGCACTGTCATTGTGCATGGAAAAGAAACAGATTTGTTTGTATAATATGTTTGGGTAATGTTTGAAGTAAGAAATAATTTAAAAACATCAAGCGAGATGTTTTTAGTCAGATATAGTTGCAGAAACAATAAATATGAAGTATAGCTTCATCCAACATCAACGCCTGGTGTCTTCTTCAAGTGCACACGCTGGATGATTACTCAGCTGCAGCCCATTCCCAAAGAGCCGGCCATTGTTGGTGCTGTCTGTATTAGATGCTTATTGTTTCACAATCTTTGTGTGCATTATCTTGTTGCTTGTAAATCACGTTTCACAGAACCATAGCGCATTCGCATACATCAATGTTTCTATGTTTTGGCGTAATCTTAAATCCGGTCTGTCCTTAGTAATCAGCAATCTGATTTTTCTAACACCAAATATTACCCAAACGTCTTTATACATTAGTCATGATTTGTGTACATGGAACTGAAGAAATGGTAGATCATTTATACGTAACGTATAACCTGTGGAGATCGTTTTTGCAGTTACAGCTGTATCTGCAACACTGCTAACAGTAAGGCAGTACTAAACTTAATTTACTCAAACATTCTGTCTTAGTGAATACAATATTCTTCAATCATAAGATATATTACAACCAGTTACTGTTTCTTTATGTCACTGGCTTTCCATAAATATGTCCAGCCCTCATGCAATTGGCTTATAGATTTACTGTTAATGTTATTATGATGGTGCTGAAATAAAAACTGGAATTAATCATTAGGCCAGTGGCACTGGACAACATGCTGTCTAACAATCACAGTAAATCGAAACACTAATTAAATGAAAACTTCATTGAAGCTCAGAAGAAAACGTGCCCAGCAAATACCCAACATTTGGTATCGACACATTTTGCAACAACACGTTATCTGCCCACCAGAAACACGGCACTTCACGTTACAATCTGCAGAACTGAAAACAACATGAAATCAAAGAAATTACATGAAATCGCTACTACTTGCTAGTTAACATGTGTATGACAAAAGAAACGTGTCACTTCATGTGTCAACACAGATGTGCTGTCGTATGTGATTTGGGACACAGGGTACGGCAACACTGTATTACACCAGACTTCCAAGCATGGAAAAAATCCAATGCATGGTTCAGTAGGGCAAAAACTAAATAGCGGGTGAACTCCTAGAAACTCAAAGTGCCTTTGACAACCAGAACATAAACACAGTGAAGGTAGTTAGTCCACTGTGGTGGTCAGCCTTCATGGTTAAACTCAACAGTACAATGTCCAGCTTTTGGGGGCAAACTCAAGGGTTCAAGAGGAAAGCAGTGAAACTGCCAAACAGAAAGAAATGAGGCGAGAGACAAAAAGACAGTCACCGTTCTTGGCACCTCAGTACAATATTTAGTCATTTCTTTCTCAAATATAACTTTCCAAAACCAAGTCGGAACAGGTTTTAATAAAATGGCTTTTTTAAATTTTTCTCTAGATATCTAGGCAACAATGATTGTTGTTATTAAAAAATCCTCATATGACTACTACTGATAGTAATTTAAAAATTCTAATAAGACTTAGCTAATGTGAACAAACAGCAACACAAACAGAAACAAATATACTATATGACTTATGTTTTTAAAAAGGGGAAGCTTATTAAGCCCACAAGCTGATTAATAACACACATTTTAGATGTAGAGCAAAACTAACGCAAAGAGAGTGCTGTCTACTGAAATTAGCAATTTGGGAAAAATTGAAATAATAAACACAACTGTAAAACAGGGTTCGTACACTTGATATGTTCTTGGTTACAAATTTTCTGGAAACTCAGGGAGATTTTGCACAGAATTTTGACGGCAAATCTGGATGCTATTAAGCAAGAGAGAAAGCTTTGGTTACAACCTAAGCATTAGAGAAAATAATGGACCGGGTGAGGCAACAAGGATTTGCTACTTTAGTTTGTAAATAACAAAGGAAGTTTCTTGTTTCCACGCTATTGGTGGCAACATGGTGAAATATCAAGCTTGTCAGACTTGAATTTGAACACACACAGTGCAAAGTTTTCAATGATTTCAGCCAGGTACGAACCCTGATAATGTACTGTTGGTTAAAACGGGCAATTGGAGACGTGTTGGGAAGGTTGCTAGGCCAACGGTGAAATGCATACACCTGCATACTCACTCAAATCGCTCTGATTATCAGACTTTCCTACAATTGCAGAGTAATCAACAAGAATTGTTAATTAGTAGTACATAATACTGTTACATTAGCTACAAAATTAGTAAGTAAAACAACAACGTATCTACAGATATCTTCTACATAAGTTGTGTAAAGACTACATACAATGATGGACAATACTTCCTAGTACCTTTCTTGATGAAGACACTGGTTCCAGTCCAGGAGATATTTTTACAACTACATTTGAACAAGACTTCACGGCTCCAGATTCATTCAACAATGGTAACAACATTAGTGTACAGAAATCATCACGGTATTCTGTTAGCACAATTAAATATGCACCACTTACAACTACATAAAATATCTGGTGCTGTCACGTTACATATAAATGCAAGATTTTATTAACGACATGCACACAACTAATAATGTGTATGATTTATAATCACATTCTAATTGCAAAATTGGTACAAACCCTAGTACTACAGCTAATTGGCTAAGATCACCATGACAACAACCAGGGCATATTGGGATCATACAATCAGCTATGGGGTGTTCCTAAAAGGGGTAACTGACTGCATACCTGTCAACCCATACAGCTTACCACTAAACACTAGTCGTCTATATAAAACAGATTTTTAGCATAATCAGAACAGCCTTACTTTTTGTTGGGATTTTGCTGGAATAACAATCTTTTATTTATTAATCAACTTTAAAAAGAAAGTATTTCACCTGTCTCATTGGCAGTTTTCTGGTTCCAACAAGAACTACAAGCTATCAAACCCAAATATATACTAAATTGTACATGCAAGTATGTGCAAGCTTTATACATAGATTCAAATGGGCATGTCATGAAACTTAATAATTTGTTGTGAACCTCTTTCAAAACGTTAAAAGTGAATGTTCAAGAGAATTGAAATAACAGCGATTGCCCAATTTAACAGCTTTGTGTATTGTTATTTGTAAAAATGCACATGCCTGATTATATCTTTTTTTTTTGATGTTACAAATAAAGTTATTGTATCATGAAATCTAAAATTGGCTGTCAAAGTCACTCGTCTTTTAATGTGACAACATGAAAAAGACGGCTTCTGACACCCATATTAAATTTTCACATAGTACAGCGGATTTGTTTTTATATTATTAAATGCAGTCATTTTTTTAGCCAGTTTCGTTGCTGTATAATAACGTTTGTGTCTTCGGGTTGACAGGTATGCGACTGAGGTTTGGAGAGTGCAAAAGGTGAGGGTGCTATGTCACAAACAAACATCCCACAACATGCTTATTAGCCGAGGGGTGTTGAACAAATTCATTTTGTTATGTCTGACACCACACCTGGATTCTCCATTCAGCTGACACCAATGCTAGTAAATGGCTATACGGTCCATGTATGACACTTATTTCAACTATTAACATGTCACCGACATATTAATATATCAACCTGGTCTACGGCTACTACCACTGCACAGAATACACACAAAATATCACATGACAACTTGTGTTTTCCAACGTGGAGCCACTGTAAAGGTGACATTTGTGTGAAATCAAAGGTTTCTTGTGCATACAATCACATCCTTCCTCAGTTAATTTAGTGCTTAGTGTTTTTGCTGTACAAATTAGTTTAAACAACTGGTGCATTTGGAATAAACCCTTAGACCGCATAAATACAAAAATAATACCGACTCCCCACTTCATACATGTGTAATTTTGTACACACATTCAATGAGATGTGTAATTTTGTACACACGTTCAATGAGATGTGTAATTTTGTACACACATTCAATGAGATGTGTAATTTTGTACACACGTTCAATGAGATGTGTAATTTTGTACACACGTTCAATGAGATGTGTAATTTTGTACACACGTTCAATGAGATGTGTAATTTTGTACACACATTCAATGAGATGTGTAATTTTGTACACACATTCAATGAGATGTGTAATTTTGTACACACGTTCAATGAGATGTGTAATTTTGTACACACGTTCAATGAGATGTGTAATTTTGTACACACATTCAATGAGATGTGTAATTTTGTACACACGTTCAATGAGATGTGTAATTTTGTACACACGTTCAATGAGATGTGTAATTTTGTACACACATTCAATGAGATGTGTAATTTTGTACACACGTTCAATGAGATGTGTAATTTTGTACACACGTTCAATGAGATGTGTAATTTTGTACACACGTTCAATGAGATGTGTAATTTTGTACACACGTTCAATGAGATGTGTAATTTTGTACACACATTCAATGAGATGTGTAATTTTGTACACACGTTCAATGAGATGTGTAATTTTGTACACACGTTCAATGAGATGTGTAATTTTGTACACACATTCAATGAGATGTGTAATTTTGTACACACGTTCAATGAGATGTGTAATTTTGTACACACGTTCAATGAGATGTGTAATTTTGTACACACATTCAATGAGATGTGTAATTTTGTACACACGTTCAATGAGATGTGTAATTTTGTACACACGTTCAATGAGATGTGTAATTTTGTACACACATTCAATGAGATGTGTAATTTTGTACACACGTTCAATGAGATGTGTAATTTTGTACACACATTCAATGAGATGTGTAATTTTGTACACACATTCAATGAGATGTGTAATTTTGTACACACATTCAATGAGATGTGTAATTTTGTACACACGTTCAATGAGATGTGTAATTTTGTACACACGTTCAATGAAATGGCACTAATTCAATCACTTCTAATCAAAAGCCATCCCACAATCATCCCGTCTCCCACGGTCAGTTGTCGGTGGCAACAAATGTTGTTATTCCCCTTCTTGGTCCTAGTACAGGGTTGAGGGGTCAGTCCAAATAATACAGGAACACTCTGTTCATCTGTTCTGTCCACAGTGCTCTGTCCCTAGTCGCCCCTCTCCCTCTCATGTCCCCCCCCCCCGATGGGTTCTTGTCCCTCCCACCTCAGTCGTGGCCTTCCCTTCTTCTGTGTCCTTGGTGTTATGAATAGCTAAAGGTCAGCTTACCTATGGGCAGCTATGAGGGGCAACTAAACATGTCTTTGGGAGTCAAAATGGTTATTTCATAAGAGCACATATTTTAAAATCATTGAAAGTATTGTGATAAATAGCGAAATTAGGTAATTTGTGCGTGTGGAATATCCCTATGCTACCGTATATAGCTCCAGAACATTTTAACATTTCTGAACATTTCTACTGGAAATAATATTTTCACAAATGAGCTAGCCTGTTGTACTGGATACTAGAATTTTTTTTTATTTGACAAATGACTTCGAAACGATACCAGTAAACACTTTGGTGGACGGACATTAAGTGCAAAAAGATATGAGCACAATTCGAAATGTTCAGTTTTAAAAAGAACACATAAATTTGTTGTTACGTCATCAATTAAATTATCTAATTTGTATTGATCAAACAGTCCTCTGAGAAAATATAAACTTGAACTGTCAAGTTGTCAGAATCACCTAGATTTCACACTGGTCACAAATAACTATTTAATCACTACTCAACAGTCAACAAGTTACCTGTTTACAATGTTTCGAACTAACAATATTATGATTAGCTGCAGGACAAAAGATATAAAAATGCTGGATTCAACGCAATAAAATACATAAATAAAAGACGATTTATGCTGCAATGCATACGCATTCTATAATACAAAGATAACTAAATGACGATTTATACTACAGTACCATACATGTCATCTATAGCTCTAACAGGCTAGACACCAATACTTCATCCAGGGATGGGTTCAACACATGGATTCTTGAAACTTTCTACACTGTCGCACATGCAGATATACTACTTATGCGACATCAACTCATGTTAGACAAAAAAGGACTGGAGAAATTTGTCATTTGCGTGCTTGTTTCAATTCACAACATTCTTGTCACGACTTACATGTTTTTACTTTACATTAGCATGTCAAATGCCTGTAGTGACATACATTTAAAGCCAAAAATGACAGTTGGTCTTGTGTCTTGAGCCCATCCCTTCACTCTATGTTAGCCAGGACATGCAAAATACACACAGCTGACACAGCGGGGTTAATGATACAGATTGCCATGCCTGTGTTCATTATCCGTTTACTTTTCACACAACGAATCGGCATCACAAAGGGCTGCCAGCATCCTCGCCCGACCGATGCACCACAACGCTGCCCGTCTCCCGTTGACGACACGAATAAAACACAAATAATGAACACACTGCCAGGTTGGTTATTAGACTCGGCGGGCAACACGGTACGTCTAGTATATCGACTGACACAGCGGCCGACTCCGTGACGATGCTACGAACAAACTCAACCACGCCATGCGAACAGCAGCTGCCGCTCACCAAGCACGCTCGCGATAGAGCCTTTGAGCACGTCATTGAGCTTGATGGTGGGACTCGCCGGGGCTGCCTTGTCCTTGTAGATGACTGTCTGCTGCTGGTGTGTCTCCCGCGTGCGGGGACGGTCCTTCCCCTCCGTTTTGTTATCTACCTTAGGTGCTGCGTTGACACCTAAAGTCATTCACAGCATGATCATCCTCATTCGCATGGCTTCCTGGTGTCACCAGAACAATTGGGGGTGTTTGGGTTTTGTTTTGTGTACGCAAGCGCGGGCAGAAGAGATGTACAGTTTCGTTACACACCGACACGGGTCAATACTTTACCACGTACGCCTGTGGTACATCCCTGGTTTGTTAGTCAAACACATGTATGGAAACACTGGGGTGACTGATTGTATTCACATTCCAGCTGCCTCAGAATGTGACGAGTTTTGTCAGTAGTACATCAAAGGTAATGCCAAGATGCAGGTAACCATCCACGTGTAGGCAGAAGCAGTGGTCTGTCTCCTCGTGGTGTCAATTGGTCAGTTGTGAAACCAAAGGTCTACGAGCAGGTGGTGGACACATCACACCACAAACACTTGACAATATTAACAAATGTTGACCAAACATTAAACACATCACACCTTTTTGTAACATGCACATGTATAAAGTACATTACCCCTGCACTGCCAATCTGTTTCCACGCTAAACCCTACAACGTGAAACCCTACCCACCTGAAAAGATGCTAACTACTGCCAACCAACATGTAACTAGATCTTGATTACATTAGTCACTTAATTATGAGGCCACGCTGGATTCTGCAAATGGCTCTAAAAGATCAGTTTCACTTTCAGTTTTGCAAATTCTTGCATCACCCTTGCGCATTAGAGAAGCCAGAGAGTTGAGAACAAAACCCCACAACGTTTGCAACAGCCAATAGCTTGTTAACACTTAGCTATGTACTTTTACTTGTTGCACCAAATGTCACCGTCACTCTGACAGGCGATGGCGTTCCTGTGGAAGAAGATGATGAAATACCATGCTCATAAGGATGTTGTGGGGCAGGCAATGTACGGTGTGGGACAGACGGGGGCGTGCAAGGGGGAGGGGGTGCAGGGGGTGTAGCGGCTACGTACTTGATGTCTCCTGGACGGTGAGGTTCCGTGAGCTAAACATACTCGCCATACTTGCCATGGTTCCCGCAAAGCCTGCCATTGAAGGAGACATGTGCACACAGGCATTAGACATGGTCGCGGTTGGTGCGACACGTAGCCACAGTCCACTGCACGCAGTCGGACTCGCTAGGATATCCATAGCTACTATGCTGTTTCAAGTGCCCTTACCTCAAAAGCTCATCAGAGGTCAGCATGCACGATGATTGTAATCATATGTTACCCAGCAAACATTTGTTCAATAAAAACATCCCCCCATCCCCTGTATTCTATATTAGGACAGGGTTCATTGTTTAACACTAATGTGTGGGTATCTGCAGTTTCCAGACTAATTCCGAGATTAAAACCCTGTAAGTTCTGTACATTCTTGTACCTGTAAGGTACAGCTTTGTGCACATTTTAACTACCTACATCTGGGTGCCATCTAGTGAGACAGAAACCAAAGAGTCGGCAAAGTGAGAAAGGAAATTAACTATGATTTAAACTTAGAAATTACTTAATTTTGTCTTGTCAGGCTTCAGTACATGTTTATCTAGATGATGGAAATAATAGCAACCTGTTTTGGCAAAACATACAACAGGCTGTTTGGCATAGTCCAGCTGGCTAAGCCTAAGAACATTCTACTACACTTGCTTGAGACAATTATTATTTCTGCATATTTTGTATGAAATAATCAACTATTAAGAAATGCAATGCTTTAAAAAGACTGTCAAGAAAATTGATGAGTGCATCAGAGAAAAAACCTGTCACCAAGATGACAATGAAACAAGATATTAACAAAGAAAAGACATCGAAAATGCTAAATCCTCTATGGCAGATTGTGGCATTTATAATCCTTTATTTATCTGTTTATTATTCTTAAACAAAACTGTTCATATATCCACAAAGGGTACATGTTGAAAAGTATTGTTTTTCCAATGAATTACCCAAATGAAACATGAATACTGCTTTTACAAAACTGATGTCAAAAAACAACTAAAACTTTGAATCACAATTTTGTGAACAATATAGCAAATTTCCAGTATGTTAAAAGCAAAAAAAATCGTTATGGCCAATTTTATATCATCACAAGAGCAAGAGTGCTGGTGTTTCCAATTTCATAGATATAAAAAATTTGTCATGTTTCATTCTGTAAAGGTGGAGAGCATCTTGCAGGATATAAATATCTCATCTGCAGAAGTGAATGTTTGTTGTTGAAGGGACTATGATGCTTGTTACATTATCAGCATATGTCCATACAAAACGACCACCACAAACCTCTCTAGATATGGAAACACATAGGTCACACAAAATGCTGCAATCTTTGCATCAAGCAACAGGCAAAATCCTTGCACATATTCGAGGCAAAACCAGCCATAGCTCAAAGTCAAACCAAGCACGGCGACAAAAACCAGACCTTTGTAACATAAACTCCAGTGTTTTCAATGACATGCTGAGGAACTGAACAAATGCTCCCTTGCATGCTGATGCGACGTATGTATTCCCAGAACACTCGACTGCTGCAGTCTAACGGACCTTGTAAATAGTGAATCGCTTGATTATTAGACAAAATCTACAGTGTGGAAGAAATGATAAGAATCTGCTATTAAAACAAAACAACTGTGCCGCTTATCAGTTCCTGGGGCTACTTACAACTAACCTGACTCATTAACACACTGCGGTGCAGTCTACCCTCACACATGCCGATGTGGGTTTGGCAACCTCAAATACAGGTGTTCAATCATAGTGCATACCAAAAAGACACACCTGCATTTGAGAAGCATCGTCTAGTGGGAGGCTTGGCTGCAATCAGACACACTTCTGTAGGCAATCACGGCACGCATACACCATTCTAGCATTGCACAAAACCCCACGGAATGATCACTCACAAGTATTGCAATAGAGGCGTGGACAGCAAGAACTTTGCTCAGAGTTACAATTTCTGCAAATTGCTGGCAAGAGAGAGGGGAAAGAGGGATGCGTGTGCGGTGTTGATATAGGATGCCGCACACTTTCACAATGTATGTGACAAATGTACGGGGGACGACCACAGCACATTCAGTGCAAACTGCACCATGTAAACCTTCCAGTTTGAAACTAGCCACCCATGTATGTTACATCTGTTATCTTGAAGTCACAGTGAACATTACTGTTTAACAACTTACAGTCCAATGTCTTTCTCACAAAACTCAAGTTTAACTTTTAAGCAGTTAGCAATTACTCATATTACAGTAAAATTCATAGACATTGATCTGGGAACAAATTACTTTAATGTGCCCCCACAGAAATACACACGTAAAGGTTCCGCATTTTGAGAAGCAGCTGTGCTCTTCTGGAATGACTTCAGTCTTACTGTGATGCTGAAAGACAAATGATGAGCCTCTGATGGGGCCAATGAAAACAAGCCACGGAAACCACTGCAAATCTATATCAGACACTTTGTCGCTAAACCACAACGTCCCGTTTAAGGCTGTTTAAGGGCGTTTAAGGCACCGCCGCTGTCTGCCAATGTGGACACAGTCACCAGATGCACTCCCCGGCTACACCTCATCGCTACAGCTCAAAGGTCAAGGTTCAAGGTCACCTAGCCCAACTCACCTCGTGTGTCTTCATCCTCGATTGTCGTGCTGCTGTCCGACGATTCCTTTATCCCACCGTTCTTCTTTGGCATCAGGCTACGGCCTTCAAAAGGTCAAACATCAAGGTCATAGGGGAAGGTTCCATGAGTGCAACAATTTCCATGAAAAACCGACACAATGTCATGGTGCTGTTGATGTGCCACAAAATCAAGTTTTTCCGTGAGGTCCTAAATAAGAAACATGCGGCTGCTTCATTTTCATGATATTTTTGTCAGGCATCAATGATGAGCAAGGAACGAATGCTGATGTATGGAAATTAATATTACAAGTGCTGGGTTCTTGGCATGTACACTTTTGCTACATAGCAGCAAAGACGAGACTACTTTATCCCAGTCGCCGGCCATTCCTGTCATTTAAGATGGTCTTTGTGCTGAATGGTGGCGCCTCCTTAATAACAAGTACTGGGTTACGAGAAGCTACTTGCCATCATCGGCAAATAATTTTTATAACGAATGATGAAATGTCTCTTTTTTTACTCTGTCGTCTGCTTAATGATGTCTTATTTGTTTAATATTTGATCACAATGTAGTAATAGTCAGTTGGTAAATGTAACAGTGCCATCTGATGAGAGTTTGTGGACAACAAACAAGTCTTGTCAAGTCAACTAGTAGACGTGAAATTTCAAAATTAATCTCCAAAACATCCATTCAACAGGTTTCCACTGCTAGGTTTATTCAAATGAAAATAATACGAATGTTTGTTTTTACATAAATTCTCCGTTGGTGTTACCCAATGCATGAATACAAATGGAGGTTTAATTTTTTTAAAGTTTATTTAATATTACATTATATTACAGAATCCTGACAAAGTAGAGATAAAGATCACCTTATAAAGGCCTTCAGGATCAGTTTGTATTTCAAACTCATGCTTCAGGTGCGTATTAAGCCACATGCATTATGTATCAGCTTTATGCATAGAAGATTGCTTACAAGTCAAAGGTTAAGTTAGTAATGTCAGTTAGTAAGAAGTTTAGATGTGGTTAGTATATTACAAACAACTGATATCTCAAAATACAAAATGAACAGAAATAGGAAAGCTGTATAAATATGAATCTGCAACAGCCTATCCTTTAACTAGTAATCCGCAAACGTAACTTGCAAAAATAAGTAAGTCAGTAGATAAAATGAATCCCAAATTAGTACGTTAGTAGATAACAATAATGCATCTACATGATGTATTTACTAAAATGTGTCTTTAACATTCCCCAACACGATAGCTACTGGGGCATGACATGACCTTTCAATATAAATAAACCAGGTAAATGTTAGCACAGCAGACTATTTCTAGACAACAGCTTCACGGATGTTAACTAGAGGGGTACAGTAAAAAAGAAATTAATCAGACGTAAATTCAGAAAGAAATGCTATTGTTATTGGACCAGCATTGCGTAAAAGGTGCCGGTCATAAGCAGCCAAATACATTCGCAATGTCAGAATAAAGAGTGAGAATCACTCAAATAAGCTACACTAATCACTCAAATCAGCTCCAATGATTAGAAATCATAATAAAAATGCAGGAAAGCCAATCAAGTTCATAATCACCTGCAAAGGTTACCTAACAAAAACCATCCTCAAAGCAAGTCTTGAATAATAATAACAACAGTTATAATTACCACAATTGGCTACTAACCAGAACTGGCAAAAGTAAGAACAGCAAATTTGGTTAATGGTGTTCATCAAAGCAAGGCACAATCCAATCGAAATGGGACCACCAAGAACATAAGATGCCTGGCATAGCTGGACAGATCGGTTTTCTTCCCGAAAGCCCAGAACGGGCTTCCCTGGGGAAGAGGCCACACAAGCAAACAAAAGCGTCATCGTCGGTTGAACAAGATGGAAGGGGACGGGGGACAGTAAGGAGGGACGATGACGATGGCACTTACTTTTGTCACCCTTATCGGATTTGCTTACTTCGTGGGACAGAAAGAAAACGAGCAGTCAGAACATGACTTTGCGCAGCCCAATGGGGCATTATGTATGTCAACTATTATGTCTGTCCTCAGTAATACTAAGTAATACTGTCCTCAGTAATACTAAGTAATACTGTCCTCAGTAATACAACATTGGATATTTGGGTTTTGAAAAAAATTCATTCAACTTTACAGTGCAGATTATGTTTGGGTCCTTAAGAGCTCTTTGTCTTAGTCAAATGGTCCTCAGTATAAAATAACCAAGGCAATTCCCTAGAACATCTGTGTCAACCTGGCAACAAGTTGTCAACCTCAAATGTGACTTAGCACAACCCGCTTTACTTTTAGCAGCAAACAATTGTTTCAGGTCACACAATGTTAGCTTAGCGACATTTCCAGAAGCCAGCGTGTGACTGGCCATCTACTTTCCCTCTACCACTGCTACCAGTAGGTAGTCTACATTTCCAGAAGCCAGCGTGTGACTGGCCATCTACTTTCCCTCTACCACTGCCACCAGTAGGTAGTCTACATTTCCAGAAGACAGCGTGTGACTGGCCATCTACTTTCCCTCTACCACTGCCACCAGTGTGACTGGCCATCTACTTTCCCTCTACCACTGCTACCAGTAGGTAGTCTACATTTCCAGAAGCCAGCGTGTGACTGGCCATCTACTTTCCCTCTACCACTGCTACCAGTAGGTAGTCTACATTTCCAGAAGCCAGCGTGTGACTGGCCATCTACTTTCCCTCTACCACTGCTACCAGTAGGTAGTCTACATTTCCAGAAGCCAGCGTGTGACTGGCCATCTACTTTCCCTCTACCACTGCCCACCAGTAGGTAGTCTACTGTTCAGACCTTCCTCTAAAACATTACCCAACCCATCCCCAGCCGGTTGTGTCTACAATATCTTCCCTCCAAACTCTCTCCTGGCTGCAGACCAGGACTGCTGGAAATGTAAGCAAAAACCTGCGTAACACGGAACAGGTTCTTAATGAGAGTTAATTGGGGAGTTATCAATTAACTAAAATACCCTTTTTCAGAAAGCTAATTAACTTAACTGAATTAGTTACCAAGTAGATTAATTAATACCAACTTAAGTCTGGCTGCTGATTGTTCATTGTTGTTGCTGCTGTTGTTGTCGTTGTTGTTGTCGTTGTTGCTGTTGTTGTTGTACACTTTTTTTTTACGCAAAACACTACATGTGAAATGACAAATTGTAATTAAATAAAACAATTAATTAATTGAATTAATAAATTATTTTAATACTACTTTTCTATCTTAACCAAATTTGCAGCGTACCCAGTTTGCATGTTTAGAAGATGACACATTTACTAACAGTCAGGTTGCACAATTCTGATGGAGGTGGTTTTGCAGAAAATCCCCTAGATTCCCGAGGACACTCTAGCTTCATATGTGGATACTACAGAACAATGAGCTCAACATAATAAGACGACAGGAAACTGAATAATTGTATATTTCCATTTTTCATTTATGCACACAAATGGGACGATTTGTGCAAAAAAGCAGTTGTGCTGAAAAGATAGTAACAATGGTTTTCAATGTTGTGTTATGTTTAAAACATTATAAACAAATATTGAAAATTATATTTGCCAAATGTTTTACTCTTTTTCAGCTAAACTACTTCATTGCACTATGTAATATATAATTTGCTAGAATAAAGTAGAAAAAAGAAAATAATTATGTTAACTCATTTTTCTGAGGGACTTTCCACAAAACCAGCCGTCAGAATTTCTAAGAATGACCTGGTTACCAGGGTTACCGTAATGTCAATTTGTTGTTATTTAATATCTGACCTTCTATTCATACAAACTTAATACACTGTAATTTTTTTTAAAAGATAACATGACAAGTACCCCAGGATAGCTTCTAAGAAATAATATTCAATTAAAATACATTTCACGAGCAGTGTGATCCCTGTAAAGAAATACACATAAGAACTCACCTAGACACTATTCAAATGTTATGCCTATTATTTTTACCCTAACATACAAGACAAGCTTTAGCATAATGAAATATTAATTTTAATGTAACATAGCATGACCTCTGTCTTAAACATCTGGTGACCCTTATAAATAAGAAAATATTTCAGTGCAGCATGAAGAAATCTAAAGATATACTAGCATTAAAGTGTGGGTTAGTTTAGCCTTGCAGCTCAAGAACTTGTGGGAAATGCCAAAATGTGATCAGGAACTCAGCTAGGTGTATATTATACTTTCCACCTCTATGTGGCTAAGCCTAAGGTGTTCTTCAACCAAGGCATCCACCTGATGCTGAAGCGTGACAGAGAATACTTACTTGAGAAATTGCGGGTGGCCAACATCGTGGTAAGAATAGCCCCCTGGAACAGAAAGCAAAGAATAACGTGATGTGAAACCCAACGGTGGGATGAAAAGCCACATGTGACTGTGACATGAAAACTATTTTGCAATAAAACAGGATTCTGCCAACAGAGAACAAACATTAATGCAATGCCAACATCTATTTACAACGACATCTCAAAAATTTACAATTAAATATATTTTCAACCAAGTTTATTCTGAACCGTAAGTGATTACAAATGCTCAATAGGCAGACGTATTGGATTTTGGTTGTCATCAGGTCATGTGACCATAATACAAACACATTTCAGCCAACCGTGCAGCAATGTGTAGGATGTGAATGGTCATTATATTGGGATTCCCAGCAGTCACTTATCCATCTTCAAATTGGGGCAAGTATTTGCGCTGTTATCACGACTGACACAGTCGCGACTGGAAAGTCAACTCTGCACTTCATACATTGGATCCGCCAGTGCTATATAAATATTCCTATTATTATTATTAAAATATTATATAACTCATCACTCTGTGTGTGGCTAGCATCACCAAGCTAGCTTATCAGAGTTTTCTGTCACAGACTACAGGTTCCACACCCAGCCCTGTGTGCTTACTTCCTCTGTCACACACTACAGGTTCCACACCCAGCCCTGTGTGCTTACTTCCCCTGTCACACACTACAAGTTCCACACCCAGCCCTGTGTGCTTACTTCCTCTGTCACACACTACAGGTTCCACACCCAGCCCTGTGTGCTTACTTCTTGTCACAGACTACAAGGTTCCACACCCAGCCCTGTGTTGCTTACTTCCTCTGTCACACACTACAGGTTCCACACCCAGCCCTGTGTGCTTACTTCTGGTCACAACTACAGGTTCCACACCCAGCCCTGTGTGCTTACTTCCACTGTCACACACTACAGGTTCCACACCCAGCCCTGTGTGCTTACTTCCCTGTCACACACTACAGTTCCACACCCAGCCCTGTGTGCTTACTTCCTCTGTCACAATTACAGGTTCCACACCCAGCCCTGTGTGCTTACTTCCTCTGTCACACACTACAGGTTCCACACCCAGCCCTGTGTGCTTACTTCCTCTGTCACACACTACAGGTTCCACACCCAGCCCTGTGTGCTTACTTCCCCTGTCACACACTACAGGTTCCACACCCAGCCCTGTGTGCTTACTTCCTCTGTCACACACTACAGGTTCCACACCCAGCCCTGTGTGCTTACTTCCCCTGTCACACACTACAAGTTCCACACCCAGCCCTGTGTGCTTACTTCCTCTGTCACACACTAAAAGGTTCCACACCCAGCCCTGTGTGCTTACTTCCCCTGTCACACACTACAAGTTCCACATCCAGCCCTGTGTGCTTACTTCCCCTGTCACACACTACAGGTTCCACACCCAGCCCTGTGTGCTTACTTCCCCTGTCACACACTACAGGTTCCACACCCAGCCCTGTGTGCTTACTTCCTCTGTCACACACTACAGGTTCCACACCCAGCCCTGTGTGCTTACTTCCTCTGTCACACACTACAGGTTCCACACCCAGCCCTGTGTGCTTACTTCCTCTGTCACACACTACAGGTTCCACACCCAGCCCTGTGTGCTTACTTCCCCTGTCACACACTACAGGTTCCACACCCAGCCCTGTGTGCTTACTTCCTCTGTCACACACTACAGGTTCCACACCCAGCCCTGTGTGCTTACTTCCTCTGTCACACACTACAGGTTCCACACCCAGCCCTGTGTGCTTACTTCCCCTGTCACACACTACAAGTTCCACACCCAGCCCTGTGTGCTTACTTCCTCTGTCACACACTACAGGTTCCACACCCAGCCCTGTGTGCTTACTTCCTCTGTCACACACTAAAAGGTTCCACACCCAGCCCTGTGTGCTTACTTCCCCTGTCACACACTACAGGTTCCACACCCAGCCCTGTGTGCTTACTTCCTCTGTCACACACTACAGGTTCCACACCCAGCCCTGTGTGCTTACTTCCCCTGTCACACACTACAGGTTCCACACCCAGCCCTGTGTGCTTACTTCCTCTGTCACACACTACAGGTTCCACACCCAGCCCTGTGTGCTTACTTCCCTGTCACAACTACAGGTTCCACACCCAGCCCTGTGTGCTTACTTCCTCTGTCACACACTACAAGTTCCACACCCAGCCCTGTGTGCTTACTTCCTCTGTCACACACTACAGGTTCCACACCCAGCCCTGTGTGCTTACTTCCCCTGTCACACACTACAGGTTCCACACCCAGCCCTGTGTGCTTACTTCCTCTGTCACACACTACAGGTTCCACACCCAGCCCTGTGTGCTTACTTCCTCTGTCACAGACTACAGGTTCCACACCCAGCCCTGTGTGCTTACTTCCCTTGTCACACACTACAGGTTCCACACCCAGCCCTGTGTGCTTACTTCCTCTGTCACACACTACAGGTTCCACACCCAGCCCTGTGTGCTTACTTCCCCTGTCACACACTACAAGTTCCACACCCAGCCCTGTGTGCTTACTTCCTCTGTCACACACTATGCTGAATGAACCAATGACTTCTAGTGTTCCAAAAAACGGAGAACTTTAAATGGAAAAAATTGACAGTCCAGCATTCTACTGCTTCATCTCTGTCCCCACCCTGACTGAGTGGTCAAGTGCCCCACCCTGAATGAGT
The DNA here is from genome assembly GCA_025642075.2 of Ridgeia piscesae. Taxonomy (NCBI): domain Eukaryota; kingdom Metazoa; phylum Annelida; class Polychaeta; order Sabellida; family Siboglinidae; genus Ridgeia; species Ridgeia piscesae. The sequence goes on from JAODUO010000549.1 coordinate 23,739, forward strand.
GGTCAAGCACAACGTTTGAAACGCTGCTATCAATACTTGTAGCATGTTTTATCCCGATGACTGCATAGACAGAATTGGTGAAATTCCCCTTTTGATGGCAGAGAAACCCACCTTGAGCTTCCGACGGGCGTTGAACTTCTTGAGACAGTCGACGGTCTCCTGTCGGTGCATAACCGAAGCCACCCTCTCTCGTTGCTGGAAAAGACAGGAAGATACCATAGAAATACCCACAATGCACCACAACATACAGTAACAAGTTCTGGGTACACAGGCAGTCATCACAGATGGATAGACAGTTGAATGGACAGTCTACCGACCGACCGACCGACCGACCGACCGACCGACCGACCGACCGACCGACCGACCGACCGACCGACCGCCGACCGACCGACCGACCGACCGACCGACCGACCGACCGACCGACCGACCGACCGACCGACCGACCGACCGACGACCGACGACATCGACGACGATCGATCGATCGATCGACGTCGATCGACGACGACATGCTCTGATCCGACCGATCGATCGACGATCGACGACCGACCGACCGACCGACCGACCGACCGACCGACCGACCGACCGACCGACCGACCGACCGACCGACCGACCGACCGACCGACCGACCGACCGACCGACCGACCGACAGACAGACAGACAGACAGACAGACAGACAGAACATGACATTTATTTTGTTACATTTCATGACATAACAATACTGCCAATACAAATGAACAGACATGACATTTCTGGGTTGAACACCAAAGAGTGACCAGAACGTTTTATGGGCGAGATGTTTATAATTTCATCAAAGGCTAAACCATTACTTTTTAGTAGTTTTGTATAAGAAAAACACAGGACTGATTCTTTATTAATTATTGATGATAACTTTGTGATATCAGCACAGACGAAAATATAAAATAGTCAATAGCACGTAAATACTAATTCTTTGAAGTTCATTGTGTGTGCTTATAATTCTCGTGTTGTTATAAATCCACTATCTGACTGTATTATTAGGCATAACTTGTTGCAATAAAGAAAGAACTCACGTAGATCCAAGGGTGTTTGAGGGCATCAACGGCACTGATGCGCTTATTTGGGTTCGCTGTCAACATGCAGTTGATCAAGTTCTTCGCCTCCGGGGTGACAGTGTCCCACTCTGGTGACGGGTACTGGAACCATATCAATGTTGGTTATTTGTGCACTCCTAATGACACTACAAATCAAACTGTGAAAATGTTCTTCCTTTTAAAGGGGTTAAAGGTCATCTATGATGTATATGCGTTGCACAACGTCTGATTAAACATCAGTGCTTCCTTATCACCACAACAAATAATAGGCAAACCCACGCCCCCGATCTAGAACCCTAATCAGAAACTAGGAAGATGCACATGGCATGACACCAAACAGTATCGCCACCTGGTGCCATTTATAGAAACAACCAACAGTGTTGCCACCTGGTGATCACAACATGTACTATTATTATTTTATTATGATGATACACTACAAACACCAGGGGACACCGGTTGAATAGCAACACCACCCTCCCTTTATCCCGTCTCACTCTGGATACCAACAAGAAAGAAACTTATGTGTATTTCAAGGTTGCATCCTGCGGGGTTTGACTGTGTGAGTACATGTGGCAATGAATGGGGTGCAGGGGTCGACCAGTCAAGAGTGCAGTCAATCAGAGGAACCAGGTTTAAACCCTGGTACCAGCCAGGCGTAGGTTTGGTTGTTGTGTCAAAACCTTCGCAATTTAATTCACCCGACATTGCCTATGTCTTTTGGAAGAGACACTATGACTATAAGCCACTTGTCTCTTTCATAAAATTCGATGTGATGTTCTATGCCATAAAACGTGACAACATTGCCAGGGGATTCGCCAAGCAGGATCTTATTCTTGGAATTCTCGCTGGCATCACTGCACAGAGACCTGGCCAGTGACCGGTAGGAGAGAAACATGTGACTTACGTCGTAGGCGCCGGCCTTGATCTGTGCGTACAACCGGTGCTGGTCCTCGTCCCAGAAGGGAGGGTAGCCCACCAGGAGGATGTAGAGGATGACACCTACACACAGGGGCATACAGACAGTGACAGCACCAGGACATGCCAACTCTCTACACATGGCTAATCCTGTACACTCCAAACAAATGTACCATTACAATCGACCCACTTGCCCAGCCACCCAGTTCTGTCTTTCCGCATTGACAACACACGGAGGTGAAGTCACGATCTGGACACTTGTGAAACTTGTCACTGGGTTCGTTTAGATACCTGTTCCGTGCTGGGGGTATCTGTCGCTTGGGTCTTACTAAAAGATGTTTAATGAATGCTATTTAAAAATATATCCACAGACAAAGAGTTTGCACACTTAAAGTCAAGTACTTATTATATACAAGTTTATTTTGCTGAATTAAACTATCTTTATGATAAGCATAACTTGCAATATTAGGATACAAAATACAACAGAGTTAAATGCATCAACCTATGAACACCCAATGTCAATTGGTGATTGCTTTGTATTTTAAGAGATTTCTTTTACACAATGATGTGGCATCTAAAGGGTTAATATCTAAAAAAAGGTTACCGCTCTCTTATAACAGAAAATTCCATGATATTTTCTATCACCATTTTTCGTCACCTTTACCACTACAGCTCTGTACCTTTTGTCAACATCAATGCAAAATGTTTTCAATGTGTCACTATTATGTTATGATCTATATTATGTATGCATAAATATCTCTAGTATTTAGTTTACCGGTGTTGGTTTAATATGATTGTGTTACTGAGACAGGTGTCAAGTTCATACTCACCACAGGCCCAGATGTCTACGGGTTTTCCATAGGGATCTTTCCTGAGCACTTCTGGGGATAAGTAACCCGGAGTTCCCGCAAACCCTAAACAGAGAAACCATCGATGTCCGTTAGTCTGGTTTCTCTTCATAGATCATTCATGAAAGGGTGCAGCGATATAGGCAACAGATCCATTCGTGAATCTCTTGGACTAATACAAGTTTGGTACACAGAGAATGCTGTATTGCTGCGTATCAATCACAAAAAGGCAACAGATCTGTTAAATGGCACACTTAAAATCCACCTTGATTACATTAGATAGACTACCACAAATCAAGTTCAGATGTTCAAATTATAGATATTTTACATATCTATCCAATGACACCCAGCCCACAAATATGCTTTCAGTAACTTAAATCTTTGGGTGTATGTGAATATTAAATTTCTCTTAAATATTCTGCATCTCGGGCACCAATCTCCCTGGGTTTATCAACAACTGTTGGCAGAAAAGCAATGTTTTAAAACTCTCCATAGGTTAAGGGTTCTTTCCATTTTATGGTAATGAATTAGGCATTGGACAGACGTTAACTAATTGTTTCCCACAACATATATGCTCTCAGTGACTGTTCCAAGCTATGTAAACATTCCATCAATCACGTGGACACGTTTTGTGAAACCAGCAACAATTGTAGAAAACATGCCTTGCGAAACACTGTCCACATTAAAGTCATGTTTCTCAAACATCACATGTGAGTGAATAGTCCATAGTTGTTGTGCGTAGAAACATGTCTTGTGGAATGCTGTCAACAGGTCTGTGACTCACCGAACCATGCCTGCTGGTCGCCCTGCACCTCTATGGCGAGCCCAAAGTCAGCTAACTTCACCGCGGCTCCCTTGGCCTTGCTTGCAAGGAGAAGGTTCTCAGGCTGTGAGAAAACAACACATCTCTCCTGTCACTAATCCACTTATATTACAGTCAACAACATTCGATTTTCTTCACCAACACAACAAGCGAGAAAACCAAATTTTATTGATACCAAGGCTGGTTTTTTTGCAATTGTTATGTGCAAATAATGATTTTTATATAAGTCATTTTAATATGAAATCTTACTAGCATTGTTAATGTCTGAAATAATAAAGCTGTTTATGTGACCAACTAACAGTCGACGCACGCTGAATGATGCGTGTGAATGTGGGATTCTTCTCAGATGTACAGAAATTAGCCAGAGTGACCACAGAAAACGTATTCCCACACAACATTATTTAAATCAATACATCAGCCATTTCTTCTATTTTTACATTTATCCAGTCAAGCAACAGAGAAAAGCTGTCATTTGTAGCATATTAACAGACGGACAGATGAACCATCCAAAGTTCCTGATTCAGCAGGCACAATATCGCACAAACACTACAGAATACTTCGGTGAAAACTGGTGTAACATGCCAAAAATGTAGAAATGAATACATACCAATTTATAAGTGGATAAACAATGAACCAATATGTAACTTGAAATGAACATAATCTACTAAATATGAAAATAATGTCATAATAAAAGTCAAATAAAAGCTACAAGGTAATAACAGTCATGCCAGGTGTGGTGCTGACTAAGGCAGGAGCTGACACCATCTACAGGGTTAAAGGTAATGAAACAGCAGGATAAAAATGGATATTGATTACTTTATTTACAATAATTTTAATAACTTTACTTTGCAGATTCCCAGTTCGGAACTTACCTGGTTTACCAAGAGCAACGACTATGTAAAACCACTTCTAAATAATTTAGTGCATAGTGCATACGCCTTTGGTTTGGAAAAGGTTAAGGTAGCTTTTTTGAAAATAATTTGTTGGTACAGTGGTATTTACATTAGCAAATTTCTATAAACAACTATATCTTATCATAATATGCATTCATTGCATTGCATTGCATGCATATACTGCATATTATCTTTAACTTTCTACTTATACTTTACATATTAAATTCCATAAGAAATATGCTTATTCATATTTCGTTTAGAATGTATAAGAAAATCACAATTCAGAAGTAAAAATACAATATGTCGTGGAAATCACTGATTTAAATAATGTTGTCAGTCTGATTACACTGCAGTGTAAGCAAACTAAACCACATAGCGACCATCCTCTACTGGTAGTACCCCACCTCTCTAATTACTATTAATCACACAAAACACCTTTAAACTCCCAATTATTAGGAAAGTAATTTGTTTTACCAAAACATAGAAATTGCAATAAAAATATCCGAGATGTAGGAATGTTAGGAAACCTGAAATGCTGACCATAATCACGTAATGATAAGTTAATTCAAACCATGCATGGGGGGAAGAGAATCGAAGTGATGAGAATGCATGCCCAAAAGAGCAACAGTACATATGTCTCTCACCCACCTTCAAGTCTCTATGGACAATACTCATTTGGTGACAATAGTTTACACTCTCTAAGATTTGCTGCATGCAGTGACTGAAATTGGAAAAACAACATTGTCGATGAACAAATGATACACTAACAAGTCGCTGGTGGCAGTGGTGGTTACAGCGTATTTTTGGTAGTCGTTCGACGGAGGGAGCAGCGATTATACACCATGTCGGTCTATTTGTTACACCCACTTCAGAAAATAAACTTCAGAAACATTTATACAGGTGTGTTTTTATAACACATTTGGATTAATGGTAACTTTCTCAGGTTTGCTTCATTATACAAAATTCGAATATATACATTTCGCTGAATCTACAGAAAACCCATAATAAAACCATTACATCTTGACATATAATTAACAATTTATTCTATTACAATTGAGTGCAAACAAATACAGAAATGTTGCCCAAACTGACAAATAACCTGAGCACATCCCATTTCATCTATCTGTTCAGCCAAATGTAAACAACATGTGACTGAACACAAAACAAACAGACAATGCCCCCTCCCTTCATGGCGGTGGTTTCAACGATGCTCCCTCCGGCGGCGACACCAAAAACAAAGCCAGCAGTGTATCGGCAACATTTAGTAGAGGGCAGAACATTGCAGGTGTGACACCTGCGGTCGGGTCAGGTCGGGTCGGATGGACGGACGGTGAACGGGAGGCGTGTGTGTGGACAGCTGGACGGCACTCGGTCATGCTGGCAACGCGAGACGTCGACCCACCTTTAAGTCCCGGTGCACTATGCTATTACAATGGCATTGTTGGACCCCTTCGAGGATCTGCTGAATGCAGTGACTGAAATATCAAACGTCTCTGTAGCACCAGTGCTGGCCACCACATGGGTCTGTACATGGGAAAGGTTTCGGGGGAAAACGCCATGTGACCCAGCACAGAAACCTGTTATCAAGTCGCACAGGTCTATTCTGCACGGGAGCTAACAATAACCACCTAGGTTAGTTCCCAGCCATTCTGTGTTTTCAGCAGCACTACGTAACTAATCTCACCTAACCTATCAATGTCTTGTTCATTTTCTTCATCAAATAAGGCATAGATAATAAATAAATAATCCACAAATTATCTAAACAATAGATGAGTCAAGATTACCTGGTAATGTTTTTTCAAAGGTTTTTTAAACGATTGCATCCCGTTTCGCAGTAAATAGAATAATACTACATATCAGGTGGAGGTATCACTATAAAACACATGGGCTGTGGAAGCCAAAGGAATTAAAAACTATTTCACAAATTTTGCATCTTAATACCCACATTTCTGTGGTGACATAAAATCATTTGAGCCATGTTCACAGTGGCCTATCTCAAGGTTACAACATCGTAATGATTCTTAGGAAGAACAAAAGATCTATTTTTACTTTTCAGCTAAAAAAATTATCCCAGTCAAAATTTTTACAAAAATATCTATTTAAATAATTTTGCCTTGAAGCCCTTTGTAGATTTGTATGGAATTTAGACCATGATATTATATATTTTTACACCCATCAATGTATGTGGGTATATTTTACACTAAAAAAGGAACTTACTTTTTAAATATGCATTGATGCTGGAAATAAATTACATGCAGAAAACGTGGATATAACAGTTGCACAACATGGGTGGAATGATCCAAGTAACAATGCAATTTTATTCTTTTGGACACGAAGTATATAACACAGTGTGGTATTATTTGTGCAAAAAATGCTGAATATTTTGTTTCCACTACTTGTCACAGTACAACAGACATCAAAATGGTATGAACATTTAATTAGTTTGCAGATATGCTAAATGTTATATCTAGCAAGTGTTGAGTGGCAATAGTTAAATCCATTATGATTTAGTGATCACCAAATCTTTGCAAAATGTTTAACTGAAACTATGTACCTGTAGTAATGGCATTTGCGTTTCCACTGATAATTACATAGATCCATTACTAAACCTGTACTTACTCAAACAGCTACAATAGTGTTAGCTACTGAACTGCATCGTAGGAAGAAATCAACGACAGAGTATTTGGATGTCATTGCATGGAATAATCGATGCAGTGCTGACACCTACCTGGCATCAGCTTCACTATAAAACTCTCGAGCCACGATGTCTTCAAATAGCTCTCCCCCCGTCACCCTGGCAAACAAACAAACAACAAAGCTAATACCTTCACATCATGACTGCATCGCTTAAACACTGCTTGTGGAATTAGAGAAACATTTGACACTGCCCATCAAGGAGTTACTACGATATCTTTGACATGAGTTTAGAAAACAAACAAATCCAAAATTAATATGTAGGTTAATTTATGAGATACAATCTAATATAGAAATAAATATACCACTCAGTGTGATGTTTTTACATATGTGCACATGTATTGGTGCGAATGTGCGTGTGTAGGATCTGCTTTAGACACCAGTTATTTTAAATCTTACCGTTACTTGTCAGTTGTGACTTATCCGTGAAAATATCTACCTCATTAATAAAATAGTGCAAAAAGTCATGCTCTGAGTTTATACTTACAAGTCAAAAACTAAGTAATGAAAACCCTCATCTTGAATACTGTCATGAAGACGAACTGAAACAAAGAGAAATACTTGAGACTGACATGTCACAATGACCACATCTTAACACCACATTTCAATACACCCACTTAATTAATTTACCCCATGGGTTCGAAATATCCCATCAGTGTGGGACTGTGAGAGGAATGGCAGTCACCTGGCTAGACACACAAATATTTTACATAATATTTTAGCATATCACATGACAGCATTCCACCAGGTGTTTTTTGTGACTCTGTTGGTCACTAGGGGGCACCACATGCACATGAAGCACCAATAACTGAGGCACTTGGACTACGAGCAGATCAGATGGTACTGTTTCACAAGCAGGTGTTCCCTGCAGCCTACTGGCTATACTGGGCACAGTTAATGACAGAACAGTGTAGCCCAGATGTGAGAAACAACTCCTTAAGTATATGCATTCTGAGATAATCTATTGTTTAAACTAACAAAAAGTCCATGTCCTGCACACAAATACCAGCACTTGTTTGTTCAAAATGACTCAGACCAGAGAGAACATGACATCCATGTCCACTGACGGGCAGGTCATAATCATAACTGTCAAAAAGATTTTCTGACAATCAAGCAAAAAAATTGAACTATGATCTGCATATCATAAATTATAATTTCAATAGGTCACTATGTGAATGAGTGTCCGAACACTGCACATGTCTGGCGTCCACTTTTGATGGTCCGACCAACATTAAGGCTTGGCAGTGGGATGGGTTCATCAGCAACTGTCTCAAAAAAGTGACCCATGAATGGCCATGAGGTCAGTCAACAATGAACTTCTGGTGTTTTGGTTTTGCCAAATGATCCTGATACATTGACCACTGACTTCCATCTGCCAATCTTGCTTAATTTTAGGGAAATCATGCATTAAAATGTTTTGAAAAAAGATGCTAGCATAGCCAATGGCTGTTGTTTTTTAATCTTACTGTGTTTTGTCAATACCGGTACTTGGCACAGCTCCATTTTATTATGAAAAGCAGTTCAGTGCTTGGCTACGTTTCCTGATGTTTGTTACATAAGTGCCAAATCTGTTGAGTTTTTTAAGTGTACAATGTCTATCATGCTTCTGCGTTTCAGGGCATCTATGTGTAGTAGAGGACACTATCATACAGAAGTGACAGTTTGTGTTTCATCTTAAAACGTTTAATCCTAAATCAAAGAGAACGGTTGCAAATTCCGGGAGAAACATTCTGCATATTTACTTACTGCAATTGCTATAATCTTATGTTTCACCTGAAGTTATTCTGTTATTGAAACACAGTATATGAGGACTCCCACCCGCAAGATATCATGGGCACAACGAAAGCTAGATGGGACAAATTCTCTCTGATACTCCTGATGAGCTGGAATATAAAAGAACGACCCTGACTGTATCTACAGTAGCTCTGCACTGCTCTATCCTACAGGCATCAAGTCATATCCTTGTACTCCCCTGGCATATTTGCAGTAACATACCAGGTTAATATGCCTGCTCATTTTATGGGACTCTAGGAACCGAGAGTCCTACAGGCAGGATGTAAAGCACACTACACTCACTGCTAAATGATGATGGATGTTAACTAGTCCTAGGAACATCTCAGTTGTTTCCGTGAAACAGATCCTCCCTGACAATTTATCCAACTTGTGAACAACACCGAACGACAGACCTGCTAATGAAGTGAAGATTTAGCATACGTTCATCTTAAGGCAGGTGTGTCGCCATGGCAACAAATCAAGTGCTAGTTGTCCTACCATGGTGTGCAAATTTAACGTGTGAAAATCAATCGGCTTGTAAGCGGGTTGAGTAAGAATGTAGGAGCTAATCAGTCAAAGACAAACGGTGTAGACAATACGAGTTGAGGCTATTCCAGTGTACTGTGCTGATGTTTCTACTTTATATAGTCTGTAAACTGTGGCCATTTTGATCTGGAATACGATTAAATTATTTTGATTAATTGGGGGGGACGTGTACATCAATCACAAAATCCAATTTGATCAACGAAATTGGCAGCAGAATACTTTATAAACATCTGAGCTTTTCTGACAGCCGCTGATGAATGCGGGATTAATCGTGCCTTAATTGACCGGAGCTAACTGAGAAGAAAGAATTATCTGTCTGGCGCAGAAATCACATTTACAAATGTCTAATGATTCATGCATAACAGCGAGATTCTTCAATAAGAACAGATCATATAACCGCACTATCGTGTGTGTATGCGTGTACATGTGGTATACTTCTGATACAGTTACACTGTCTTAGATTGTTATTATCGATGCTATCTTACACAACACATACATTGGGTAAACAAGGACACTGGGTTCTTTCAAGTCTAAATATTTCATCGGTTAACAATTTAAATAACATTTGCAGTCGGTTTAAGAAAAAACGTGCATACGTTTGTCTAAATGACTTAAATAGTTAACTCTGACCGATACATATTTTACCTGGGCAAATATGAAATCGGACAAGTGATGAAAATTGAACTGACATGAAACCTGTTGTTGCACCTGGCCTGGCCTCATCAAGGAGATGCAAAAAACAATAACACTACTACATATTGTAGTGCACATGTGATACTCGAAAAGAATGATTAAACTATTCTAACATGATTACATTTTTTAAATGTCTGACTACCCATGAAACAACAATGGAAGCATCTCTGCAAAATTACTAGACAAAAATAAAGGCATCGTGTGACTGCTGGTTCACCCCAAGCAGTTAGTTAATGTGACAATTATCGATAGCTACACACCTGTCGTCAACATATTTGCCAGAGGCACTGGTAAATGAAGTAGCATTGTCAGTCCATTCGCGCCACTAATGCCAATTCCATTAAACTAGCAAGTGCAATTCCACGAAAGCATTTCCTGATCTTTGCAGAGGGGGAACTTGTTACACACTATGAGAGTTGTCACATGGTCTGATATATCATATTTTGTAATAAAATGCATGGTCACTTAAGTATATATTTTGCAACCAAACCAAAGCAATCCTCTGTTAGAAAATCCCACTTTGAGAAACATCTCTAGATGCCAATCAATACAGAATTATTCATACTATCACAGGATAGTTTTCAAACAGATAGGGATAATTTTATTATGATATGCTTGCATGAATGGGACAGTTGAAGACACCGTGTTTGGAAGTGTCTATGGTGGAAGTCGCAGACATTATCCTGAATCACACAGAGACAGATGTCTTTACAACTACACTTCCGGTACTTACCAGTACTTCATTTATATGTCATACCTTTGTCATGATTTTGTTTACTTTTTTAAATGTCAGGACTGCAACTTTAAAACTGCTTCAAGCTCATTAAATGCAATTTGATGGGCAGTTTACCATTTCAACATATTCAATATAGTATCAAGACCATCATGTAACCAATGTTAAAAATAGGAATGAGCATAATACCTTTTCGTTACCGAGCAGAGACTCACTAGTTCCTACAGTCAATATCAAACCAAACATGAGCCAATATTTATGTAGCCAACTACTTATTTTCCCACAAAGACCTGCTGGTGCGCCATTAAACTCTGCAGCTGCTCATGCCATGTAGTCAGGTATTAGACTTATTGCTGCACCTGCGAGAAAATTGTCTATCACTACAAACTGTAGACCCACTGGCAAAATTTATATGTGTTCCACGAGGCACTGGCCTTTACGGTGGACATCTATAATTTATACGGAGATGTGCAAAAAATGCTTAGTGTTGTGATCAACTTCGCCTACACGTGTCGGAGGACCTGCACTATTTCACCAACACGCTTATATTAATGTGTAGTATGGATGTGTAGGATCTGATAGAGTGTTACACAATTGGATTTGTTGCCGTCAGCAGTACAGATGTTTGCAGACTTTGGTTGTGACACAAATATATTACTCCATTAAATATGTTTTTACTACTACAACAAAACATTTCTCAATTACAATGAAGTGTTGGATCTGTTTGACAGTTTTGCTAAATCACATATACTTGTAGACTATAGTAAAATTACTATAACGTTACCATGGTACATTTCCACTTAGGGAGCAATTACTAGAATGTCTGTGCAATATATTTGGAAAACATATTCTTGGCCACCCGAAAATCAAAAAAATCTATTTGTTCTACATAATATACTGTATGTTTCCCAACAGCGAGAGAGAGAGAGAGAGAGAGAGAGAGAGAGAGAGAGAGAGAGAGAGAGAGAGAGAGGAGAGTGAGAGAGAGAGAGAGAGAGAGAGAGAGAGAGAGAGAGAGAGAGAGAGAGAGGAGAGTGAGAGTGAGAGTGAGAGTGAGAGAGAGTGAGAGTGAGAGTGAGTGAGTGAGAGTGAGAGTGAGAGTGAGTGATGGGGAGCAACAGAAGGTGGAGGAATAACCAATGTGTGCACACGTTGTATGTTTGTGAGCTCACTAACAAATGATTTACTCAACATACATTTACAACAGATGATAATTTTATTATTTGTAGGTGTCCAAATGCACCCAATAATTGACTGAACGATTCCACAGAGCTTAGTCTGTGCATCCAAGACACGTTCTTCCAACATCTCTCCCCACGCCAGATGAATCAGCACAGACTACTCAACCTTTATCAAATGTTTTGGCGACTGCGAGAACAAGTACCTCGTGGTCAGCTGACAACACGGAACTATTAAGTGTGTGTGCCAGTTAGACACTATGAACATCATAAATATCTAATGCCATATAAACCAGGCTGCACCGGCCGACACGCTATTTCAATTTACACTGAAATGCCAACAGTTCAGTACCAGACTGATCTACACGCAAGTGATAATTCAGTTAATAATTCTGCTAGTTCGTTTGTTTCTAAAGAGGTGGCTCGGCTGCTCGACAGTAAACGCTAGGGACGTCCCTCGTTTACGTCTCCCATGACGCCATCCCATCAAAAATGAACAGATAACACATCTACGATGTCGTCGGCAGTTAATGCAGTTGTTTCTCCCCAGGTGGCAGGTTTAAGCACCACCACAACACATTTCGTAATGTCTAAAAGAAATTATGTAACAACGTCAATAGAAGGAAATTTGTGTACCCAATTGGATGATTGCATCTAGATGGTAAATGTTCAGTGGAAATGTGTGAAGTATTTAACTGTGTCATGTGTGTATGGACATGTGTGTGCGACGTGCGTGTGCATGTATATGCATATGTATATATGCATCTATGTATATATGCATTACTAAATTAAACACATTACTGAATGGTACATATAATCCAAATCATATATATATATATATATATATATATATATATATATATTTAAATCTATATAGCATACGTCTGGAGAATTCGCTCAACCTTGGGATCCTACATAATATTATGCACATTGATGATGACGACAAGCAACCATCATATAAGACTCCTCACATCTGTTTGCTATAAAATTATGTAATATCACATGCACCTGAAATATAGCAAACCAAAGGAAATATGCACATATTGAAATGTTACAAATAAACATACAGTAAGTAATACCAGATCAACGTCCTTTAGAAAACTGACAGCGGAAACATCCTGTATTTCATACGTTTGTAAGCGATAACCTTAAGTGGTCGTCCACTCATATAACAATGGCGCTGCACCACCGGAAAGATCAACCGCCACCATTGGGGTTCAGGTAATCTGTCGGCCTCCGTCGCTGAATCACATGAAAGATGAGCCTCCATTTAATCGTGACCGCCATGGGAGACGGGCTTGAGGTGCACGCTCTACCGGCCGATATATCCCGCTCGCGAGACACATTCATTTCTACGCTGTTGCCATGCAAATTCTGGCCATATCGTGCTCCCAACACGAAGCCACTTCACGTGTCTGTCGCCGTTTGCGCGCTCGCTGCAGATGTCCTCTTTTTGCGCCAACTGCCCGAATATATGGACACACGATACGTGATCTATCAAGTGGGACTCATGGGGATTTCACTCGGGCTCCAGTGGTCTTTCATACGCAAATGATGCGGCCAAGTACATTTACGGCTCCACTGTTGGTTTTATAGCGTTGTTTTACTGGTCGTCTGAGTTAGTTGGCTCTCGGGGAACTTAAGGAAATGTGGCAGAACATAATAACTGAATAACTGAATAACTATTGACCAACGACTCTAACCACTAAAACTGGCCAACAGCTCTAACCACCTGGGTGTGCTTTCAACCAGATCTCTGTATATGCCTGATGCACGTTGCACTATACATGTAGTTCTCAGTTCAAATCTCACAAGCTGATTTTTTAGCACAAGTACTCTGACTTTTAACTTTTGTCACTCTACCGAAAGTCCCTGCTCTACTTGCTATATGTAAAACCAGACAACTGGTCCCTTTTGCAGGCAAGCACGGGAAACATTGCTAACTGTGCTAAATGGCGACTTGACTAGATTTGACTCACAGCTTTGCAACTGCAGGAATGTCAAGATGATATGGGTCCTCTGCTGTGTCGATAATATTATATATGCCAATTGTTTTCAGTGAATATGTTAATAGTGATAGAACCCAAAGGTGTAAAGTGGCATGACCAGGTCCAAGGACTGGCTATGATACTGCACTATAAAAACTTACAGCGCATGTTTAAACCTGGACACTTAGGAAACTAGACATGGAAGCCTCATTCAGGCCTTGACATTTCAACACGTAGCAGTTAACACCTGAGCCCGGATGTTTGGCAACTTGACCTTAATGCCGGACAACGTGCCACCTAGGCTAAGATGCCTAGCAACTTGACAACTGGACCTTGAGCAAATCACACCTGGCCATTATACGATATAGATTAATTATGATATGCAATATCTGTTTTATATATCATTTTAGTGTAGCTGACAACATTTGTACCAATGGTATATTATTCCACGGATGGTAGGTAATGGAATGGTGCATGAGTGTACTGACACTGAGATGAACACACCTAGTACTAAACTTTCAACATTTGAAATGAACCTGTAACTGACAAACAATTAATTACGTTAACAGCTTTTTCTCCAGCAGCAGCTTTTTGTTCATCGAAGCTTTAACTGAATTGTTCATCGATGCTTTGGTTGAACAAATGACAGACGCACCAGTTACATTATTTGCAGTAACGTCACATAAACATGACGGGAAACTTGCAACACCAATAACGCCTGCAAGCGCACTGATTAAATCAGTGGGAACATCAGCTTTTTTCTCGCTTACACTCACACGTTGCACGTTGCAGGTTATGCAATGGCTGCCAGGTAAACACGTGTGACATGGCCTTTATGCGAGAGGATAAAGGCAATTTTGAAATCCATATCGGCCGGTGTTCGCGGCGACAATCAGCATTGATCCTA
Source organism: Ridgeia piscesae (assembly GCA_025642075.2). Taxonomy (NCBI): domain Eukaryota; kingdom Metazoa; phylum Annelida; class Polychaeta; order Sabellida; family Siboglinidae; genus Ridgeia; species Ridgeia piscesae. The sequence goes on from JAODUO010000549.1 coordinate 38,800, forward strand.
TCTGCGGCGCTCGGAGGTGAAACAATGCGATCAACCGAGAGTGAGAGAAATAGAAGGACGAGTGCACCAGGGCTGAGGTCAGACGGTCTGGGCCAGCTGTCAAGTCACTGACGGTCCCATGACTGTGCCTCGAACTTGTCGCTGCTGTCGCGGCCACACAGCCACAGCGACATCGCTCGAGGCCTTTCACGTCAGAGGGATTAAATCCACCCTGGATGTGAATGAACACGCAGTGGAACCCCGAGGCTGCCTGACAGGAATAGGGAGCATTGGCCGCATGCTGCCGCCGACGATATACAGTATATCCAATTTGTTAATGGGAGATATTCGAGGGAGGTAACGTCGAACGACTGCGCCGGCACAGAATGCTGTGGCAGCTGCCGACGGACGTGTTTGTAACATCAAACTGTCCATTAGCTGGCCGCTACATGATGAATTTTTCATGCAGCGGCTTGCTCTCTGTCTAATCAGCGAGCAAAGAGCCTGGCATGGATTAAAGCGACACAGTAACTCTGTTGCCTGCTTCATTCCATCTGTAGACCACGCCACCAACGTCCGGCTCTCTAATGTGGGCTGCAGTTCTTCCTCACCGCAAAGGTCACAACTGCAGCCAGCGAAATTTAGTTTCTCAGGTGTAGATTCCTTACTTCCTGTTTTTCAGATGCTCAGTGGTTATTGTTAAACCATGAAAATATTATTTACTGCCTCTCAAATGCAGGTACTAATTTGTTCCATCCCAAAGGTCACTGCTAAAGTCTGGGGAAAAAATTATTCAATCAAATGTAGGCTTGTGTTGATGATGTCCTGAAATTCGTTAAAAGGTCATTGCTAAAGTAAAAAATAATGTTTGAGATGCAAGGTACATTTCATCATACCGTAAAAAGTCGAAGGCCATAGTCACTGTATGCAATAGCCAATATTGGCTGCTCACAACATAAATAATTCAGAAAGTCATGTATCAAATATATTATCCTCAAAGATCAGCACTAAAACCAATGAAATACAGTCATTCAAAACAAAGGTATCTTTTTTGTCCAATCCTCAAAGGTCACTGATAAACTCAAGGAAATATTATTGTCTCTCAAATGTTTATCCTAGATCTCAAAAGGTCAACTGTTAATGCCAGAGAAAAATGATTGTCTCAAATGCTGGTTCCTGTTTAGTGATTAGACTACCCTGAAAGGTCACTACAATAGCAAGGATACTGAAGTTTGTCATGTATAGGCTCCTGTCGTCTTATCCTGTGGAGCCAGCGATATGTCAGTGCTGAAGTCACTCCAGGAAATATAGTCTAGCAGTGTAGGTTCCAATGTATCTTATCCCAAAAGGTTAGTGCTACAGCCAGGGTAACGTGGCCTCACAAATGTAGTACCAGGTTTATCTGTAGTATCTAGACACTGACAGACAAGTTTGTTTACATGAAACATCCTGCAGCCTATGTGCTACTGGGTGGAACATTTTAAGGTCTTAAATTTGTCACAATTATATTTTAAGATTTCCTGTTACCAAATAATTATGGATGTGTTTTACTAGGAAAAACATTCAACCAAAGTATGTTTATGTGCTTGATTTCAACCAACATTGGGTCCTTCACTTTTCCAGTGAATTTATCACCGAAAGGGCATTAAATGTGTGGATATGTCAACACAAACAAATATTAAAAAACAAAATATTACATGATTGCGAAGGAACTGTGAACACACCCTTACTTGTGACCCTAAATGCAAATAACCTCGGCTGACAAGGGCCATCACATCTTGAGGGAGATAAGATAAAACTAACTCTCCACTTCGTTCCTGTTCATCAGACTCAAATGTTTGGAGCACAGTGTTTTTTATTCTGGACATGCAACACCCTAATCCAATATACACTGGTCAATTCTAATGCAACACACATCTATACAGAGACAGCCGTGTAGATGTAGTGAAGATGCAATCACCTGGCGGGATATAAGCTGTTGTTTGCACCTACATGTCCCCTGCAGATTTTCTTTACGAAGATCAAGGAGTTCACAGCAAGGGAGCTCTTTAAATCTTTACCTCTCAAACTGAGTCGCTACCTGTCCAGAACGTAATAAATAACATCTGCTGAATATTCAGATGTGTGTTAAAATTCATCCCAAAAGTTATGTTATTAAACTGTATGCTAAATAAAATAGTATATTCCCATGTATTATGGTTTCATAATTTGCCTGTGTTATATATATAGCGTTGTTAACAAAAAAATACATACTGAATAGTACATGTTGCCCTGTTGATATTACTTGATAATCAACATAATTAACCAACAAAAACAATTTATTAGCTATAAAAACAAACAATTTTTAAAATACAAACAGACATACCGAGGGTACTTAAATTGTTAATAGTTTAATAATGAACATATGAATATGTTTTAAATGGCTTGCTGTCTGCATGAGCAAAAATGGCAAAATCGTGTCATTGCACTTGATAATGAATGACGCCACAGCCTATGAATTGCAGGTCCTAGGGACACAGCCACTTCAGTCCACTATTACAACCCAAACTGAACACAGAAATTGTCTAGTAGGTGCAGACAACCTCCTTCAAGTTCTGTGTCATTCTAGGTGGAATGATATGATTCCAGACAGATTTATCGTCTGTCCCCCCAAATTGGGTGTTTTTACGACGGACACATAATTTGGTCAGCTGGATGGCAATCACCAGCCTGTCACAAATGGATTACTCTTGATCACACTCCCGGAGTGATCCCAATCCCACTCCGCAGATAGCTCCGTCTCAATGTGGCTATATAGTTATATATTAGTAGCTCGACCTTTGTCATATTGAATCATAACTGGGCGCTGGCCACAACCGCAGTGGATCGTATCTGCCTGCTTGCATCCACACAACAGAGCCTAATCATGTATGGATGATATGCTGTATAATAGTTTCAGAGCGCGTCTGTGTTGATAAATTCTTGCGCCTTAACGTTGATGAATATTATACGATTACATCTTTCCCGTGGCTGTGAAGGACAGTGACCGATGGACTGTACATCGACTCAGTGATCAATAGCTTGGAAACAAGTACAGCTGGGTCAGTAGACTGGGTCAGCAGTTGGTGTCAGGTTAGGGGTTTACCTTCTAAAAGGGGTGGGTAATTACCATGAATTTCAAAGAAGGCAATCTGATTGATTGTATCATGAAATGTTACATAGTATTCACATCACCTGTTCTAAATATGCTTTAACAAAGAAGAAATAACTCTGGAATTCAATGGTTATGGAAATAGAACAGCATGCTCTCACCCAAATCCGCAAATAGAGTTTGGATAATTCCAGAAAAAACAGAACGGCCACAACAACAACAACAACAACAACAACAGCAACAACGTTGAGACAATCTTGATAAACATATACCGGTACCGGTACACATATTAGGCAGGGAAGGAAGTACTCAATGAAAGGTTCTAATGGTCACTTGTAATTGTGTCTAACCCCACATCCTGCACAAATCATTGCCTTCAGGTGGCAGTATTTGATCTTTTGATGAGTCAGTTTATCGGGTAATGAACCTAAATGTATCACCCGGCCACACAGTCAGATGGACACAAACCTAACATTGTCCACAGGTATCAGAAACTTGGTCATGGTCCTCGGAACATTCACAGAAAAGTCATGTCACGTTTTAAACAACTTATTTACATCTGTATAAAAAATGTGTAATAAAACTGGTAAGATCCCTTAATTCACAGGGAATTAAATACATTAGAGGTAATACTTTTCATCTGAGGGTGTCATAAATGAACATCTGAAAGGTTGGCATGTGAAAGTAAAATGCAAAGCACCTACGGAGAAAAGGTTTTTATATATTTCATGGGTACAACAATAAAATCGTGAAATTATTAAATGCAGTTCAGAAGGCAGTACACCTTCTATTCTACTATTATGTATTCAGAGGAGTTTAATTTTTAACAGTCCAAAAAGATACAGTAGAAAATATAAATAGTATTTTGGTAAGTTATATGCATGTGTTAGGACATAAAAAATAATAAGTACGTAGTATAGAAAAATATTTGTGTAGATTTTGAGGTCTCCATCTCCAAATAGATACACTGATCATGGTAGTATTAAGAATATTATAGTAAACAATTACTACGAGACATGGTTGGTTTAAACAGGCCATTCTTGCAACAATTTGTCTGATGTTTTCCCTCACCACAGCAGCTGCATGCAAAATACAAATCATGTCGGTCGACTCAGCTATCTCGAAATATTGCGTTTTATCTCTCAATATCTGTTGCTCGAGACAATGACAAATTTCTTTCACCTTGGCAACTAATCAACCTGCCGCATTGACAGGCACGACGCATGCACGCGCATGCAGACGGCCGCCCGCACGAGCATGCACGACCCTAGCGACCAATCAATACACAGTATCAGACATAACACGCGCGCTGGGAAATCATTTCGGCAATTAGCATGTGTGATTTGCAGTTGCGATCAGCGCAGACACCGGCCGGATTACTAAACCTGGACTGGTAAATCCTGAGACGGAACAAGACAGTGGCTTAGATGTCTTTATCTCAGCCCACCTCTGTCTGTCCACCAGGTCCAGCAGTGGTGATGACTGGTCAGCCAAGTCAGCATTGTCACCAGCCTCCGTACCAAGCCTGGACCCTGCTTCTTCTTCCTCAACCCCTGGTGGTATAGGGCTCCATCAACGGGTACATTGACACCAGTTAACATGATCTGGTATTTTCTCCAGCTTTCTTCAACTGTTCATCAAGCTCTGTCTGTGTGTCTTTCTGTGTGTCTTTCTGTGTGCGTGTCTGTCTGCGTGTCTGTCTGTCTGTCTGTCTGTCTGTCTGTCTGTGTGTCTGTGTGTGTGTCTGTGTGTCTGTGTGTCTGTGTGTGTCTGTGTGTCTGTGTGTCTGTGTGTCTGTGTGTCTGTGTGTCTGTGTGTCTGTCTGTCTGTCTGTATGTCTGTCTGTCTGTCTGTGTGTATGTCTGTCTGTGTGTATGTCTGTCTGTGTGTATGTCTGTCTGCGTGTCTGTGTGTCTGCGTGTCTGCGTGTCTGCGTGTCTGCGTGTCTGTGTGTCTGTGTGTCTGTGTGTCTGTGTGTCTGTGTGTCTGTGTGTCTGTGTGTCTGTGTCTCTCTCTCTCCTCCCTCCCTCCCTCTCTCCCGCTCTCTCTCCTCTCTCTCCTCTCTCCTCTCTCTCTCTCTCTCTCTCTCATGATTAATCAATGTACATATTTGTATGGCAAAATGTTCAACTCTCAAAAAACATAGGTACAGAAAATTACATTGTATTCCCAAGAAACATGTTAACACATTATTTTATGAACACGAGTAATGTCAAAAGTCAGATGATTTACTCAAGCAAGTAATACAACTGATCTCACAAACGGGTCTTGATGTTTGCCTTGTTTCACCCCCACCCTCGAAAACTCATTCAACCCTTGGCTGTTCGTCCTCATCCCTTGCTGTTCACCCCAAATTATACCTTGGCTGTTCACCCCACCCATCCTTGGCTGGTGACCCTATCTCCCGCCTGGTCACTCCCAACATTGGCAGTTGACACCCACCCAGGTGAGATCTTTCCACACTGTCTCTCCATCTTAATGTTCTCAATCTTCCTCTTCTCCCTCCTGTGTCACTTTTCTATTTTACAGTCTCTCTGTCAATCATGCAGTCTTTTACACAGTCTCTGTCAACCCCGTCTCACTCAGTCTCTGTAGTGGCCATCCCTTCAGTCAGCCCCCCTTGACATGGGCTGTAATAATAACTAAAATACTAAATTGGGCAATCTTGTAGCTGTGGCTGTAATTACTTAATATGGGACTCGTAATTGTTAGATTGCAGTAATAAATAGGTAACTCAGCAGTGCAATGACAAATAACAGTTTATTAACTTAATATACAATTAATAAATGCTCAGCCACATTAATAAATTGATAACCTGGTAGAAACACCAATAAAAATGTGTTAATTAAATAGCAATTGCAATGCTAAGAATTGTTTCACTAAAATTATCATAACTAATTAAATAACTGTGGTTAATTAATGTTGACAGGTGCAATAGCAGAGATAACTGAATAACCAAATGAATAAATGTATAAGCAGACTGCTAACAATCTGGTAATAAAAACCATCTAGAATCATCAATAAACTGGTAAACTAATGGCAAACATCATTAGAGCCGTTGTAACTTAATAACAGTAGATTAATTAACAGGAATTGGAAAATCAGGAAGCACTGGTAAAATATTGGATCAGCGGTAACCTAGTAGTAACGAATTAATCAAAATCACTGAAGGACAGGAGATGGCAGCGTGTAACTATGTCAAAATGAAATAATATCATTACTATTGATATTCTGAAGCTTGTCTGCATCAGGAAAGACGGCCAGTTGCTACAACAGGCCATGTATTCGTTCGAGATGACATGGGTAAGGGTTAGGAGAGGGAGGTGGGGAGAGGAGACCGACTGGCGACTGGGTTCACGATGAGGAAGATTGGATAGAAATTAAGAAAAAGTTAAGTTTGGTGAAAACTGTACATGACCAGAAACAGACGTGCATGTATGCTGCATGTGTTTTTTATGTTCCTCTTATTCTGAGTAAGTGTACTTATCAATCAAAATGGTTACAACAACATTTATAAGTTATATATTGTCAAAATAACTAAGCAAAAATTGTGACAATAGCCATCAAGCATTGGTGAACATATAGGAGCCAGATAACATAAAAGTCTAAGCTCCCAAAAAGCCAGACAAGGACAAGATCCATACATATACTAGGAGGGTAAATGGTGCCTGGTTGTTCGGCAGTTAGTGGCATTTGGACAACTCAATGACATCACCAAGATTCTCACCCGGCGACAACACCAACGTGTCGATTTAAAGAAGCACGGCTAAACTTGACACTAGATGGCTCCAATCATTCTAATATCATTTTACTGCAATTTTAAGACAAAATATCCGATAGGTGGCCAGTAACTGTCCAGTAACTGGGACATTCACCCTACTATAGAAGTTCTACAGACATTCATGTCCCACACTAAACACAAGAATCTTCTTACATAAGATACAATTCTCATTATTTATTTACTCTCTGCTTGCAACCACTTTTCTTGCTTCAACTTCATATTAGTTCCCCATCAACCCAAGTAGCGGGACACACAAACACATCTCTGTGGTCTGGTCACAAAGTGAGACATCACTAAATAGGTCAACACTAAATAAGTGGTGACCTACTTAGTATGTCCCACTTTGAAGACACACAAGGTTGTTAATTATGTCACTGACCAGTAGGCCACTGATAAGTAGGTCACTACTAAATAGCTCATTGATGGGCAGGTAAGTGCTAAAAATGTATCTCTTACAGTACATCACCATTGATAGGGTCATCACTAAACAGGTCAGGTCGTCAACAAGGTCACTGCTAAACAGGCCAAAAAGACCCACAATCAAGTAAGCTTGCTAGCAACAGACCAGTCAGTTGTGTGGTTGTATTCAGCCACACTGGCAGCACAGACAACACTGATGGTGAATAGATTTTATATTAACAGTAATTAAATATCTTGCCCTAACTGTTTCTATTTCACTTTATCATGTAAAAATACCGACAACCCAGAGTACTGATATTGCATGCTGGGAAATCGTCACCCAACTGTGCTGAAGACAAACACTACATGGTAGAATTTGCAATATCGCTCCTAATTTCTGGCTTTACCATAGAGAGGTAGGTAATCATGTACAATGCAGTTGTACCTGCAAAATTAATACATAATACTGCACCAAAGCACTCGTGCCCTGCAGGCTTGTAAAATCTAGGCTTTTAGCTAATAAAGACACATGATGTTTAAATCAATATCACTCTTTGATATATTAATGATTATTGATCAAATTAATAAAACTGCCCCTGTATAATGTGATAAATAAGCTATTTCTTGTGCCAAGAAATAATGTGCATCCCGTCCACATTTATTGTACTGATAAACTACTGACACCGCCTGTACTCATAGCTTTATGCAGAGACCCATCCATATAAAACGCGTTGTGGACGGGGAGATACACCAGAAGGGTGGTGGGTGGGTAAAAAATGAAGGAGAAAAAAGTCTTCAAAAATCATAGATATTTGTCAGTTAAAATCATAGATATTTGTCAGTTAAAATCATAGATATTTGTCAGTTATGCCTTGAAAATGGGTGTCACGTGAGTTTGTAGTTTATTTCAGGCCATAAAACACATCTCAACTGGCTTGTATGTACACGAGTTAACATCCACGTGTCCACCAAAAACAAATGTGTGACTGTCAAAAATGTTCTTCTGCATAGAGCCCTGCCGCTACCACGGGTACCGCCATCACCACTGGCATCACGTCTGATGGCACTGCTACCACGGGTACCGCCATCACCACTGGCATCACCTCTGATGGCACTGCTACCACAGGTACCGCCATCACCACTGGCATCACCTCTGATGGCACTGCTACCACGGGTACCGCCATCACCACTGGCATCACCTCTGATGGCACTGCTACCACGGGTACCGCCATCACCACTGGCATCACCTCTGATGGCACTGCTACCACTGGTACCACAGGTACCGCCATCACCACTGGCATCACCTCTGATGGCACTGCTACCACTGGTACCACAGGTACCGCCATCACCACTGGCATCACCTCTGATGGCACAGCTACCACTGGTACCACAGGTACCGCCATCACCACTGGCATCACCTCTGATGGCACTGCTACCACAGGTACCGCCATCACCACTGGCATCACCTCTGATGGCACTGCTACCACGGGTACCGCCATCACCACTGGCATCACCTCTGATGGCACTGCTACCACAGGTACCGCCATCACCACTGACATCACCTCTGATGGCACTGCTACCACGGTACCGCCATCACCACTGGCATCACCTCTGATGGCACTGCTACCACGGGTACCGCCATCACCACTGGCATCACCTCTGATGGCACTGCTACCACAGGTACCGCCATCACCACTGGCATCACCTCTGATGGCACAGCTACCACGGGTACCGCCATCACCACTGGCATCACCTCTGATGGCACAGCTACCACGGGTACCGCCATCACCACTGGCATCACCTCTGATGGCACTGCTACCACGGGTACCGCCATCACCACTGGCATCACCTCTGATGGCACTGCTACCACGGGTACCGCCATCACCACTGGCATCACCTCTGATGGCACTGCTACCACGGGTACCTCCATCACCACTGGCATCACCTCTGACGGCACTGCTACCACGGGTACCGCCATCACCACTGACATCACCTCTGACGGCACTGCTACCACGGGTACCGCCATCACCACTGGCATCACCTCTGATGGCACTGCTACCACGGGTACCGCCATCACCACTGGCATCACCTCTGACGGCACTGCTACCACGGGTACCGCCATCACCACTGGCATCACCTCTGATGGCACTGCTACCACGGGTACCGCCATCACCACTGGCATCACCTCTGATGGCACTGCTACCACGGGTACCGCCATCACCACTGGCATCACCTGTAATGGCACTGCTACCACAGGTACCGCCATCACCACCATCGCTGCAACTGGCAATGATACCACCACAACTGCTGGTATAACCCCTGTATTGGCACTACAACGAATGCCCCCCATTGCCACTAGTGGCACTGTTGCCACTGGGGCCACCACCAGCTGGTCACCCACTTGTCACAGGTTATATACAAATCTGCCAGACTTGGTTCAGTGTCATGTGTTGAAACATTTACACCTGACAGCCTCAATCTGGGTGGCCCCTGGGCCAGTCCCTTGCACTTATTCACAAGTAATGTCCGCGCGAGAGAGTGCAACAGGGTAATTGACACCACTCGCAGAACTCTGTGACCATCTCACTCCGGATACAAATGTCAGCACGCTGGTTACCATTGTGGTTATTGCTACAGCATGTCCTTGTTATTCCAGCAGTAAAAAGTTAGAGTTTTCTAATTTCATTTACGTACTTGTGATTCTCATAGTACTCCACAGGTGTCACCACCGCAGCATTACAATAGTTCTCTTATGCTGATGACGGAACATTCACTTATCCCCTATTTTCACTCCAAATTATGATTTTAACTAGCACATTAAAAGTGTATGGCCTTCTTTCCCAAAATGTATCTATAGGTGAATGATGGTATTAGTAGAACCAGCTGATCATAGAATCAGTTATACTTCATCCCACTTTCAGTCTGGAGCATGGGAATCAGCCAATTTGAAAGGCATTGCATATGGGGTACGGTACGGTAGTCGGACGGTACGGTACGGTACGGTACGGTACGGTACGGTACGGTACGGTACGGTACGGTACGGTACGGTACGGTACGGTACGGTACGGTACGGTACGGTCGGTACGGTACGGTACGGTACGGTACGGTACGGTACGGTAGTTAGTTAAGTTAAAGTTAAAGTTAAAGTTAAAGTTAAAGTTAAAGTTAAAGTTAAAGTTAAAGTTAAAGTTAAAGTTAAAGTTAAAGTTAAAGTATGGTGAAGTAGGATACAATAGGGATGTTAGGTTAGAGTAGGGTAGGGGTAGGGGTAGGGGTAGGGGTAGGGGTAGGGTAGGGTAGGGTAGGGTAGGGTAGGGTAGGGTAGGGTAGGGTAGGGTAGGGTAGGGTAGGGTAGGGTAGGGTAGGTGTAAGTGGAAAGGAACCTATTTTATTTGTAACATATTTTTACCATTACTTTCCATCACCCATCCTTGAGCAGTATTTCCCCAAAAGTTGCCTCCCCCAGTGCCAGGTGTACGAGGTGACTCTGAGCAGCTGGAGTGGAGCACTAAACGCACGCGAGTCCTGGGAGAGAGACGGTGCTCCCGTCGAGCCATACATAATGTATGTGTGACTGCGAGCGACTCGGCTGCGCCACCAGTGCACAAACAACGTCGACCGGGAAAAAATCAATGCGCCGTCCAGGTAACCGGCGCCGCACAATTATCGCACCTTCCCACGTGGATGTGCCCGCCTGCGTCTCCCACTCACGACCAATCGCTGCGACCGTCCGTCGTTCGAGGGGACACCCACAATGCAAAGCGGCAGCGACAACGGAAAGCGGAGATGGCCCAGGCCTCGATTGGCACACAAAAACACTGACATCGCCACCTGAGCTCTCGCATGGCGGGCCGGGCCTGCGTGGTGATGATTGAAAACATGATATCGCTGTGGTGACATCGCGTCCACGTCCACATCTCTGTCTGTCGTGACGGTCGTACGGCGGCAAAACGATCGCCGGTGATACTACACAGACGTTATGATCACGTGTCTGCTGCAGAGATTCCCACAAGAGATCATGTCTTCAGACAATGGGTGGTCATTAAATGTCACATGAACACAGTGTCTGTGTCATCGACATCGCAAATCATGGGAAGATGCGTTTCCGTCATCAAAATGAGGGCAGCCCGTACATTTGAAGTGAAAGGATCAGAGACAATCTCATCCTAATGGAAATTATTTTGTAAATTGTTTTGAGTATGTATAGTTTATGACTATGCATCATGCCTAAGCTGAAATAAGAATATAACCAAATATTTTGGATAAACTATAGATGACATCTGTTTGTATTAACTGCATCATTTTATTCTGGCTATATATAAATATATGAATATATATATATATATATATATATATATATATATATATATATATATATATATATATATATATATATATATATATATTCATATATTGTGATATAACCAAATATTTTGGATAAACTATAGATGACATCTGTTTGTATTAACTGATCATTTTATTTGGTTATCACAAATATGAATATATATATATATATATATATATATATATATATAATATATAATATATAGATAATATATATATATATATATATATATATATATATATATATATATATATAATTAGACATTACATCATGGTTACTTTGGTAATTCAGCCATCTCACAATTAAGATTACTCTCGGACATGTCATAATCACATAACTCAGGTTCTGTTCCATGGTTGACTTCAATAGCAAGGCACGATTTATATTTAATGAGTCTTCCACCTATTTATTGTCAAATTTGTCTTCAATTTTAATGCACTACACCATGTGGAACCCACTCATTCACTTACCACAGTCACTGGCCACCGACCTCATTACCATTTTGCTCTACACATTTTACTGAAGAATTCCCAATAAGCAATCAGAGTTATTGAGTCACAGTCGGATGTCAACTGACTGTTATTGTTGCCAAGCATAAACAAGCAATATCCTTGGATATTTCTTCAAGAACTACACAGTTTGTCTTCTACCTAGTCTACAAAGATCCATAGTGCAATAGAGACATCTGGACTATCTGTTCATCATGTCTATGATAACATAACAAACATTAACTTAGACATGTAATAATAAATTTATCCATCATCTGAATGTGTGTTGCTGACAAATATCTTAGTTTGTTACTGAGGTTGTGCGTAATTGGTGGTGAATTGATGATAGAAGGAATGCAGAGAAATCTGTGGCTTTCTCCAATTCAAACTCCTTCTAAATTAATTTGTTAAAAGCAGCAACATTATTGACATCGATTGTTCAACTAATTTTAAAAACACAGAGTAAAATGTAACATATTAGTTTGGTGATGCACCCAAACCAACTAATTCATGTGCAAACACAAGACCATACATCAGGGTAGCTACAAGAAAGTGATAAAAGTTCATGAAAAGATCGATGACAGAAAAAACAAAAATGGGTAAATAAAAAACGTGAGAATGTTGACAGTTAGACGGATAATTATGAATTGCTCTTCGATGTTGGGAACACATAGCTGGGTCCATAGAGGCCAATGACAAGCAACCGCTGATTCAATGAAATTCTGTACATTGTGGAGTGTAATTATATGCCGAGGGTAGTATGTTCTACAACCTTTATGCCAAGAGGATTCTGTTGTGGGATGGTTAATCTGCATCTGCAATGTACTCCCACAGAGCAGGAGTGGCAGGTTTATGATACCAGCAACGTTCTCACAAGGACCTGCTGGTTAGGACTGTGACATATAAAGTGGGTTCACCGTGTAAAGTTTATGCGTCTAACATTATGAAGAGGTTCATAAATTCCCAGAAGTGCATCGACTTCACACATCCAGGGCTGCGGGAAGTGGTGGTAGCGTTGTGGTTGCCACGGCCAGTTTTTATAAAGGTCTCAGGTGTAGAAAACATACACTGGATGGCCCGGCCCAGCCCGGCCCGGCCCAGTCCGGCCCCTCTTTATACAGCCTTCTGCTGCAGTGGTCTTGTGCCAAGGCGACACCTAAGTACTGGTACTTGTAATTACATGAAAGCATCACATTTTAACAGATAAATTATATAATATTTATATATAAAGACCGTGCACCCGTGCTTAATTGTAAAGTCACAAATTATAAAATAACCAGAGTCTCTATGAAACCACCAATTCCAGAATTTGAATACGTTTCCAATTTATGACAATCGTAAAGTATCGATCGGCCACACATCTGCATACTAGACAATTATCCATTATGCCAAAGCAACAGTTGACATTTGGCAACAATGGCTATGTAGGAGAGTGGTGAAATGTCTTCCAGTCTGCCATATAAGAGAAGTGAAGTGGTGCAGCTGTCTGCCAACACTGCACCGCCAACACTGCACCGCAGACACGCAACATGCACCGCCAAGACCTGTGCACCTGGCACACAAAACATCAAGCTATCGGGCCCGGCCCGGCCCGGCCCGGCCAACCAACTGACCGATTTCCGAAGCAACTAGAAAACTGTTGTGTAGCACTGGCCTTGAAATGCTCTACACTGTATTACCAATGTTACAGCAGTCAATTGTGTTCACATAGCAATATCTATTGAATGCGTTTCTCCAGGTTTTTTCTACATGCCCGTTGCCATGGCAATGACAAACAGCTAGATGGGACTGATGCTTTGATACAAAATAATCGTCTACATTGTCATTCTGATATTGACACTGAGTGAGTTATCTGTTTGCAAAGAGAGATGACATGTTCCCATCTTGGACCAGGCTGTAGGGATGCGGGAGAGGGAAGGTGGGTGTTTCGGGGGACCCGGAGGAGGGGGGTATAAAGCATGGGTAAATATTAACTGCACATGGGACAAATTACAAATACTCTAAATCGATGTTGCATCTTCTTTATTTCTTACCTTGTTCATTATAGTAGTATGAATAAGTTGAGTGTATACTGCCATCTTAATTATTAAGACAAAAGTAATGTTTAACATTTTCAAATACAAAGCACTGCCATTCTAGGGGAGGGATTCGTGGATAATCCTGTGAAGTTCAGCCTATTGAGGGGCTCACACAAGGAAGTCAATAACTGAGACAAACTACACCTGTTCACATGAACAACCAATGACAGGAGAGTATGATGTCACATGACAGAAAGGACAATCACAGGGTCAATTTAATCACATTAAATATGTCCACTGAATAATGCCTACACCACCCAATGGAACAATTAGAATGCAACTTCAAATTAATAATTATCCCACGGTCCTGCATATAATTCCCACAAGAATTCATACATACATGTACATTGTCCCGCACACTGCAGACGTAAGCTTACGTAACACAATCAATACAACATGGGAAGAACTCATGTACTCAATAATATTGCTATGGTCCATTTGGGATTATGCGATAAAACAATTTGCGATAAACACCGCCTCACTAACACGGACCAATACAACACCAGGTGGCACCACGGTCACTTAATTGTGCCTTTAATGACGGCAACTGTGGTGGAGCAAATCAGTTAAATTTCCTAAGGCAGCAGCCCTTAAGACAATCTGTGAAAAAAAAACCCACATAAGTTGCGTACATACTCCCAATTTACATCCCCTTTGTAGTTTGTTGTCTTCTGTGATCTCCCAGCCATTATTCTCTACCTGCAATTGCTGTGTGTGCTGCATTTTCAAGTCTGATAATTTGCACAGCAGGCATCAACGAAATGAGCTGTAGAGATATAAAAAAAAACAATATGTAGGAGATAAGAGAACTTGGAAGGGTTGGGCTGCAGCCGATAATGTATTTTTGCTAACATTCACAGAAAAAGGAATTTATTATGGAATTTATTATTTGTCATGTGGCATCTTCGCCACTGGCATGATATGTTCAATTACATATTTGTTGCTACCATCGATCTGCAACACAGCAGCATCTCGGAATGTCATGTCGCATGGCTGTTATCTCTGTGTAAATAAATAGAGCATCCAAAACAGCCATTATTTTAACATGTTTGTTTTCACTGCAGATTAATATACTTGCCCAGAATGGCATACAATAAAACTGCAAGAAATAATGCATTTTATAATATTGCAATGTATTTCTTAGTACTACAAATAAATATTGCTTTTCTGAAAACCATTTTGTGTTTGCTTTCATGGCAGATGAACACAGCTTTTCCGAATTCTGGGATAAGTTTCTTATCAGTACAGATGACTGTATCGTGTGTGTCATTTGTGCAGTGGGCACCATTCAACATTGTACACACCATGGCCTGAGTTACTTCAGCAACCATGGTTCACAGTCATATTGACCAACACAACTTCTTGTTATAAGAACCTTGAGTAAGCAACCAGACGTATGTAACATGACTAACACCAAGCTGCCTTCCAGCTATCGAAATAGTGAACTGCAAAAATATATCGAGACAAATCCGTCAAGCGATAACAGCCAGGAAGACATCACAGATGGTGTACATAATTACAGCGTCAAGGTGTCTCCACTAGTCCACATGGCCAGACAATCTCTGTGCGAACACTTACCACTTACAAAATAATGGCAATTATTCTGCACGGTACCGAGGAAAAAATGCGCCCAACTATGATTTCCATCGCTATAAATTACAGGCATTTAACACGCAGCCGCGACTCGTGCAAACCCAGCCGAGAACAATCAATCATGCCGTTTTTTTCACACGGGTCTAGAAATAAACTTCAGCGCAAATTAAATCACACTGTTTCTCTGCGAGAAACCGCCATCCTGGCTACGCTTTCTCTCATGTTTGTTTCTGCTGGCAGCTAGAGCTGGGCGCCTTTTTTACCGCCGATCGATCAAGGTAATCAATTTAATCCACATTACAATCTTGCCAGGTTGTAGTATGGGGCCAATGGGATTCCGCCTCTCTGGCCTTGCGCATAACCATGGGCGGTAAATCTTCACAAATCTTGTGAATCTCGTCGAGCAGAAGGGCTACAAATTATCTTGTTTTGTTGACGCCTTGCCGAGTCAATATCCTCGATACAATCGGAAGCGCGGGGCACACAAAGTGCCAGTAAATTAGGAGCGATCCTGCAGGTGGCAGGACGATCTACGACGGCATGAATGAAAGAACACTTGGTCTGGTTTCGATGATGACCACCAGGTCGGTGAATGACAGTGATTCCGGCACAGCAACGCTAGTTAGTCTGACGAGTGACGAAACAAAAAATTAATTATCTAAACAAAAAATAAAGCACTGGATTTAATGCTACTAAGCACAAAGCAAATAATTATCAGTCGGTATTCAGTGATATTGCAACTAACAATCGATGTTAGTCAGAATACGAGTGTGAGTTATACATTGCTCAACAGTCTGCAACATTCCGCCGTTTTGTATTGATTTTAGTTTTTATTTGGCGGCCAGTACCAGTTGGAATGAGCATTGAGCATAGGCTGAACTCAATTTCAATGTCTGCCCACAGTACCCAGTCCTCATGCCAAACTCAGCAAAGGTTCTGCTCTAGAAACAGGGGTCAAACCATCATTTTACCTAAAAAATCTGAGACTTTGAGACAGCGAGCCTACCCATTTTTGTTTTGTGGATTTTTTTAAACAAGAAAAAACAGTTTAGTAGCATATGCACTTGTCAGTGATGGAGTGAGCCCAGCGTTGAATGACACAATGCAGTTGGTTTCAGCAACAAGTGATGAGCAGCATCTTCCAGTTGGATTTGTTTAAGTAAAACAGTAGTTTCACAAAACCACTGCTGTAGATGTCAGGCAAGGAACAAGACGAACATCAATGTGACAGTTTTATATTTAAATAATAATTGTTACTGTTACTCTGTACACAGACTATTAACTTGCAGGTGTGTGTGTGTGTGTGTGTGTGTGTGTGTGGCTGTGCGTGCGTGCGTGCGTGCGTGCGTGCGTGCGTGCGTGCGTGCGTGCGTATATATATATTCCTTTTTGTCTTTGGTGAGAAAGTCATTTGTACAGTGGACTGACCAGATTCAAAGTCCCATGACCAAATTCCTCAGCTGAAAGATGCTCCATCATTCAACTTAGTTGAACATTTACTCATATTCTTCAGAGTGAGTCACCTCGTTGTAAAACACTATTAGAGTTCATTGTCTGTGTGAAAGTGCTACAGATGTTTAACCAACTATCTGCATGAGTGCCACAGAGGGACCATGTAGCAGGAGCTAACTGCAGCACAGTCAGTTCACCACCCGTAGACACAATTACACACGTTGGGCACAAACACAAGTAAAGAAACCCTCAGGACAGAACAAACCTTAACGACAGATATGAATAACTACCTTGAAAACACATACATTTTATCTTGCCAACATCTGAATGGTTATTTACACTTTGTGCGTGCAATGCCATAGCAAAAATGTTGTTGATCTTTATTGATCTGATTCTTTCCACCAAGACTGGTGCAAAGAATGGCTAGTCTGAACAGCATCCGGCTACACAGGTTCCCTTTACTGCTGGTTACACATGACTGATTTTGGGCATTCGCCTTCTGAGAATTCATTCTCATTTCAATTATTTCGGGCCCACACTGTGGGCGTGGTGGCAAAGCCTCAACAAAAGGCAGTATTTCGCAATGGTAAAGACACCGATTCTTGCACAAGATCATCTGAAGATACTGCTACACTCGCGTTGAATCAGCCCCATTGTGAATAGTGTTCTTACAACATAACGCCAAAATAGCCACTTTATCGGAAGTCTACTATGTAAAAAGTACAGCAATTGTGTCCTCAGGTTCAGTACACTGGTGTAATTATTTACACAGGCCAGACGGACTAATGACCCAACTAGCTGGCCATAGAGCTCAGAGATTGGTGGGTGCTGGTGGGCCACAAACAGCCCCACCTGTTGTCAGAATAACTGCTGACGTGGCGAGTCAACACCGTTTCCACTCCTGAGCACAGGTGGAAACACAAGACTCTGAGCCAGTCGCCGCCAAGGGCCACAAGAGACAATCTGGCAATGTCAAGGCACGACTACTCTGCCGGCAAAACCGCTCCACCGGCTCAACCTTTCCACCAGCACGACACCACCGGCACCACCACTCCGCCAGCACAACACCACCGGCACCACCACTCCGCCAGCACGACACCACTGGCACCACCACCACCACCAAACTGCTAGCGCAGCTGCTAAATCGGCACACAAAAAGCATGCAACCTGTACACAGATACCGCAAAATGTGATACTCGTGAGAAGGCTAGCACAGTGATTTTCATTAAAAATTTAGAGATTTATTTATTATGTACTATATAAATAAAAAAATTGCTTAATTTTCACAGAAACCTATAATAATCTGCATTGTAACAATTCATGGCATAGCCATCTGCAGCAGCAACATATTTCATCTTCTTCTGTCAGCCAGTGACATGTAGTTCGCAGCTGGGGAATTCGGTGGGTCAATGCCCTGGTGTTAGTGTAAGCACTATGCAACAAATGAACATACTTTGGTCTGGGGACAATTTGGGGCCCGTATCAGCCGAAAGACCAAAACCACAAGCTCGTCAGGGTTGGTCTAATGCGCCAGGCCTTTCCCTGGCGGGTCAATGAGTAGACTGGTGGAGCCACACTGTTCAACACTGCAGGTGACTCACTGGATCTTATACCATAGACAGGACAAATATTCATGACCGGTCAATTAAATGTGATTTAATTAGTCTTCCATTTGTGCGCTGCAAGAATCCATCGTGAGGCAGACATGCAGAGGCACACTTGTGCACGCATGCACACACAAATACATGCAGATGCACAGAACACATGCATGCACATGTCTCTGCGTACCAGGTATGAGTGGACATAGCGATCCTTCACTAGGCAATTATAAAATATATACCGTTGTTGTGTCTAGATAAACGTCATCAAGACTGGTGCCTTGGTGTCACCAAAGACCGACATCTATGATGTCCCAAGGACCAGTGTAAGTAGTGTCACAAAGGACCCAAGTCAGTGGTGACATAAACGACCAATTCAATGGTGTCACCAGGGACTCATGTTAATGGTGTCAGCATGGACCCTACGGATGGTAATGGTGTCACCATGGAGACATCAATTATGTCATCCCACAAGGACCCATGTAGATGGTGTCATAAAGGACTCTACTGATGTCAATGATGTCACAAAGGACCCATATCAGTGACACCAATAGTGTTGCTGCTAAAATGAACAAGGACCTGTTTGAATGTTGTCATTATGGATATAAGTAGGTGTTGTCATAAACACTGTCAAACCATAAAGCCAGTAACCCACTGAAGTGACTAACAGTACAGTGCCAGCCGCCCTCTGGTGCAAGTCCTGGACCAGTAGCCTCAACCCAGGCACAGAGATGTAGCAGTACTATTCATAAACACAACGTGGGCCAGAATTAGCACAGAACACATGCCTAGATAATGTTACCACTGAAGCAGGGGGGTCCACTACACCCAGTCTTCTGAGCCATCTTTCCAGGCCATTTCTATTAGTACTAAACATAAATCTGCAGCCGGGTCTCAAGCTTTGCCACTGTAGCCTGTGACTTGTGAATGCTAGAGATCGGTAGATAGCTCAGGGCAGTTAAAAACATGTCACTGGTGCTTACTGCATACAACCTGCCAGCTGGTCTGTCTCCAAAGTAGGCTAACATGTCCCTGCACTTTCAAGACATAAAAAGTATTACCCATGAAAAAGATGTATTCTTACATAATGAATGACCCAGTGCATTTGGCGTAACAAACTTGGTGCTTTATATGTCACATACATCAATGACCTGCAGTTTCGACAAACAACTTCGTCACGAAGCTTTGAGCTGCACAGCAATCACTACACAAACGTTATTAACTTGACTGCCATCTACGCCTCATTGTTCCTACTGATATATAAACTGATACTATTAATGAATAGTTTATCAATAATACAAAACTGATATCGCTACTAACCGAAATGTCCATTTCTGAAGGTTTTTGTTATGATTGCATGTGATGAAAAACTTGCCAAACACCATTATTAATCAGATGCTGGTGATGAGTTGAATAAAGTGGATTGTAACTTGAACGATGTGGAATAAATGAATGAACAGTTAATGATGAGAATGCATCATCTGATTGGGAGGCTGGGTATGACGAGATGGAAGAATTATTTGGTGGGGTAGAAAGAGCAGTAGAGCACGAGAGAGGAGAGAGGGGAAGGAGAGGGGGAGAAGGGAGACAGAGAGAGGCCGGCTTCACGTTGGATTGCAGAGAGAACAACTGCACTGATGCATGTTACTCTACAACAGTTCTCGCTGCATTGAATGCAACTTATTTATCAACGCTTCAGGGCGATTGAATTGCATGCTCGTAGGGCATGGGCTGACGATCGCAACAGTTGCATCTTAAAAAGGTTTTGTCCAGTCACAGCACGTTCTCGACTGCATTAACAAGTGTCTGCTTGCCGGCAATTTCTGCCTAACAACTAACTACTTGGTTGCTATTTACGGCCTTGGCATTTTCAACATCGAGGCAAAGTGCAGCAAAAATATTGGCAATCAGTCGTTCACCTTTCGGCTAGATGTCCACGATTAGTGGCACTTCAATCGCCGGTGTTGTCTGGCTTAAAATGCTAATTAATTTGAGCAATTATTTCAGATGGTGACACAAGACAACCACGCGCAGAGGTGCCTCAATGTAGCGCCGCTGGGACAGCTTTGATATGGATCACGATTGCATTGCCGTGGTAACGAACCACAACAGATATGAAAGTAACGTATATCCAAGCGTTTTGAGCAGCAGCATTTGGCGGGGGAGGCAGAATTTGATACTTGACTGTCAGACATTAAATATCCCACCATCTACGAATACAAGACACCTGCATCGATGTACCGCATAGTGACCAAAACCTCAAATAGGGCACTGGTTTACTAACATTCTTATGAGCTCATCATCTCAATTTCGCTCTTTAAAATAATTTTTGCTCCTAACCAGTGACCTTGGGAAGGATCAACACCAAAACATCCCACAGGGACACTTCTTCCAGTGCGTCATGGAGACAGTGTCCTCAATGATACACTGGCAGCTTCATTTGCATTTTGAATGTATTTTCATTAAGACCTTGTTATCTTAATGGCACCATCGCCTTGACTCAGTAACTAGCAACTAAGTACAACAATCTCACAACAGAACACTGATTGGAACGTGTCTAACAACCACAATTTACCTTGGTTCAATATCATGCGGAGATATCTGCATTAAAACCTTTTTCAATCACATTTTATTCCTGATGTGATAACCGGTATGACAGAAGAGGAAAAGAAATGTAACCAGTAAAGTGTAAGACTTACCTATGTTAGGATGCTTTAGTAGCCGACAAATTCTGGCTTCCCGTTCCAGTTTTTGGTGGTCTGAAATGACACAATCTGAATTATTACATGCAAAACTGAAACAAAATCGACATTCGACAACATTAATAATTTATGCAAATTAAACAGCACCATTTCTGCAAATGAAAGCACTGCAAAGAATAAGAAATGATCATCACAAAAATGGACCAAGACCACTGATTTACATATCATCAATATTAGTTAAGATAATGATCCATTTTGGTGAGCTTTGTAATCAGAACTGCCAGAGAAATGAATGATGCAACAACAAATAGTCGGTTGGTGATGAAACCTCAGCATCTGAGCACGTTTCATTAAGATAGTCACCTCATAAAGAAAAGATCTTAATTTTTTTAACTACAAAAAGTCACTGGATACTATTTCTGTGACACATCATTGAAACTGTCCTGGTGTCATGTGATGGCATCCTGCTGTGTCCTAGGGTTGACAGTTTTCAATACACAAGATCACTGATAAGGAGTGAAATAAATCTTAAAGAGCAAAGTCAGCTTATGAGCTAGTGAAAGGGTTTTCTGACCAACTGTTTTAGTCAAAAGAAAGTTACCATTTCATACATAACACAATTAAGTATCAAACATGTGACAGTCATGTGAACAATGTGCACATATTTCATTGAACACTCCCAACAAGTACGTTAGAGCAAACATTAAAGAATCCTTTGTAATTTATAAAGGGATGTTGTTTATGCCTTTTTATATTAATTAATTATGCTCTTAAGACAATAATAAATATGGAGAACCTATACTGCTCACAAAACTTTGCCTGAAAATGTTTGCAACTTTAATTTTCTACTATGAAATGTAAATAAAAATATTGACAACTCCATGACAATGGATGCCAGAGAATATAACAACGTCTGTGATGTTCTCACTAATTAACTTGCTAATAATTATCAATCTGGCTGACTGCAAGTTATGCCACAGACGTTTCCCTTTAATCTTAACTTTAAGTATTTGTATTTATCACAATAACAACACTTTTATAATAAACACATACAAGACTGTAAGTTAGTAACACGCATTGAAAATATCAACTGCTCTAACAAATATGAACATTTCAAACCGACTAATGCCCCGTTTGAAGATCTGTACAGCTTGTGTAGAATGATAATGATAAATGACCGCCAGGATTAAATCAAGCAACTCCTTGATCCTATGACGTTTCTCGGATGGATGGAGGACACCGTATCAAAGGGACTCACATTAAGAGGAACGGGGCTAACACAACTGTGATGCTAGATGCATCACTTCAAGTACACGGTATGAATAATTCACCGGCAGACTGCCCTGGTTTCCCTCAGCGGCGTGTGTAAGAAAACTACCCCGCCATAAACAAACATCAAGTCTGACATTCCTAGTAAGCAGGTTATCTTGTCTGCTGAGTGGCACACACCGACTAAACACAGTAAACCACAGTTCCTGTGTCATCTGGCCTGTGCCTGGCAGGTTATTCCTGGTTGTGGGCCCTGAAATATCTTGTGGCCCAGTGCTATCAGCAAGTAAGCCACTTCAACGATGCCCTTGAACCTCGAGTTGGTCCATGAAAACAAAATCCTGATGCCTGTTTATTCCGCCATCAAACCGAGCTCCTGGGCAGAGTTCGTCATTACCATCATCAATTTTAAATATTTGTTTCTGTTGTTCCCGTCCCGTTCTCATTATGCACCGTCAATGGCAGCCATCCATCACAATCGGGACGCATAATTCACGTACAGAAATAATTATCCATATTAATACAGAGAGCAATACTTCAAGGAAGCCACTCTCCGTCAATCCTTATTTGTGGCATAAAAGCGAATTTATGACGGACTGTTTGTGTAACGAGCTGCTAAGAACCGTCTAGAAGGGCAGGACAATGAAGACTTATTAGCCAATGATTACAGATTTCAAGTTATTTGTGGTGTCATAGTATGGTTTATGAAACGTCTGAGTAGACCTCTCCCTGCCAGGCTATTCTCCACACAGGCCACAATTTTTCTAGCTACTGAAACACCAGCATCTACAATAACAAAAACAAGATGTTTATTTTTTGACCTCAAATAAGAACATGAATCAATAATCATAAGGTGAACATAAACAAAATGTCATCATAAGTAATTTAAAACAGGACTGTGAAATGGAGGTCAGTGGTTCCTGTTAAGACTGTGAAAAGTCGCTATCACAGGAGCCACTCGTACTAATCATACATATAGTTAACCTATCTACATACGAATGTATAGTATTTTTTTACTTCAATACAAATTTTATCTCTATAGTTAAATCTATCTCTGACGCATGTGTACACGCTTCTCTGTAGCACAAGTAGAAATAATTAAGTGACAATCAAAAAAATACATGTAACATTACTTTGCAACTATCCATATATGTGCATGTTAAAATTCTAATGACTT
Organism: Ridgeia piscesae; assembly: GCA_025642075.2. Classification (NCBI taxonomy): domain Eukaryota; kingdom Metazoa; phylum Annelida; class Polychaeta; order Sabellida; family Siboglinidae; genus Ridgeia; species Ridgeia piscesae. Next base: position 62,791 of record JAODUO010000549.1, read on the forward strand.
TGTGTACTTAACTGACATATGTAACAATCAGATATTGTACATAAGTTTTGATACTTTTGTAAGAGAGAATTTGTTAAGTAATAGTAGGATCCGTTGCTGTTTTGCTGGGGCAGTGCATCCATTTGTTAGTTGTTAATATGAGAACATTTGGAATAAACTATCAACGGATCTGATAGGACGGACTGAATCTAAAGGCGGCTACAAATTCAACATCCAGATAAGAACTGCTGAGAAGTGATATCCTGGCCCTGTGCAGCACACGTCGTTAAGAAACCACAAAAATGTAGCACAGCAGGTATGTCGGGAATGACACCAGGTAAACAGTCAGGTAATAAAGGTATGAACTGAGACAGGTAATGGCATTTGTCAACACGTCCCTGGATAGTTCTCTGTAGTTTGTAGCACACACTGAGCCCGTGTGAATGGTTTAACATCTGTCCAGGGCCTCCACACAATCCTGAGAAAGTTGGGGTGTCCATTTAGACAATACACCTCATTACGAGGGACCACCTCAAAACAATTCTGTTTGTTACCAGAGAAACTCAATTTGTAAACACAGGCCCACTACGTTACCTAAATTATGTTGACATCAATCACATACCAGGCAACAATGAAGAAAATAATGTAACAATTTCAACTGGTTAAAAGTAAAACCATTGTATTTGGCTAACAGTTACATAATTGATAGATGAAATAGCTAAAATGATCGAAATCCTATAATGTTGTGTAAAATGAATGGGGAGCAGTGGTCATGTGGTAGAGCACCAGACTGTCAATCAGGGTGACAGTGGTTCAATCCCACCTGCCACTTTAGAGCACCAGACTGTCAATCAGGGTGACAGTGGTTCAATCCCACCTGCCACTTTAGAGCACCAGGCTGTCAATCAGGGTGACAGTGGTTCAATCCCACCTGCCACTTTAGAGCACCAGGCTGTCAATCAGGGTGACAGTGGTTCAATCCCACCTGCCACTTTAGAGCACCAGGCTGTCAATCAGGGTGACAGTGGTTCAATCCCACCTGCCACTTTAGAGCACCAGACTGTCAATCAGGGTGACAGTGGTTCAATCCCACCTGCCACTTTAGAGCACCAGACTGTCAATCAGGGTGACAGTGGTTCAATCCCACCTGCCACTTTAGAGCACCAGACTGTCAATCAGGGTGACAGTGGTTCAATCCCACCTGCCACTTTAGAGCACCAGGCTGTCAATCAGGGTGACAGTGGTTCAATCCCACCTGCCACTTTAGAGCACCAGGCTGTCAATCAGGGTGACAGTGGTTCAATCCCACCTGCCACTTTCGAAACTTAGGCAATTTCATTCACCCCATATTTGCCTGTGTCTTTCGGAAGAGACTAAAAGCCGGTGGTCCCTTGTGTCTATGCCAGGGGAAGTAAAAGATCCCACACAGGGAGTAAATATGTAACCTGTAGTCAACTCACTAATTCTAGAGGACAACTCTGTAAACCAATGACACTAATGGTCAGCAAGCTGACCGGTGGTTATTAATGGAAGAAGAAAATAACATTGTGAGATCACCAATAAATGCTGGGCGTGATAAATACCCATTAAAGTCTACACACGGAATACAGTCAATGGTGCGAACTACTACTGGGAGTTTGTATGGTGAACCTTAGTAAAGTACTCGGAAAAATACCCTGTTGCATAATACTAATGAATGTTCTGTATCTTCCATTTTCTAATATCTGTGTTACTTTCAATGACAATTATAAGCATTTGACTACCAGTTTGTTTCTAAGACATCCACTTTAGAACACAGACTGGAGTAAGGTTGCACAATTTTAGCAAATAAATATGATACAAGGAACACAGTAAGGTTTTAAACGTGGACATATCACCTTTACATTTTTTTAAAGACGGCCATGAAATAAAAATTCAACAATTAGTGGCAATGCTTATTTTTCAATCCTAAATAAAGTGTCTATTACTGACTTGTCACAGTTCATAAACTTTTTTGATGTCGCGGTGCCCTTTGTAGACAAAGTACAGGTGGGTGTTGTGGGTATTGTTAAGTTGACACATCTACAACCCAGCCAATGTGACCATGAATGTTGAATGAATGAATGAATGTTGAATGAATGTTGAACACTTTCCCACGTTATCAGCTAGATTACCAATTATAGATACATTCTCATTTCAGTACGGTTATGGCCACATTCATCTGGTGAATACAAAGACAGCCACTGTGAAAGTGGCTGGTGGTGATCTAAAAGATGACAATTTTAATGTGACACATACTGCTCTGTCAAGTAACAAACATCAACCATATGTCAGTAAACTGACTCATCTCGGTGGAAACCAGTGATCATTAAAAACTAATTTTCACATGAATGCTGGGCTCATAAGAAACATACATCACTGAGATTGAATCTATTAAACCTTCTTGTAATTTACTGAAAATTATAGTAATTTATTATTGCAATTTATTGTACCTTTTCAAATTGCACAAAAAGTTACACACACATCACTGAGGAAACTATTTCTTTACGTGATACACCGGTGAAAGTCTTATAGTGATTGGTTGGTCTGGCATTGTACAGTTTTCGGTGCATTTCACAAGATAATTATTTAGAAGAAAAATCTATTTTAAAGAGCAACATTAATCTTATAAGTTCATTAGCATTAACTGAATTGAAACCCATGTGCACTGAAGTTCAAATGTAATACACTGTTATATGCATAAATTATGACTAGTCATTTTAAGAGTAACTCATGCAGTTGGGTAAATAAGAGAATGCATATTTTTGAGTGGATTAATTATATATCTCACGTGTGGATCACATCCGCCATATCATGGCAAAGTTTTGATAATATCCGTTCAAAATCTAATAGTTCCCAATGATTTCACCCGTAGCAAATAACAAATTTGCACAAATTGGAGACAAGACAGGCACAAAAAAGAAATTGTTGAGAAACCACCAGGTAATGTACACAATGTCACAATTCAACATATCTAAATTAGCATTGGGAATTTGTATTGATTTCATAATCAATCACCAGTCTTGCCAAACCGATCGATTACAATACTAGGTTCATGGATATACATTTTAGGAAAAGTCTGGGTATTAATGTGGTAGAACTGATGTATCACACTGAAGATAGGAGAAGCAAAACAGAATCGATTATATAATCGGTTTGTGGGAGGACATTTTGTGAAGTTAGCTGGCAAACTAGTGTGACACATTGAAGAGAGTTGATGTAAATTTAATTTAACCAGATGAAAATGTGCACATTCCAAGTAGTCACCAGACAAAAGTCATCAAATGGCCAATGTGTTAAAATTGTTCGATTCAGTGTTAGTTCCTAACAGTATGCCAATGGAGTAAAATGAATATGTATGAATACTTGAACATAAAAAGAACAGCACAAATTTTACATAATCACCAGGCTGAAGCTATGAAATAGTGAATAAGTCAAATTATTGGACTCGTCATTAGTTGCTAACAATAAGTCAATGACTTCCTTCCCCGCTAGACATTTGGATGGCGGTCTTGTTCAACCTTGTTAAAAGCATGACACGGTCACGTAGTAAAGTTCACATTTCAAGCAGCTTCGGATCCTGTGGTCTTAAGAAGTGGCAGGTTCTAAAGCTGCAGGCAGGAAGCAGCATCAATAACTCAAACTGAATAATTCCATTTCCTGCGTCGATGTCAGCACAATTGAATTCAGCCACTTGGCGCCGCGGCTACGTGGGCGTTCAATTCAAAGCCTTTGTTTTTCTCGAAATCATCTCGATGTGCAATCGAGAATGCCAGGCAGGTCTGTCTAAAACAGCGGGTGTGGTACACAACAGGCATCACAGAAACATGCTTGAGTTTTGTGTTTTTTGGTCACAGTGTTACTGACATTGCTGTATCACTGTCATAGGTGCAACAGTGTAATGGTCACTGCCTGTGGTAACATCACCGACATGTTAGTGTCATGGTGACTGTCATGATTAGTGACATAATGACAGCAGTGTCACTGTCAGACATGACAGCAACACAGTGATTGTCATGACTGTCACCGACATGACAGTGTCAGTGTCATGGAAATATATTACTCAGTGGTATTACTGTCATTGATATAGCAGCATCACTGTCACTGATATGCAAATGTCACTGACACACATTAGTGTCACCGACATCGACATGGCAGTGCCACAGTCACTGACACAATAGTGTCACTGATGACGACCAGTGTGGACATGTCACCTGGGACCCAGTGACTTGACTCGGCCTGTCAGACGCCGGTGTCACTGTGGCACCAGCTGTCATCAACCTGCACGATAGACGCACCTCCGACATTACATTATCAACGAAACAAAGGAGGACGGCAAGTGAGGAAAACAGTCGCCCGGTGGAGGGAGCATCGATCGCAGCGTATCGACACGACAGAAGCGGCCAAGGGCCTGGCGAATTTCGCTGAAAACAATTAGCAAAATTACGTATTGCATCAGGCTGGCGGTACTACTGTGTGCGAAGGCTACCTTGGACAACTAACTGCCTTGTTGAATTATTGATCGGCGGGAGTCATCCCCATTGCTGCCACAACACCGGTCGCCACATAACGTCGAGTGCTACCTGCCAGCACACATGATGACTGTAGCACCACCTTCACATGCACCACCAAGCCAACTAAGGGGCACTGTGGTTAATAAGAATTTCTTGATTAATTTTCTGTTAACAACATGGAAAAACATTCAGTGCATATAACTGAATATTTGCATATAACTAGACTTTCATCCTCACATAAAAATTGCATTTCCAAAATCTTGTAAAAAGAACCATATACTTTATTAAATCACATTTAACCATACAACACAAACAGTAACAAGATCAAATATGTTGACTAGAAATTTAGTGATTACCATGTATTGATATATATTATTATAATATAATACAGTGTGTGTGTGTGTGTGTGTGTGTGTGTGTGTGTGTGTGTGTGTGTGTGTGTGTGTGCGTGTGTGCGTGTGTGCGTGTGTGCGTGTGTGTGCATGCGTGGAATAATTATGAACATCATTATGGTCATATCAACAGAAGTAATGTAATTGTATTGAAAGAATGTTAACATATCTAATCAAACTTGCCTAGATATGATAATAAAAATTTAAAAACATTAACCGCATTTCCGAAAACAGTTAAATTTCATACCTACTTATTTTGCCGCATTACCTGCCTTGATGTGCAAACACTTCTGTCTACACGTAAGCGACATTACTTCCTACTTTACAGTATTGGTTAGTAATTCATAAGTGTGCCTTAAAGTGTACTTTAATACTTTATAAATATTTGATGCATTAGGCTGGCTTAATGAATATTTAAAGTACCCAATCTAAATGCATTTTTAATTTTGCCAACAATTAACCTGTTAATCTCTAACATAAGAACATTCCTAAACTCAGAGACATCAACATTTCACAATAGGAAGATAATTTTATAATCATAGTATAATTCTTTACATATTCTTAAACCATTATAAAATTATTTTCCTACACCATAATACAATTATCCTAAAACTACCCATAGTAACAATTCCTTTAATCTTCCCATTATTCCTAACAGCAAAGAACAGCAACAGCAGTCTGAACCTGCACAGGGCAGCAGGCCTTAATCATCTTTATTTTTGTAATTTTGACCACTTTTTTCTAAAGGTGTGAACATTCTGTTCTGACATAACCACAATTTGTCAGGAATAAATATTTTTTTTGTGAACAACAACAGTGCGCTCAGTGACTTACATATCTATAACACTTGACCCAACAGACACCTATGAATATAATCAATGAATGGTTTTATTTTAAGTTGGCACTATTTAAACTAAACAGCACGATCAAAATGATTCATTACATCGAAGGATTGGCATGGGCGATTAGACGCACGGTTTTGGTTACCTCGACCGTCCAATGGGAACACGACGTCCCACGCCATCCGGCAAACAAAGAAAAACTCTCGGAGGAATTGACTGATGTGGATACCACGCTTATGATTTGGCACTGACCGTGGAAATTAATGATCATGTGGGTGACAGTGGGACAGAAAACATCATAGAGCTGCAGATATACTAAAAAATAATGTCGATAAATGACTAAACTTGCAGCACACGTCAGTGTTTGCCAAAGCTACCAGGGTCTCAACACAATCACAAACATATTAGCAAAGTGGACTTGTATCAGAGACTGTATTTCCATTGATATGAACACAGGCCAAAGAAGTTTATACTTCTAACATATACATATTTGTCATGTCATATTTAGTTACGTCAATTTAACATAAATAGTATGAATGCTGAAACCGACAGGAACCGTTAACAACAGCAAGTTAAAAAACAGCACAGTATTAGTAACTTATCAAAACCAATGCAAAAAATGCAGTTGGTGAAATTATGGTAGCTTAATTATCTGCAATAACAGTTAAACAATTACAGGAACATTCTTACATAGATATGCCAATGTTTGCCTATTACCGTTCTCTTCTTCATCATCACTGGCGGTTCCTAAAGTAACAATTTAGACGAGCAGTTACTTTGAGATAGTCCTGGCCACTCCTCAGAAGAATGCAAGTAAATTCTGTCGGTTAATGTCTTTATCATATGTGTTATGTTGTTGAATCAAGGTAAACATAATGAATTATGACATTATCCATAATATCCAGCCTGTACACAAGTTCAATTTCTCTTGTATGGATTCTGTCATACGTCAGACATACGTAATAAAGACTATTTGTTGACAAGTATTCACTGCCATTAAGGCAATGTGGAGCAAACAAAATAACTAACTAAACCAAGGCATAACAATCCTCCCTGGTTGATTTGGACGACCTAAACGAGGTAACAAGAGACTTCTCTTGTTTCTGCGTCAGCCGAAAATTCTTGAAACTTACACTTTCAAACCATGATCTGACCCCACCTGAGAGAAAAGTGAATCTCTAACAAATTTGGAGTCAGTAAAACTGAATTTATTCCTGTACATAAATTATCTCTCTTTGAAATATCGAAGTAAATTTTCCACCCAAACGTCTGTCTTCTGAATGCAATCAAAGTTGTAAATTTGTTTGATCGACATGATCGATATTAAGCATTTCTAGTTTGTTCTAGTTTTGCGTGGGCGGACAACAGCATAATCTATCTTGGCCAAACACCAGCTTGTAGGCATTTATCATAACAGTGTAAAAAAACGAACAGGTAGTGACAGCCGTAGATCCAGGCATCAACAGCAGCTGGAGGCTGAATAAAGAAACACTTATCAACTGGCATGTTTATGCCGCCATTTCATAAATTCACAAAATAAGTCATTTCACCAGTTTAAATCCCCACCCGCCACATCAATACTAATTTTGGTGGGATCTTATGATTTCAATAATTCAAAATTGTTACCACAATTCTGGCCAATAAGATACTTACTCAATTGAGAATTTTGAGATATAGCTGTACACAATTTATTTGTGGATTAAAATGATGTGACATTGCAACAACATTACACCCAAACAGTCCACACTGTCCGATATATCCAAAATATTGTTAATTTGCATTAACATACTTTCTACTTCACATGTATTGATTAATTTCGCTAGCGACCAAACCACTACCCCACCCATAGGTAATGTTGTAACACTTCTTAGGCACCAACGAAAAGGATCTACCGGTAACTATGATCAAGCTTGTATACATGTTTACAGTAACCTGTTCCTCCTGAAAGGTTTACACTTCAGTAATAATATATAATATAACAAGGTTTTATCACAACTAAACTGAAATAAATGGTATATGTATGTGAGAAATCTGTTGTCTACAAATACAAACAGCACTTGCTTCTCGGATTCCGGACTTCATGTGTAGTCGGATTACCACAAGGCAAGAATAATATTGTTCCAAATCGGAGCATGACGTGCTGGCTAAATATTAATCATTACTCCTAATCAGATTAAAAGGCATCATTAGTATTTATCCAATTCGGTTCATTATGCATCGTCCTCGCTGGTGACATGTCCCGATGACACGTCCTGGTGACATTTCACACACGTCACACAGTGGCTGAGACAGAAACAGGATGCAGGCACCTAGATTCCCAGAAACACTTTCGACACTCTAAAGAGCATTTTCAAGCAAGGCAATCCATTCCATCACCATGAGACAAAACGAATACAACTTAATTACCGCTACTTTTTCTTACACAGGTTCATTTGTTTTACTGTTGATGGTTTGGTTTCACAGACCTTTCATACCACAATCAAACTGCTGTAGCGAATTAACTACACTTTTAGAAGTATCTCAGGACATGCTAACAGCATTAGTTTGCTCCTGAAAATGGGCATATCATTATAAAATCAAGATAATTCCATCACAGCACACAAATTATGCATTACACAACAATTTCCATTCCGTTAACTTGCATAGAGTTGACACAACCACTTCTCGACCGTCATATATGCAAATTAGCTGTGCAACCACATTTCGGCTTTGACCTTTTACTCATGTGGGGGGCATTCGGTACTGCTGTGGCGGAAACTTATACAAATTCTTTCTGCACCAGTTCACATTTCAGCTGTAGTATTCTGGCTTCAGGCTACTAGAGTTGTGATAGAAATAGCATGCCTGTGGTGAATCAGGCCTGGTTAGGATGGTGGAGAGTTAGATAGAACAGTCGCGTTACATGACAATTTGCGCTCAACATCACATGACTACATATGGGAAAATCCTGCAAAAATATGTAACATTTGCCGTATCATGTTGCACAATTTGGAAATCTACAGGAAATGCACATTAAATGAAGGGTGTTTGCTCATCTGCTCAGAATTGGAAGAACCATAATTTGTAACAGGAAGTCTGCTGTCTAGAATGGGGAAAGTTAAACATCAAAGGATATTGCAGTTAACTCTGCTTGTCCCTGTATTATTAATCAATTTAGTTTTGAAACTGTGTTTTGTTTGGAATCTTTCAAATGGCGAACATTGCTCCTAGTTTAGTAAAGTAACTAAACAAAATTTGGCAGGCAGTAAACCTTCAACATGTATGCTGTAGTTACAAGAAAGTAATGTTTATTGAAAAAAAAAAATCTAGAAGATTTAAAAATAAGCAGTGCTATGCCATATATATAATATAATTCTATATTGCTCACTATCCAGCAGAATCTGAAAAATCTAAATCATACACATAAAAGTTATATTTCATCTACATTAATTAAAATAAACAGTAATAAGCTGAGCATCACAATAACCCATGTAATTTTACTTATCTACGTAACAAATGTAAAAACTGTACGTTTTACATGAATGAAACACGTGAACCATGATGGCGAATAAGGTGTATGTATTAGGCTATTTAAAACTTGGCTGCCCAGCCTAGACATCACTGGGAACAACATTAGTCAGATAGGGCCACACCTTATCAGATAAAGTGAATGAGCAGTCATGAATCAGATAAGGCTCATATCTATGTCTACTCACCTCTTGCTGCTAGCTTTTTTGTGTTGATTATTTTTGCTGCAAATTCAAGACCAGTAGACTTCTGTACACATCTTCGCACTATGGAAAATGCACCTCTGGAAAGAGAAAACAAATCAGATATCAACAAAAACATTTAGGGCAACTCGTGTCTTCAAAATGTTCCCAAATGGAACGGATGTTTAGTAAACATTATTTTTAAAAATATCTCAATCTAATAAAGTTATGATTTCTAAAGGAATTGGATGTTAGAAGTACTAAGGATTACTGTCACAACAGCATTACTTGTTCCCCACATTGTCACCACAATAGTGTCCCAATGTACTAGAACTGTTGACATTCCAATCTAACAACTGGACAAGTTTACATGTAATTGGATCTGGGTCTTAGTTTTTTGTTGCTGTAGCAGCATAACATTCTTAATATTCTGCATTTGTATAATTCATAACTACAATCTGTAGTGAACTAAGAGGATAAGCAAGACCTCAGTGTACCCAGGAAGCCCAGCAAAGAGGAGGAAACTTGTTCAGCCCAGGAAAAACTGAACTAGGAAACCTACTACCCGGTAGTCAGTGAAACCTAGTCAGTGGTGGTTTTATCACATCCACAAGCAGGATGTAATTAATGCCATTCATTCACTGTTTCTTTACATGTTTGATCAACATTATATCGATGTGCACAGTAAATCTTTAGCTAACTGTTGCAGTCAATATACATACACCAAGGAAGGTTTATTGTCACCTAATATGTACTGGTTGAGAGCGGAAGGTAAATGACTGGTACCCCGTAGGAACATTATGATTGATGGCCTGATGCCTGCTAAATACATAACGTTTAACAAGCTCTCTACAGTACCATGAAGCAGCATCAAAAGGCAGTGAAAGGAACCCACCAGACCGTGACATCCTTGGTAAATAGTAGTGCCATTGGGTGACCTCTTACTTTGGTAACTCCTACTGTGATTTCTTTCTTATGACAGTAATTGACCAAAAGGCATTTATAATACTTTAAAAGCACATGTCCTCTCAAATAGCAGCATATTTACATTTGTGTATTTATATAATACATAATTGACAAGTTATCTACAGGCCCTGAACCTATGTAATTTAATGAACACAAATAGCTACCTTTGTAAATTGAAGATGAAAGAAAAAATGCATTTGTGTAGACAGTTTACTCACTAGCTCTTACTTGACTAAATGTGCATGTATAAACAAATTATGTTTGTGTTATTTATATGTAGCATAATTTGTTATAATCTCTGAGAAACAAAAATTGTAAAAAATACAACTAAAAACAAGTAAGCTTTTAGAACAATTCAATTCAAATTGTGATAAGGTTTAATTATACATCTATGTTAACACAAAATAGCCAGACTGAGCACAATGTAGTACCAAGTTGCCAGTCAGTTTCCAGGTGACTGAAAAAGCAGAAATTTAACACTGTCTTGGATTAGGGTGACATGTCGAAGACGTATTGACCTTTTAAGCACATGCATTTGAAAGAAAATTCTTCAGACACGTCATTAACATTTTATTTACAGCCGATCTGCCAACAGGGCATCAATGGGGCATCACCCTCTGTAGCAAGCCTAGCCAGCAACCACTCGAAGCCAAATGTATTTCCTTTTGTATCCTTGTTTACAACACATGTGGAAGCCTGCAACACATTTCAACTGAAACCCAATCTGGACAGCCAACAACTTGCTTAGCTAAATTGGCTTTCTTGATTCTTGTTCAAGCTTTATTTAAAAAAAACACAGAGCAGCACCTGTTGCACTCACAGAAAACATAACAATGTACTCTCGTTGCTCAAGGACAGGACACCGTTATTCATTGGCAGTATTGCCAAGTTGCAAGTAGTGGGATCAATTCTCATGACTGGCTGGTGGATTCCAGGAAACCAAAACAGCTGTAGACTGATACACGGACTTACATGCATATAATCCGTGATTGATACAAGTTATCTAGATGATCACACCACAGTGACCTGTAGTGATTTTGAATGTTTATTTCTAATAAAATGTATCTATAGCTTCAGCACCTGATGTCACATGCCAAATGTTTCAATCACGGCTGAAAGAATTTGTTAATTAAAAAAGTTTGATCATATTAAATAATTATGGAGTTTCTTAATACGCCGAAATTGTGTAGTAAATGTCAACAAGCTGTATTTGCAATTACTTGAAGGCTGCACGGAGTGTTATCCCGCAATGAATCAATTGTGCAGAAATGAATTACAATATCCTCTTCATTGATAATTCATATGGATGTGCCTACATTTAATAGAGGTTGTCCAGGAAGATTGTAGGATATGTACGTGTACGTTATGACGCATTCATTGTGAACAGTTGAAGGTAACACAATCTCAGGTACTTCACAAATGTCACATTTTGTTATGTTTATGGGTTTGCTTTGAAAATCGAAATTTTTATCATCATAAAATTATGTTTTATTTATTATATTTTATGTCTACAAGAAATCTCCAAAGGCACAAATATCTTTAAATTATCATGACAAAATTCTGCTTAATGTTGTCAAAACAATCTGTGACATTAAAAAAATTAAACCTTAATCGATTTTCAACTGATACAAATTCGTACAACATGACATGTGCATGCATGGTTGGTGTGCATGCTTGCTGCCAAAAGTATTTTATTGTATCTATTTCAGTATTTGCGTACAAAATTGCACTGCACACCCCATTTTAGGTTTGGACTTTGGAGTTTTGGACATAATATTTTGACCCAATATCTGCTACAAGGACTCAGGGCTCAACATTAACTCACAGAAAGCAGTGGTCTAACAAGATAAGTATTAATTCATGCTTGTCCCAACATTCATTGACCTGTCCTATAAAAAAACAGGTTATACACAAAACACCAATGTGATGTTATTGGTGCAACTCATGCCTAAGCCACATATGCAAAATCAGTATGCATAATGGTCAATGGTACTACTGATTTTTTTGCTATATGATCGCGATTACCGGTAGTGTTTATATGTGAACAAATTACATTTCAACTTTCTGCATTCTCAAGTAGCATAACATGTGCAAATAAAACAGGCATACATGCCAGATGTGCCGTAAAAACAAAAAAGTATTTTATTTCATTAAACTTCTAATTTTTAACCTAACAATATTGCCCTGTCTTGCTATTAAATGGGTAAAAAGTACTACTTGCACCATCTGGCGACTACATTGGCTTCATACTGAAGTGAAAGCAGTGAACGATAACACATACATGTATGCAAGATCGAACTGCAGTTTGTTAAAATTCTATATTGTGTTAACACAACAATCATAAACCAGGTATATGTTGCTACTTAATCAATCTATCCTTGAGTACATTGTCCAGCTATTTATCCTGGACAACCATTAATGTTGAGCCCTGGAACACCGTTCTTTTTTTCAGTCTCATGGGATATCAGGACACCATTTTTTAAACACTAGTGCAAACATTGGTGAATCATTTTCATTAAAGTAAAAATGGTTAGGGAGAGCATACAAAGACTGTCTTAAATTTACATGAATTCACACAACCTATATCTGGAAGTCATCAGTTATTTACCTACTATGTCTCATATTAAGCTACACAAACACTTGCCCTAGCACCTGCAAAAACATAGACATACTCTGGTTACCAGCTTAGCTCTCTAATGCTTAGCGTGCAAAGCCATGCAATCATGTGGTGTCCAGGCACATGGGTCCAATCAGTGAAAGGAATGGCCAAGTTCAAGAAAGCATGGCCAAAATCATAGCAGAATGAAATTATTCAATCTTTATCAACACATAATGTAAAGTATTGTATTTTCTATGTTGGTAGATATGTATATTGTGTTTGACAATTATGATATTTTATTTGTTTTATACTTGTGTCAGCTTTTACGGAAATATAATATCATGACTGCCATAAAGTATGAAAGTAATTAATATTACATGATTTTTTTTTATATAGATATGAATTAAAATTAGGAATATGATGATTGATGATTGCAAACAGCACGCATGCATATTTAACAAATAGATGTTAAACATTAGTCATGTTCAATTTAATTTAGGCACCATTGAGACACTGGTCATCAGGTATAATCTGTTTTCACAATGACTTTGAGTGTGTGTCCCACGTATCAGTGACTGAACAAATTTAAATATTTACTGATAAGTACTATATATAAATGGGAACGTGACAATGAGTGTATAGTTGTACAATTTAAATTTAGAGTTTTCTGTAATTTTTAGCAAAACATGTTATCTTTCTTTTTTTTCTGCATGCTTTACTGTTGTTTGTGTTACATATATTTGTCCACATCCTCATTTTACTACACCCACGCCTAGTGCTAGACGATTTGATTACATATCTGTGATCACACAACCGGCACGCCATACTCTTACATAGCCATAGTCATACCGTAGACTTGGGTCACGGACATGGCATTATATTCCAGGGTAGACACCGCATTTTTTAGGGCGGGGCACCTGTTGGTGATAGCCCGCTAGCAACATTGGTGTGCGATATCTATTAACAGATACACATTTTATAACAAAACAACGGACAGCAAATCCTTTCCGGCCGCCGTTTTAAGCTGATAGTGGGAGACTAGGTCTCGCCGGTGCTGATTCCATCTCAGGCATCTTCGACTTCTGTAGCCGAGAACGAGAGCATCGCTGTCAAGGCTTCGTTCGGTGCCAAATGACAACGTATAATGTATCTAAAAAGACCACTGTCAAGCTGAATGGTATACAACATTGAAATGCCACGTTATTCACCCTCTACTTACTTGCCAAGTTCTTCTTTTAATTCGTATAAGTCGATAAATTTGGCCATCGCTGCTTGGGAGGCCATTTTGAAATGAAAATGATAGGGGAGTGTTGATTGATGGTTAGGTCTCGTTGGATCTCGTTGTTGTACGAGACTTACGGAAACCGCGGAGGGTGGCGGTTCGAGATGTAAACCGGAGGTGTTAATAATATGCGCTGTGGACCGTGAAGGTAATTACCATGCAGCCAACGAAGTGTGTGCTACTCTTGTTTGTGTATTGGAGGATCAGGCATCTGGTCGCGCGTCCTTAATTACCTGTCGGAGACAGTAGGGCTAATTGTTGTTGTTAGAAACTGAGACCGAGTCTGGGTCCCGGTGCTAACCGCTTACCTGGACTTGACTCAGGAGTCCAGGACTTGAGTACACCTGCCCCCCGTCCTTCCCCTTCTCGTTTTCGGGACTACAATGTTACATTACAAGGGTTTGCCGACACATATTATGTCAGAAACAAACTCAAAGTTACGAAATTATAAACTTGAACGGACGTTCGTTGAATCGAAAGATGGACTTGTCGTGTACAATACTCAGACTGTATCAACATATATGTATGCTGCAAAAAAGTTAATTTTCGACTTTTTAAAGATAAAACTTATTACAATGAAATCTAATGCAGATCGAAAATAAGAGATATAGGGTTTATTTACATATATAATATACATAAGTTAGTTTTGCTGCATGTACAAAGTTGCTACAATACTACCGCATTTGAAAATGTAATGATCTTGCAATCTATAGGAAGTAGGTGGCACATGCTTTACATACATTAGTGGAAGCAACGAGGAAAGAATGTGTTTTCTATAATAATCTCAATAGACGGGTTTGGAAAACATACAATTTTATAAATGACAATTTCTGTGATTGGGATATTAAAATATAAATAAACTGTATATACTAATAAGAAATTATCAGAGTTTCCATATATCATACAACAAATTATGGTAGGCATGTCTTCACCATTATGCAGTTTTATTATTTTAAATCTTGTACCTCTCTCAAAAACAACTTAATTTTAAAAAAAAACAGCGTTTTATATGTAAAATGGTCCTTGTAGATACAGCTTATTTAAAACATGAGTATCTTATAAAACAGTTCGTCCATTAAAACAAACATTTTGAATTCTATATGGCAACGTTTGAAAGCACACATCATACAGTGTTATACTGTTATTACACTACTGTAATTGGTAGAATTTCTTTCATGTCCAAAACAAAATATCCAAACAGATTTGGAAAATAGCAAAAGTTGATACAGTTTTGATCAAACAATGCTGTTTTTATTCTCTGCTGAGAAAAAAAATATGCAATGAGAATAAAGTGTGTTCCAACTGTTTCTGTTAAGGTGAAGGAGCCAGTTCCTGGGTATCAGTTTTTGTCATTTACTATTACATTCTTAATGACTATAATATGTTTGTTAAAGGTTTACCTGTCCAATTTTGTTTAGTTACTCAATTAAGCTCGGAACAATGTTCACAATTTGAATGATTTTGCCTGCATCACATTTAAATTGTAATAAAAACATCCAGTTTAAAAAAAAATGATTAGCAATAATACTGAGACGAGCTAACCACAAATGCTTTGATGTTTTACTTTCCCAAATTCTAGACAAGTTACTATTTGGCCAATTCTGGACAGATGAGCAAGCACCCTGCCTTTAACTTGTATTGTATGTGCATGGCTTGTAGCCATCTAATGTTATGCATATATGAACATAGCATGCATGCTTTCAAATTATGCTTAAATCTTAGTAATCGACTGACTAAAAGTTTGGCCCCATATGGGAAGACACTGTTGTCTTTGTCACTGAAATGGCCCATGTTTACTAGTTAATCACAAGGTGTCGCCTCTGCAACACTAGTATGCATTGTACATTACAAGGTGGCACCACTGCTTTGCTACTAGCACAGTCATGACAACCAAATATTAATTTGCTTTGATAGTGTGTTTTTGTTAAGTACTGGTTTCCATTAATAAATACAAGACGTTTGTTTTGTGTGATGATTCTTCGTAAAATGTGACTTAATGGTATGTTTTAGAAAGTATGATCAAATGAATCATAGTTTGTGGTGTATTCAGCAGGTGGCACCACTAGCATGTAATTCCCCTAGTGTCTGTTGAAATGTAACTCAACCCTTTGTGCCAAATGATTTTTTCAGACTATTTTGTTACAGGTGACTCATACTGTAGATGTTGACTGGAATCTGTTGTCAGATATGCGTCCACATACAGACCTTCAAGGCAAACACTATAATTATAAAATGATATCCATTTTCTTCATTTTGACATAAAGTCAATTGTGTTTCCTCCTCTCAAAGGTTAAATGAAAACTTGTAATTTAAGTTGGTGTAGTTTTATTATTAAATACAAATATTAGAAATTTTTAATATTGTGTCAGAAATAGTTGTCAAAGATTTATTGCACAAATGCAATATTAAATGATTTTGTTATAAAAACACGGTATAAACATACAGCTGACGCAGTCACTCCGTGCGTAGCTAAGCATGTGGCAGGTGGTACTGTTTGGCTGAACATGGTTATATAGCATTTTTATTTTTAAAATGGATGACACTTATTGCATTTTTTAAGAAATAAATGTTTATGCCATGTCTTTTAATGTTTTTGTATATGTACATTAAATAATATCCCAACTCAACATGTTTAAATAAACATTTCATCCTGATATTGGTAAAATTGTATCAATGCTATTTGTTGCATTTTGCCATAAAACCCTTCATGTGTTGGTGTCTTCTTGGCAGTTCCCCATCTTCCAGTTTGTATATGTATTGTCTATAAGTATTGCTTTTATTCTTGTTTCCTATATCATTGGATGTGGTGTGAAGGACCCTAATATATGCATTCAAATCTAGTGTGATTTTCAGTATTTTCTTAATCTAATCAGAGAATGTACTTAAATTGTTATAACTCTATACAACTTTTCATGATGATAAATGCACATTAATTATAATTAATAATAATAACTACAGAAAACTCTACAATGTGGTGTTTTTGATCGTGCACAATCATGGATCAATCATAATGCCCCATCACCCGAGGTGATACCAGGGGGTGAGTAACCTTTGGCTAACTGGTCCCCTGGATGAGTAGCTCTTTTAGACTTGTTTGACTAAACTACTTATGTTATGTCATCAGTTATGAAATTGTCTTTTAATTATTATATATATATATATATATATATATATATATATATATATATATATATACAGTTTTTCATGTTTAAGAAGCATTGCAGGACTACCAGTGAATGTGCATGAAAAAAGTTTGCAATTCGGTGATGTTTGCCAAAAACAGGGACTACCGGTAGTTATTTGTCCTGTGGAATAGTAACATATTAAAGCAACTAGTCCCCATCGACCAGTGAGCAATTTTTTATTTCGACCCCCAGACCATACGCATAATAAACAATGTCAGTTGCAACTTTCACAAAACTGAAATTGGTTTTGATTATTCAGTAATTGTACATGTGTGACTAAAATAAAATAATTAATTACTCATGGTGCACAGTTTCTATGATTGATTGATTGATGGATGGATTGATTATGGGGCTTAACGGCTTAGCTTTTGTTAATGGGGCTTATGTCCATGGGATCTAAGTCAGGTGGGGCTTTTGCTAGGAGGGTGCTTTTTGTCAGGTAGGACATATACATACACAGTGATGGGGTTTTTAAGCCTTGCACCATTTTGGTATGTTATCAGTTCTGTGGGGTTGACTTTGTACGTACAGGCCCTGAAGCGTGTTTCGGGCAGGTGGTGAGGTTGTTGTTGTTGCGGGGACATGCACACCTGTCAGTTTTCTGTTTTCTATTTCCATCGCCACGGTGCTGGCTCACTGCAGTGGCTTTGATATATCGTCCTGTTTCCCACGCTGAGTGGGTGCCACTCCTGACCTCGTTTCCCAACTGGCCAATTGGTAAGGTTAGAGTGTGCACGGATGCCAATAATATTTTCGGCCCGGTGGCAAATGAGTTCAGTTAGCAATGACGAAACCGATGCTGTGTTAGAACAGATTGTGACTAATAGTCATACACCAGCTGAACATGTGTAGAACTTTGGCGAGGGTAGGCAGTTTGGAATCTTTGGGTGAAAGTACTGAGAAGTAACATACAGTTTTAGCCCATGTTATTAATATCACATTTAACCATTGATTTTATACACTGACTTTGGATAATTGTAAATGCATCCCCTCCCAGATGATAATGTCCACTGAGTCAGTTGTTTGGATCATTGGTCTGTCATCTACCAAATGGTGACATATTCAGAAAACATTGTATGGTTTGTTAATGTACTTGTTTCTATAGTATAGTATATCTGGCAAAGTTGGCAGTCTTCCAAGTAGGTGGGATGGACATGGAGTGACCTCAGGGGGTGGGGGGGGGTGAATGGACTGGATATGTGTTGGAGATTGGTAAATTCACACTGTTTAGAATTATGCCAACAATATGTATTGACAAAATAGCGGTCAGTGTTTTGTGCTAACTGCTAAGGATTGGATGGTGGGGCATCGGTCCAGTCAGTCATCAGACTCTTGATAGAACACAGTTTCAAGTTATTTTTTCATTTTGCAATACTTTGAACACTCAGTTGAATAAACGAGTACCTGCTTGTAGACACTTGTGGAAAAATGTGTTATGTGAGCATGCATAATTGCATGTAAGTGGGCATGCATAGAAACCAATAATCTTTGTTCAGTAATTGCAGCATGAGGGAAATTCACTGATTGCTTCCCAAAGAAGTTGTATTAGTGTTTGATTGAATGGTATGATAGGGAGTTAACTGTAACATGCTTTTAAGAATTTAACAGAAACTGAAAGTGGATATGCTTGGTGCCACGCAACATTCTGCATGTACGCCTGATTAGCTAATTTTTTATCATGTTGTGATCTCAGTGTACCTGGAGTGGAGTGTCCTGGACATGTGTAAGTCTGATTGTGTCACAAACAGAGGAGTTGTGTTTTGGGGTCAGATATGTAGCGATAGTGCTGCGATACATCATTTTTGGTGGACTTCCAAAACTGTCTCGGCTAGTTGGTACGTCCTTTATATCAGAAATAGTTTGACTACCTTGCAACATGAAAACATACATGGTCTACCTTCTGAATGTGGGTTCTAAGAAACCCCCCCCAGAGTCATTGAAGTTACTCTGCACTTGCCAAGTGCATATTTAATCACAGCCATTAGTCTTAATAATGATGGTAGTAGATGGCTGAAAAGGTATATACGTACGAGCTGACACTCAAAAGAAATTGAGATTCACACTGATTTAGTATCAATGTGTCTAACATTCAGTCATTGGGGATCATTCCATGTTGAGTGCGCAGTAATAAATGTAACCATTGTTCGGGTGCAAGATTTTAACGATGTTGCCGAATTGTTTTTAATTGTTAATATGCATGGATTACAACCGGTGTGGAACAATTGCTCGTGAGACCTTCGCAATGGTTGAGTGATTGCACTGATTGAGCAGGCCATGGACTGTATGGTGAGCCGCAGTGGCTTAGGTGAACTTGTGTGCCTGTGTTCGTAG
This sequence comes from Ridgeia piscesae, assembly GCA_025642075.2. NCBI lineage: Eukaryota > Metazoa > Annelida > Polychaeta > Sabellida > Siboglinidae > Ridgeia > Ridgeia piscesae. The sequence continues at coordinate 82,588 of JAODUO010000549.1, forward strand.
TTGACCCAGCTCTCTGAGTTACGTGGGTTGTGACGTCGGCCGTTGTCGTACACTTGGCTCAGCCAGATTGCCTCACTACCTCGATGAGAAAATCCCCTGGCAAGCTGTTGTCAGTTGGCACCAGCGATTGCAAGAACTCAGGTGGGTCGAGTTGTACGTGCGCCGGCGTGGTGTGTCGTTTATGTTTTCCTCTGTATTGGTGTTGGCTTTGGGTGTCGGTAAACGCGGTTTAGGCTGTGTGGAAAAGTGGGTTGTAAAAAAGTTAGCCTAGAATCTTTGTTGCTGGGATAAAGCTAAGTCGTTGACTATGACAGAGGAGTTGGTTCTCACAGTAATGTCTGGCTGAAACTGACCACATATCTGGGGGCATCAGTGGATCTTGAGTTGGTGCCCTTCACCAGTCTGGCACTACCACTACGTTAATAGCAGTGTTAGGTAACGTCACCTAATGTGGAGTAATCACGCTGCTGGCCATGTTGAATCTGTCATTGTATCATAGCATTCTTATTGGTAGTTTTGTGTGTGGATAATATGAAGTATTCTTACTAAAAAATTTAGGTCAATACAGTTATGTAATAGCCCACTTGATTGTGTGTTGGGTCACTGTCACAGTGTAATAGTACATGTATGGGACAGTGTAATAGTACGTGTATGGGACAGTGTAATAGTACATGTATGGGACAGTGTAATAGTACATGTATGGGACAGTGTAATAGTACATGTATGGGACAGTGTAATAGTACATGTATGGGACAGTGTAATAGTACATGTATGGGACAGTGTAATAGTACATGTATGGGACAGTGTAATAGTACATGTATGGGACAGTGTAATAGTACATGTATGGGACAGTGTAATAGTACATGTATGGGACAGTGTAATAGTACATGTATGGGACAGTGTAATAGTACACATAATAGTACTTATTTTATGTACTGTAAGCATTAGTTCACTGTGCAGGACTTGCTTGGAGTGGTATGTTGATGTCATTGCACAGCAACTTTTAAGTGTTAGCTTTTTATATTTTACTACTTTATATTGCAAAGATCAGATCTGTCAAGTAATATGACAACAAGCAACAAACACTAAATTACATATAGACAAGGACACTGTAGTCATAATTATTTTCATAATAGTTTTCTAATTGTACACATGCACACACGCACACGTACATGAGCATGCACACGCACACATACATGCACACATGCATGCATGTGCACGCACGCACGCACGCACGCACGCACGCACGCACGCACGCACACACAATAGTAAAAGAATATGAGTTTTGCAAAATAAAAAATTGAGTTGGCATTAATTGTTGCTATTCTGTGAGATTTAACCTCCGTTGTGGTATAACTATTATTGCAGTAGGTCTACCCCATAGAGCTTGGACTGGGCCTTTGCCCAGTTCAAGCTCTATTGGGGTAGACCTACTAGTTTACACATCCTTTGTAAGAGACCTTTCATTTGAACACCAACTCTGTGTTTATGCGGAGCTTTCACCATGCTGTAATTGATGAGTGAAGTATTCATACACAAGCATATTAATCTTAGTAAATGTTATTTATTACCATATACAGCTGTACAGTGTATTCATGTGTGCAGTGGAGTAAACTGAGGCAATGTAGACATAACAAAATATCAAAAGTGTAAAACGGCAACACAGGGATTCAAACCAACATTATGAGAGTGCAATATCTTCCCAGCAGGCAAGTGATGGCAATAATAGTTTTCATGAATGTTAACAATTCTTGCTTACTGTGTCGCTGCATATTCAAATTATTTGTGTTTTCCCATATTTTCACAACATGGGGCAGATTTCCCACCTGCTCCATTGAATAATAATTGGCTGACCTGCAACAATGTGGTATGCTTGCTTATATCAAAATCATAATTTTGCATGTCGTCTCCATCAAATATTGCTATTATCAATAATGCTGATAATGGTTACATGTGAATTCGATTGCTGTTGTGGCAAGACATATCCAAGATGAAACATTCCCGTGTATGGATGCCAGTTTAAAACTTTGTCATGTTTTTGTCATAAAAAGACAATCTTTGGTGGTCAAAATGTCAACAATACATATGGCCAGGTGTCCAGGGGCTCTACACATTCAGATCCATTTTCTGATGGCTTATGAAGATGTTGCTAGGCAACAGTTCTTGTTGTGGATAGTCAGTTGTTGTCACGTGATAAATGAAAATTTTTGAGAGAACTTACAGTTGATAAGCTCAACTAAAACGGCAAGTTCTTATATAGTGCAGTATCCAGTCCTCAGGACCATTCAAAGCGCTTTACACTTTACTTCCCTGACAGACCTGTTCACTCAGACACCATCTGGGCTTCTCTGGGAAGCATCCAGCCATATGCTACAATTTATGCACGAAGGCTGCTCGTACACATATCCACCACTGCCTCTAGCCAGGTACTCATTCATACAGCTGAGTGAACTGGAGCAATGTAGAGTGAAAAAACTTGCCCAATGTTTTAACACCACAGCACAGGATTCGAACCCGGGTTCTCGTAGTCGAGAGTCTGAAGCTCTACCCCTGAGCCATTGTGCTCTATGAACTAGCCAAGAAGGGTCTGGCAATGAGGTTATCAAGAGTCTGCATGCCAAGACAGACAGAGAGTCATATCTGCAGCACTGGTGTTGTCCGATTGAATATGTTCTAGCTACCTTTTTGCTGGCCTGGATAATCCTGTATGCTTGATTAGCAGAGTAATCTTGTGCACACACTTGGCACGTAACTCCACTGCTTGCGCAATTGTGTGTCTAATACACCTGCTTGTAAATATGTGTGCATTGGTTTCTTATGAGCATTACCTTGAATGGGAGTATGGGACATCTGAATAATCGCATAGCATGATTTAATAAGCCCTGGTAGCAGTAAAGCTTGGATTAACATGGATTAGTAGATATGCTGTATTGTTAGTTATGATTAAGCTGTGATTCAGTCTGATGGGTATAGGTAAGGTACAGAAATTATCTCTGGCAGGCGAGCCAAATAAAAGCCAGTTTGTTGTTGTGTAATCGATTGTTCAGCTAAAAGTGTGATTAGAGTTTTTTATTTAGCTAAATACATCTCTGTAATGCTATTTCAGTAATATAGATGTAAATCAATATTGTTTTCAAAAATACGAAATTACAGGCAAATAAGCATAAACACAGGGCTGTGTTGAAATAATAATTATCTTAGACATAACATAAAAATGTGTTAAATTCATGTGTTGAACGAATCAACATCTGTACTCTAGGATACTTCTGCCTTTTGTTGCTCGCAGGCAGCTCACTGTGGCTGTGTACAGGTACAATGACAGGCAAATTGACTTTGTTGAAGGTGACATTATCTGCCATTGAGAGTACACAGAAACAAACTTGATTGTGGCTGTTGAGTGTGTGTGCAGTGGAGCGTGCCCTGGGCAATGTGGAGTAGATTTCACCTGATTGCTTGCTGTACCTAGCTGTACCATATGATGCCGACAGCGATAGTATGATTTGCTGTTAGTTTGGATTACACGACCAAAAGAATTTTTTTTTTATCATTATACAAACAAGCCTGGGGGTCCAGTATGAACATTTATGGGTCTGGGAAATATGTATTTTCCTCAAGTTTATTTTGATGAATTGTTATGAGGACAGGGTTGATCAAAACATTATAAAATATAGTTTTAATTAACGGAAGTCAATCTCGGCTGGTTTTGTTCACGAAATAAAATACTAGCTGAACTGACCATCCTTTAAATGGCATTATATAAACACAAATGCAGAAGATGGTTTTCAAAATTATTCGTGCCCATTTTTTATAACATAAGTGAACAATGAAATAAAAACCGTTAATATATAGAGAATTAAGAAAAATCATAATCATCTATAATGGAAATGCCATAATGCCATAACTGTCTGCGGACTGGTCATGCTGTAAACCAGGTAGGCTGCCTAATACCAATTCTCATGTATGTTGTCACTGTCCAGTCAGTCAAAACAACCTTCATGCCACCACTACCCATATAATGAATCAATTGTTGTTTTTGCATTACCGGTCAAAAGTGTTTGTGATTCGTTGTGATATGAGTTGGCATTGTTCATTTGGAGAGAGAGAGAGCATGCATTCATAGATACTTATCACTATTACACTTTCAATTTATATTGCATTGGCTTGGATTATTTTTCAGGACTAATAAACCCGTACGTGGATTTTTGACATTTATTTTTACAAGTCCTGCTATCTATTAGTGATAAGATGGTCCTAGATCCAGATCAGATGCATCAACGAGGTCCTAGAAATGGACTATGTGTCCAGGAATCACAGCAGGTTCATCCTAGAATCTCAGCCAGTGCATCCGACAACCAGAACATGTCCTAAAACGAGAACGGACAACGTAAGAACACCTGCAGCCATGGGGACTAAAACAACATGACGTTATCTGGATACAAGTACAAACATGAATGATACATTCTCAACATCAACTATAGAGTGTATTGTCGTGAACAGTATATTCCATACAGGGTGTACACCGTAGTGTGATCGTCATTAGTTTCACTGGAAATGTTGTGGGCCTTAAACCATATGGAAAAGAAAATTGTATGATCAGATTACAGGGTTTTTTAGTGCTGTGTACTTGTGCCAACGGCCCGAGGCAGTCTCCACGGCAGTTTCGTTTTCTGGTTGAGGTTTGCGTGCGTGCGTAGGCAGTGCATACATGTACGGAAGTGATATTTCTAGCCCCATTGCTATCTGGCGGAACGGCCGGCCTGTTGGCAGAGACTAGCCCGAGTTATTTATATGGCCTGTTAAGTTGGGTCTGCCAGTGCGGGACTACCTGGGAGCTGGTTGCCCTTGGTGGGAAGTCAGAGTGAATGGAGGATTGACCTAGGGGAAGGAGGGCTTGAGACACTGGCGCTACTACTCAGCGAAGGTAAATCTGCGACATGTGTTGGTTGTTTTGTTTGTAAACACTGTTGGTTGTTTCCATTGGCGTTGGATGAAACCAGTGGCTATTGTTTACTGGTTAGTGGTGCTGTTAACCCTGTGTGCTAAGGTGGGGTATGTGTACGGCTAAATGGATTTGTAGTTATTATGGAATGTAATGATGGTTAAATGGTTGGTCAAATGTGTTATTGGATGATGAGAAGACTTTCTTATTTAATAACGTGTGCCTACTTTTTTACTTTTTGTACCAACTAGCATATTTTAAGGCAGAAATTATTTAATAACGTGTGCCTACTTTTTTACTTTTTGTACCAACTGGCATATTTTAAGGCAGAAATTAGACAATTTCAGTTCTATTTGTCAACAGCTTACACTAGTGTCTGATCCTAGCCGAAATTAATTAAGGTTCGTTTTTGTTACTAATGCCCAGTTCCTCGTCATTTTGGTTTGGGTCATCCTCATTTTCGTTTTCTACCAGAAGTACACCCTATAGGGCTGTATAGGTAAACATATTTCTCCTTTCTTAAAACTTGCCAGACTCTTCCCCATCCAGTGTAATATCTGTGAAATTGTTTTTAGTTCTTACTGTTTGAGACCTGTTAAGGCCAGAATATTTGCATGAAGTTTTGGAGGTATTTAATGTGGAAGGTTTAAAATGGTGTCAGCACTTGGAGTCATTTTGCACCAGCCTGGATAGGATTTGTAATGTGTGTCATTTACGGAATAATGGACACCATTAGCTAGCTAACACAATTATGACCTGGCCGAAGTGACCTCAAGTTATTGAGTGCTATGTCACAGCTTTGCCATCCAATCAAAGGTCAACGTCTCATTTGCATATTAACAACCTTTGTCTGTCAATGTTCTTTGTTAGTTGTGAATGTCATATCAGTTTCCAGTAATAACAAGTTTTTGCTAGACGCCATTGCATGATTTGGAGTTGGTGCAAAGACTCCCATCCAAGTTTGATGTCCACATCAGTATATATGCTCGATTACAGTTGCTAATTATCCCTAATATGTGCTATCAGTTGCGGGTGTGTTAGTGACTAACAAGGTAGAAATAATTGTGTATGTGTGTGTATACATGTGTGTGCGTGTACATGCGTGTGTATACGTTACAACACACTGATGTAATGGTCAGTTCTCTGGACAAGGTCACTGCCTGTAAGCCTCTAACTCATTTCCCACTTCAGCCAGTAGCTGCCTCCACGTCCTGGCATTAACCAACACAAGGTAACTATATCCTCCTACACAGCCAGATATTTTGCTGGTTGCTTTCGAGCAATACCTCCACTTGCATAGAATTTCATCCACCTGTCATGTTGCTTAGACATTATACTTGGAGATTAGACTGGTAACGGGGATCACCGTTACGACTTCGTATAACCAGTAAGCACAATTTATGGAAAAAAGTGAAAAATTAGCATCATAGTTTTATTTTATAAATTCACTTATGAGTTTCCAAACACATTGTATTACTGGGATTATAACTGTAATCATTCAAAGCTTAAATTACATATTGAAAAATATATGCCTATAGATGTGACATTGTTGGGAATGCGAATGTCCATTATTAGAAAGTTATTACTACAGTATGGACAAGGCAAACTTTAGGTAATTCGGGAGTTTTGTCAAAAGTGTCCATGAATGTTTGATTGAATTTATTTGGTAAACATTAGTTCCAGTGTGGTCCTTACTGTAGACAGTTTGTTTTTGTTACGGGCAGGTATGGACTATTTTGAGGCACATTTCAATATACGTATAATTTATTAACAGTTTATTTATTATCTATTGGATTGGACAGGGGATGAAAACACCACAGTGTTAACTAAGCTGGTGTTGCCTGTGTTGGAACCAGTGGTTCTGTTTGTAGTAATACTAGAATGCTGGAATTACACAGAGTTACATATATTTGTAATTGTACAGTAAAAGATTGTCTGTTTGTCATTTGCTGTGAAATTGTATGAGTGTTGAATTGTGTAGCAAAAATGAACAAAACACCCCAAAACCTGGTCCAGATTTGGTTAACAGGACAGCAGAAGAAGAAAATAAAATGACAGATGTGTCGATGCTCAATACAGCAAACAGAGGCAATGACCTAGAAGTAAAATAATTGGTGCTACACCTGTATTACGCAAAGCCAAAACTGTTCATAAATGAAACTAAACTTCCTCTGGGTCATTGTTGAAATGACTGTTATTACTATGGATGTTTGAGTGAATTCGCCAAAACATATGTACAAAGAAACCACAGCACTGTAATTATCACCATGACCACTGACAAATAAGAAAGTTGCCAATAAACTCAACTTGTTAATTAAAGACCAGCAGTGCTATTGTCTACTGTACTTATCTCATTGGCAAAGGTCTATATTCAGTTGCACTGTTTAAGACTGCGCCACGGCCGCCACCAGGTAATTGTGAGATAAACTGATCTGCCAGCATTTTGGGACAGCAGTTTGTTTGTGTCTCACAGGGGAACTGCTGCTTTTTGATGGTATGGGAAGGGTCATGGAGGTCGGCAAGACTGTTGGGAGTCACTTCACTGGCATGAGGTCATGAGGTCATGGAGTGCGTGTAGATTATATCTAGGAAACATAACATGAGTGAGATTGTACAACATAAAAATTATATATAATGTGTATATGTGCACACAGATACACAGATTATAGGTGAGGTCAGTTGCACCCAGGAACACAAGTTGAAGAAATTCAGAAACACGTTCAGAAAGTGCCTGCAGTAATTATATAATAATGTGTTTTATTTCAGACAAACAATGTCTACATGAAACAGATACATATAACATGCATCGAAAAAAACAAATTATTCAGTTGTAAACAGCTTGAACCCGTTGAAATTGCAAATTCGACACACAGTATGTGCCTCAGTGATTTTTAATGTACTCAATTTTGGGTAATCATTCTTATGAATAGTCGGTTATATTAATTATGATTACACACACAATAGGCCGCGCAATCATAAATCAGTTGCATTGGCAGAATAATCATAATCATCATTACGTGATCTTTTTGTGTGTTTATGTTGTTCTGATCCAAAGGGCCATGTAAATGTAACGTGTCTGACAATTCTATTAACAAGTCAAATTTATTTGTTTCTGATCCAGAACTGTGTGTTTTTTGTGTGTACCTTTTAACAAATGTACAATTAACTGTGCACAGCTCTACTGATTAAGCTATTGGTGTAATAACGCATTACACCAATCCTCTAAGTCACTTGTCCTGTAGTAATATCCATGCAATTTTTTGAGTACCTGGTAGTCATAATTGATTACAAGTGTAATGTTGTCCCAGGTCTGCACTGATGTTCCCGGCACTACTTATCTCTACATCAGTCATTAATCACTACCATTGGTGACACTGTTTACCTGGTACTTTAAACCAGTTTTTGATGCCAGTTTTGACACTGTCCGATTGAGCACTCCCAGTTGAATTACCTTTTCCATGGCACTGTGTCATCGGGTGCCCTTATTTGGTGTCCTCAAATAAGGGCAGTTTAACTCGGCCAGTTCTCACTCATGTGTCACATTTGACAGGGGACAGACCGCTATTCTACTTCCTGGTTCAGGTTTTAAGTATAATTTTGACAGCTATCAAATTTAGCTGAAGAAAAACAACAATGAAATGTGCACATGTAAGGACAAGACTACTGCTCTTCAGCAAGGTAATTGTCTTGTGGTTGTTTGGAAACACATGAATGTGTTAGTGTTAGTGGTGCTGTGCTGAGTTTTCTTTTGTAAATGTTAGTTTTTAAAATGTATGTATATTTAACAATAAATCGCATCTGTTACAAAAACGTCAACAATTGGTAGAATTTTTTTTTAATGATAGATGTATGATAGTTAACAGGGATTCTTTGTGGCACAAAAAAGAATTCTTTTGTGACCCAAATTATAACGAAAATGGATTCATAGAGAAAATAAACTCTGTAATGTATACAATATTTAATTAATATAACTATTTCATGTAGCGCTATGCTTTCATTTCATAAAAATTATGTTTTATTAATCATTAATAACCATGATAATATATTTTAAAAGAATCCCTTTCATGTAAAAATAATACAGCATATGCCGAGTTTCTAGTTTGGGATAAATTAACCGTATGCAGCATGGTTATTAGTGATTAATAAAACATATTCTAATGAAATGAAGACATATAATTACATGAAATAATTACAATAATAGGGTTGTGTCCATTACAAAGAGTATAAAGTTCTCAAAGAATCCCTTTTCATTGTAATTTGGGACATGGAGGAAACCCTTTTGGGTCCCAAAGAATCCCTTTAATGTGGATAAAACCTGACCAAATATCAGTTTCATCTGATGTGTTCCACGTCACATTGAGTACAATGTGTGTGGGCGTGAACGTTGTCCACTAACTATTTCATGTATTATTGACACATTACACGAATCATCTGGTACACATTCTGTGGTCCACAGACTGGATAAATAAAATATAGTAACATGGATAACTACCGGAAGTGCTTAGGAATTAGGAGTAAACCATTTAACCTTGTATAACACCGTAGCTTGGTGTCTATTATCGTCTACACACGTCCTAGTTACCTGAACCGATAATAGTTTCCTCATGGGATGTCTGCTAGCTAGGTAGGTGCCCTCTAGCTGTAGGTATCTAGGCCAGACCGGAAACAACCGGTTATCAGGTTTCTCGGAATCCAGCACAACCGGATCACTTTCTGCGTCCTGAAAGAAAGTGTATGTAAGTTTCAACTTTGGCAGCACCGTGTGAGGTTCTGGCTAATTAGGTGACTTCTGACTGGCAGCAGATGGGTAGATAGAAAGAAATGCGCAGTTTGAGAGTTGTGACCACCTGTTGGAGACATTGATCGGCTACGTCTGACTTCACTTTAAAGACCACCTGTGCTCAAAGCTGTTGTTCCTACAGACTGTGACCTTCTATGTCTTGTTCACCTGTTGTTACCACAGACCACCTGTCTTGACAGGGGGCGGGGGGCGGGGGGGCAGTGCCAGAAAGCCTCCGTAGGAGTTATTGATTAGCGGATGTTGGAAGTTAAAGTCGGGGAATACTTGGAAAAGTGGCAGTTTTAGTAATGCCAGAAAAACGGTGCAGTTATGAAACTCAGAGTATATTATAAAGATACATGATAAACTCAAAAGGAAATCAGCGGTATGTGTTTTAATTCACAATTCAGTTATCTTCATTTTATAGAAAATAATTATATCAGTGAAGTTTTTCGCAATGTGCTTGTCAGTAAAACATCTCTAGCATTCCTATGAACTTTCTCTACCTGTGGAGCCTTTCTATGATCTTGGTTTTCAATTTGTTCTGCTTCGATCATGACCTTTTTATGTTACTTTTTCTGGGGCTTCTTTTTACACTTTCTCCAATCTTTCTCGTAGTGACCTTTCTCTATCTAACTTTCTTCAGTGTACTTACTTCTCTTGACCTTTGTGTCTGACAAGATATTCTCATCTATCTATTGGGTTAAGTGATTGATCACTGCTTGTTTTTCTTAGCCAGCTTATTTTTCCAGGCAGAATTGCAGAAGGCCTCTGCATGGTTAATACCCAGGTAGTCAAACTTAATATTTCCTAGCCATAGTCTAGATAATTGTTACTCTGAGCCTGGAATATCATTCCAGGTATGCAATTCCCAAAACAAGTTTCTTCATAGTATTTTAGTTTTTTTAATTGTTTGCAGCTCTCGTAAGTTTTTTTCTTCATATAAAATGGTGAGCACCCCTTTTAAAAAGCTAGAAAATTCTAAAATAGTGTAATGCAGTTCATAGATTGTAACTGGAAAATCACAGCTATCATTTATAGCATTTTGGGGGGGAAATAGATGCCTAAAGATTATGGACCTGGGGTCCATTTTCTCTGGGGTCGATATTCTAGGATATGGACCCCCACCTGGGTCTAATTTCTAGAGGGAATATGGACCCAGGGTCCATTTTCCAGGGATCCACATTCTGTTACATTGGCACTGAAGTTGGTCACTGCCAGGGTGCACATTATCATAATATCCCCAGTAGTTCTTTTTTACACCTCTGACTGAGATGGGAGCAGTATAAACAGGGTCTCCAATCCACAGTGAATACATGGCCCCAAATGTTGGCCAGGCAATCCAGGTTTTTTCACCAAATGTCATTCCTGCCTGGTCCGGGGATTGAATTTGAGGTGTCAACATGCCAGGTGGATGTGCTAATCACTACACTCTTGCACACTGTTTATTGTGACCATATTGTTTGTGTTGTAGACAGTTGTGATGAGGCATCGTGACGTGACCAGCTCAGTCTCCTGTCCTCCCAGCCTTCCCTGTTGACCATGCCAATCACACCCGCGCATATACAAGTAGGTTGCACTGAGATGCCAACTGTTGCAGTGTTTTGGCCATCGTCTGGGTAAATTACACAGATTCCAAGGGATGATATTTTTGGCAGTAATATTTTTACTTTCTTAAATTTTTACAGTTCGTTTCCTGTATTTACATTGTGCTAACACTTTGCATTTTACTGTTATTATAAAGTATAATTTACATTCTGAAGCACGCCCTTAAGTCATACAGGTGTGTTCTGATGAAGGACCAATGGTTCGGTGCACAGATTTATTCATGTTGAGACCTATACTTCTTGAATTAAAATAAAATTAGTTGACAATTATAGCATCATTTTAGTAGTAAAACCAGTTAAAAACATGATTTGACCATAAATAATTATGATTATGTATGTAGTTGGCCCCAACCCTGTTTCATTGTATATAATTTTCGCAGTATGCCAAACATTTTCTAATATTAGTTAATATATTTCATCTAGATTAATTAAATGAATAACTAAATAAATTATGCCAATGAGTATTCACTCAGAAAGAAGTGGGACAAACTGATGGCTGTGTTGCTGCCACCTGGTGATTATACTATGAACCTGAACTGTTTATCTTGCTCTAGAATAATCCAAGGAAACTATGCATCCAGAACAAAACATTATAGTTTTTTGGCCTTGTTTTTACAAAGTTCACAAGATTAATATAGCAATCTATTTACGTGTGTATTTGTGATATTATAAAAAATCATAGAATATCCTTGAATGTACAGATATTCATGTGTGTTAGTTAATTATATGTAAAATGTGTCTCTCAAGAAACTTTATTTAACCTCTGTATAATTTTATAAATTCAGTTTGATGAAGTCCTCGAGAAGTGGTTAGAATTATACAAAGAATAAATAAAATGTTTCTTGGTAAATATACCCAATATTTTCTAATATATTGGCAGCTCAACAGAGCACTGGTTTTCCGTAGGAGAGAAAATACCATTAACTATTTTATTGGTGGTGATTTGGTGCATATTGGGCATCTGTGTATTTCATTGTAAGAATCATTGATCGTGAAACTGTTTCTTGGACTTAGATAATTAGTGTTTACTAGCATTTAATTGATTCCATCAGAATTGCATGTAACTCTAATGAATACCCGGGGGGTAGGTCTGTAATCCATACGTGTTATCTCTGTGGATCTGTGACTGGCTTGTCACATGCACAACACCTGTTAGTGGCCATAAAATACAAGTATTGATGCTGTCATAACACGTTTGTTTACTACTGTTCCATTTGTTTGTGGTACCATATTTCAGAGAAATGTAAGATGACCTTTGTTGTTTACAAACTTACCAGGCAGAGCAAGATTTGCATGAATATCACATTACGTGATTAATTGTTATTGACAAGTGCAAAACTCCCATAAAACATGCAAACAGGTACTCGGTAGTTAGTTGTCTGTCCCGCACTGGATCATACGACATGCATATTACTTAGCACACAAACCATGATGAAAACAAATTTATTTGTTTCATTGCCATCACAGACATTATCATGACGTGGAAAGTGAAAGAATAAAGAAGCAGATGTTCTTTATGCACAGTTTGTGGGATTGTTCTTGTAAACTGTTGTACTCATGAACACAGGTGTGTTAGGCAGATACTGTGTACTGGGTAGACGCAGTCAAATAACAGCAGCTGTACAACTCGTCTTTCAGTTTGATGTGTCGAAGACGTCTGCGGTAGCAGTCACACTTGAGGTCACACGCACAGGTCACAGCTAGTGCTGCCTCTACAGGTTGGTCACGTCACAACTCTATAACTCGATGTTGATATTAAACAGATCTCATGACCCTGACATCTGCCATATTTAGTTTATTCATTGTCTTTTTGCCAAAGAGTACTCAATTAATCTCAGTACATTCTAAAATAAATTTTGCTTTATCATATATATATATATATATATATATATATATATATATATATATATATATATATATATATATATATATATATATATATATATATAATATATAATATAAGTAATAATTTTTATATCACACACACAAATATATATATATATATATATATATATAATATATATTATATTATTTAGTAAAATTACATAAATTATTGTAGTCATTGTTTTGCTACTTTACAATGTAATTTTTAATAGTTTGTTACAGCTATTATTAACAGCGATGTTTTAGTGTAGAAAACATTTTCAGATCAATCTGTATTTTACTTTATTATCAGCCAGGCAAATTCACATAATAACCCGCTTAAAATACCGACATGAAATGCTATATTCTGTGTGCCCTAGCATGACTACAGCTTGGGAATTTTCACTCTGACTAGATGTTTTAATAAAATAATTTTATGTAAATATTAATTTAAAAATTTCCTTCAGTTCGCCTCTCGCACAGCCACCCTCCGTAGATCGTCATAGCAACCGCCAGAAGGAATGATGGATGTTAACAGCAACATGTTCAGAGACACCGCCTCAGAAGCTCAATTGCATGCAGAGCGGTGCGTTATGTCCACGTGTTATGTGGCCTGGTACAAGTAGATTGTTTAGTCACATTTACATTATCGTCTGACATTTTCGTCGAATGCAAGTAGATTGTCTTGTGTCGTTTTCATGTTGTTTTGTGAAATTGTCACCTGGAAAAGTTTATGGTTTTGTGACATTTTCATCCTGTTCAAGTAGGTTTTTGCGTGACTTTTTCATACAGACAGGTAGATAATGTGATCACATTCTTCTGTGATCAGTTTCACCTACACAAGTACAAGTTGACTTTTAAAATATTGTAAGAATTAGCAGTAACTTGAGGAATTTCATTGGAAACATGCCAATTATTACAATGTAAGTAAAACATGGTGCCAAAAGTAATATTTTCCATATTTTAGGACTTTCTGGCAAGTTGCTTTTGTTACCAAAGTCTTGTTCTTCTTAGACAAATATCATTTGATCATTTAATAACTATCGACCCACAACATTTTTCTGGACCATGATACTGCAGTACTCGAGCTTGGGTGAATCTCCCATTGAAACAGATCTGTACACTATTATTGTAGCATATTTCTACCATATCATTTCATGTGATTTGCTGCAGACAACACAGCTCTTGTCTGCCTGGCTGCATCTTCCAGTACCACGGCAAGATTCCTGAGTCAGCATATCGGGTCGAAAGCTTTAGTTCCCCACTCGAGGAGGCTGTTTTTGACAACAACGTTACCCGCCTCGACAAGCTTGTTAACGTAAGAATGTTGAAACACCTTTACTTCAATTCAATATCTAAAACATTGTTTTAGCTGATAGTCTCCTCGGTTATAAAGCAGCAGTGTCATTTTTATTTCACAGGATTTACAGCCATTGTATTTTTAAAGGTATCATCTAAAAGTTCTTTCAGGTTGTCTTAAGATTGTCATCACTAAATCTTATTTGTGGTTGCAGTAAAACCTTTTTATGGTCACCTCAATATCAGAGCCATATTGGAATTAGGGTTATCTTATATAGCAGTTCTAAATTATGTCCACATACAGTAAAGTGCATTAAAAAGGTCACCTTGCTTTTCATGACACCTTTGCCTAGTCCCATGGGTTACTGTAAAGAGATGCAATCTGATTGTTTTTACTGTAAATTTACTACGCACAATAAAGTAAGTAACATATTGGCTGTCTACGTGTTCTAATAAAGGGACTTCATAATTCAACAGTTGAGTGTTGAATAAGACATATGACCTCCCTATTCTCAGTCAACGTGTTTCTTTATAATTAGCCACCGAATGTATCTGGAGAACACTCATTTCTAGTGTCTAACTAAAGCTTGTAATGGACCAGTGGTTGTTTCTCAGATATTTATGGAAGACCACCTGTGTTGTTGCAGGAGGGACATGTAGTGCATGCACAGTTGAAGATTGGGGACATGGCGTGTATCGAGTACGCTGCCATGATGGGCTACGATGAGATTCTACAGAAGCTCATCAACAGGTCCATCAATGCCTCCATACTGAAGCAGTACTTTGCTCTCAATGGTGAGTTACAACCGTACCTGACATTACTCTGACTGTAACACTTGCCAAACTGTTTGTCGCCTTACAGTAAATCCGAAAGGCTGGAATTAATCGTATTACTTTATTTTATAGTAATAATTGCATGTTTTCTGCATGCTAATACTTTTTAAAGAGAGCGCAATGGCTCAGCGGTAGAGCTTCGTACTCTCGACTATGAGAACCTGGGTTCGAATCCTGTGCTGCGGTGTTAAAACCTTGGGCAAGTTTTTTCACTCTACATTGTTCCAGTTCACTCAGCTGTATAAATTAGTTCCTGACTATAGACAGAGGTGGATATGTGAACAAGCAGCCTTCGCGCATTTATTGTAGCATATGGCTGGATGCTTCCCAGAGAAGCCAACATGGTGTCTGAGTTAACAGGTCTGTCAGGAAGTAAAGTGTAAAGCGCTTTGAACAGTCCTGAGGACCGGATACTGCGCTATATAAGAACTTGCCTTTTAATATATACGGTTACTTATTTGTAGTAACCACTTTATGGCATCCCACAACACTGATCTGGAAGAAGTACCTGTACATTTCTTTTATTATAATTATACATTTCACCACATTCCTTCGTCTGTATTTTAAACCGAACTATATCACTTGCAATATTCTTTGCCTCTACAGACGTGGTGGAGCGTGCCTACATGATTTCATACCACAAAGCCATCTTCTTCGACTGCAATGCCCTGGCTGAAGCGAACCGCTACGAGGCAGCGCTGTTTGCCGCAGTTGAGTACAACCGGCCGCAGTGTGTCGAAGTGATGGTTGAATGTGCTCGGGCCTCGCGATGTCTACCGTCACGATTTCTACACCAGCGACAACCAGACGGAGCAGCTGAGCGCTGCTGAGCTCGCTCGGGCCAGAGGTGTGTGGTCGCCTCGTTCCTCACTCGAGTGTTGCTTTTGCCACCCACATGATTTCTTGTCGAGTGGTGTGGGGCAGTATTGTTTAAAATCTTCCTGTCTTCGTGAGTCCTATGCAACTGTCTTCTACAATGATGAGTATATTTTGTGTCATCTGTCATAGAGTCCGGATGAACACTTGGGTTATTATCCTACCCATGGTATGATAGGTATAATTCCTGCTGTATTTATTTTTGGCACAGTGTCTGCTTAGTAAATGCAATTGTTTTTACTCACAATAATTTATTGTGTTTAAGTGGCTTATGTAGTTGTTAGCGTAGCTATTTGGAATACAGTAGCAGAGAATGTTGTATTTTCAATCGAGAAAACATGCTTTTGGATATTTATAAGTCCAGACATCTTTGATTATATGTGAATTCGTACAATAACTGGAAATGTTTACCAGAGAAATCGAGTTGATACTGGAAAGAACATGTCCACCAGAGTGTAAAACATAAACGTGCACCACAGTTAGAGCAGTTCAATGGTGTGACTACCTGTCTGTATGAGACCTTGACACTGTGTATTTGTCTGTTTCAGGTCACACAGAATGCTACCGCATACTGTCTGCCATGGCTGATATCACATCACAGAACGAGCAGTAAACTAGTTGATTCCAGCCTTTGCAGTTCATTTAAATTACTTTGATGACATCAGCTGAATTCTCCATCAAGTTTAGGCTGACATGTCCGCCTTGTCCACAGAGTGACCTGTCTTCACTTATCTCTAACTTGTTTCGACTGTGTTGGTTTTCGAGAGGTTTTCGTTATGCTTGTGTTTGACTACGCAGTATATTAGAGGTGCCTTCCACAGTATGGTATATGTATAATATGCAGTTTGTCAGTAACAACCAGTTATTATCTGTTACTGAGTGTAAGATGGTAAGCATAAAGAGTACACATACACAGGTGTTTGTGATTAAACTATTCTTTTTTATTAAATCAAACAAACTATGATAAGAAATTAAAAAGTGAACGTGTAATTTTTGTTGCATAGCACACATGAAAATGTAACTTAAAATTTAGCATATCCCTTCGGATTCTAATATGGCCTCTGTAAAATACAAACTATACATATCAGAAGAGGCATGTTTGTACTCTGTCAACGAGTGGACTTTTGCACGTGAACAATGCAGATTTACAAAGTATAACAAACGTATGCTAGAATTGGCATTACAAATATTGAAATATATAGTCGTAACTCACTGTGTTTTTGCTGTGTAACGCAGTGTTGTTTGTGAGTCAAGCTTACGCATGTAGGTTTGATAGGTTTGGCAGCTATATTATCAAATGACAAAAATCTGAGTGTTTGAAGTCAAGATGTGCATTTCAGAATACGTAGTTACTATGCATTGGACTGAATTGGTTTGTATATATTTGCATGTTAATTTGAGGGAAGACAGATATTTTAGGTGATGTTTTATGTGTGGATGAGAAAGATGTTGATGGAAGTAACTCGGGCAGTGTTTTAGCATTACTCTCAATGTGCCATATTGAATGTTACACTGAGAGAAAAATCTCACCTTCTTCCATGTTGAGGAATGAAACATCATAGCCAGTATTTGAACTATTGGCAAGAGCATTGCAAACAATTAGCATGATCACAAATTCCTACAGTATTACCTTATATTACTGATGTTGTGTTTGTGTTATGTCAAACACATCATACATGGAAAAGCATTGCCTGAATCGACTGCAGATGTCACCTATCACAAGACTAGTGAGCACAGGTTTTGTTTGCTGTGATGTTGGTTAAATGTACAGGTATAGTAATGTTTGCACCACAGTTCAACTCGATAAACAGTGCAAACACGCGTGCATGTTGTGTTTGTCAAGGAAGACGTTTTGTCTAAATAAAAATTGCAAACTGAAATGAAAAATGCATATAGACAAAACATGGAAAAATAAAACGTGCCTACCCATAATATATTAGTAATATACATTGTATACGTATGGCATATGGCCATTGTGAAATTATTTTGATCTGCCAGCATTCTGTGTAAAAAAATTGTGAGGACGTCAACGTGTCTACTTGTGACTGCGGTTAGTGAGGTACGACAGAGTGGTGACAACACGCACACGGCTACCAGTTTCTCCTTTGTCCTCGCCTCATTCAGGTGCACGATCTTGTGATATTAGGTTTGTTTACAAACACTTGTAGTTGTTTCTATACCCATGTTATGCACAGTTTTCATGTTTTCAATTGATGCATTGTATTTGGCGCAGGACGTGTGTGTTATTTCATATGCATGTAATAGAAACGAACTGATAAAGTGTCGAGATAACCTTCTCATTGTGAGTTGCATTCATGTTTGGGTCGGCTTCAGTATGCACTGGTTCAGCCCAGTGTGTACACTGATAATCAATGTCAAACAATTACATATTACTACATCGAAGTAAGTAATATTTGACTGCCAATTTGGCACAGTTCTGTGTATTTGTCATACTGATGCACAAAGCCGTATTCTTATAGAATACACAGCTGTATGTTATGTCAGATTTTCTGGGTAGTCATGTTTGACCCCAGATGTATCTAACATATATTGTTATCTTGATTATGTCTGTGCCAATAAACGTTATTCATCAGTTTCACATTCTTTGTTCTGCTATGATCACGTTGGTGCCTGTTGTCCATACTTATTGGCGTTCTGGCGGGAAAATTGGTGGATGTAGAGGTTTGAAATTGGTGGTGTATAAAATTTGAAAAACAAGCGGACATATTGATTGATAAGTATTATTCTTGTGTTAAGGTTATTCATAAAGTGGTACTGAACATATATTGAGTAGTAGTTTTGGTTAAAGTTTGTTAGTTAACAGTATTTTTGAACAGATTAGTATAGTGGGTGATAAAAGGGTAATCTAGGCTTCGACAAATTGTAAACAAGATTGAGCAAATCTCTATTTGATATAGTATATAAGAGATAAAGCAATAAGAGTAACAACTACATATGTAAGATAAAACTGTGAATAGGTATCATTGTTATTAAAAATAAACAAGCGTTTTAGTAGGAAACCCTTGTTTGTTTATATAGGTAGTGTCCAACGTTTCCGCTAGGGAACGGTACCAGTACAGACTAAACTTATTGTTCATGGTAGCATAGGTAGTAAGTTGTTTATAACATAAAGTGTGCTGCAGTTGCTGTACACAATAAACAAACAGTCTTTCTAAAGACTAAGTTGGTTTCAACTTAGAGTTGATTTTGACAAATCGTAATATGGCACCTGGCAAGCGGCAAGTGAAGGCAATGTTTAGGGTGTTGGAAAGTGGACTGTCTGACAGCAGAGTTAGCTAGGCTAACGGATATTGTGAAGGGGATGCAGAGTGGAGGAAGGGTGATTGCAAGGACAACAAATGGAGAAAGAACAACAGGAAACATGACATGCAGGAAGGTGACAGGGGAGAAAGTGACAGTAGAGAAGGAGGGAGGGACAAGGGGACAGGAGATGAGAGAAGTAGATGCGACAGGAGGTAAGACGAATGGAAGAAAGGAAGTGAGAGGTGATGTGACCAAACGGAAGTCAATAACAAGGACGATGACAGGAAGAAAAGAGACCGGAAAGAAAGGAACAACAGAGAAAGCGGCAGGGGGAAAAGTCAGCAACCAGGGAGATGCAAAACGGAGGAGCTACTCTGAAGCAGTGATCGAGGGGGCATTGAGAACAGAAAGGGTATTTATGGGAGACTCCATTTTGCGAAAGACAGACAGGACATTAAGCAAAGGAGAAGACGTTGTTGTTTGTCTTCCGGGGGCTAGGATAGAGCATGTGACTGAACGGGTAGAGAACGTATTGGGGCATGGCCAGGGGGGTCTATATTAGTACATGTAGGGACGAACAATGCAGACAGGGATGGAACAACCAGGATAGTAAAGAGATACAGAGAGTTGGTAGAGACACTGAAGAAGACGAGAGTTGAACAGATCATACTCTCAGGAATCTTGCCAGTGATGAGGGGAAGGGGAACAACATTTAGAAATTGCAAGAGGATGGCAATTAACGGACTATTAGAGCAGATGTGTGAAGAAGAAGGAGTTGGATTTGTAGATTTGTGGGGATATTTTGTTGGTAAAGAAGACATGTTTATGAGAGATGGCCTCCATCTAAGCGGAAAGGGCGCAGCAGTGTTCTCCGAGAACCTTCTTCGATCGATGAATAATGGAACAGGTTGCAACTTTTTTAACTAGTTTCGCAGGGGGGATACACAGAGAAGCCAAATACTAGAGGCATAGATAAAGATATAGATAAAGATAGCAAAAAGACATCAGCAAAGAACAGCCTGGAAAGCCCTACGGAATTTGGTTATAAATGTGTTTGTTTAAATGCAAGGAGCATAGTAAACAAAAGAAATGAACTAAACATTATGGTAGAAGATATTGACCCTCACATAATAGGTATAACTGAATCTTTGGCCACACCCGATATATCAGATGCCAAATTAGGAATGACAGGGTATGTAATGTTTAGGAAAGATAGATTAGGAAGAAGGGGAGGCGGAGTTATTTTATATATTAAAGAATCCATCCAAGCTTATGAAATAAAATTAGAAAAAGAAGCAGAATGTGAAGAAGCTGTCTGGTGTAACATAGTTACAGGAAAGTCAACATTAACTGCTGGGTTAGTGTATCGGAGTCCAAACATAAGCATGGAAGAGAATGAAAAAATACATAACGCTATCAAAGAAGTGAGTAAACGGGACTGTATTATTATGGGGGATTTTAACCATGGGCATATACAGTGGACATCTCTACAGAGTACCGGGAGAGAGGATCAAGAGTTTTTTTAATTTAGTACAAGCTAGTTTCCTTTCTCAACATGTGTTAGAAGCAACTAGGGGCGAGAACGTGTTAGACATAGTATTGAGCTCACAGAAGGAATTTGTTGATAATGTCAAGATATGTGAGCCACTGGGGTGTAGTGATCACAACCAGATACATTTTATCATCAAAGTAAAGGGAGAACGGAATAGAAAAATAAGGTACAGGAAAAAAATTCACAAAGGAAGATATAAGGACATGAGGGAATATTTAGCAAAGATAGACTGGAATAACACACTGAAGAATAAGACAGCAACAGAATGCTGGAATATTTTAAAGAGTGAAATTGACTGCGTCGTTGACAAATTTGTCCCCTTGAAAAAACAGGGGAAACGGTCAAAGAAGAAACACTTATCGAAGGAAGCCATTAGAAAAATCAAGTACAAGCAAATGATGTGGAAGACATATAGACATACCGGAAGTGAAGAAGACTAGCATTTATAAAGAAGCATTTAATCAAGCTACAGCTGAAATTAGAAATTCAAAGAGAAGCTACGAACAAAAAATAGCTTTTAATATAAAACATGACAGCAAGAGTTTTTATGCGTATGTTCGAAGTAAACAGAAAGTTCAGGATAAGGTCGGTCCTCTAGAAGGTAGTGATGGAAACATAATAACAGAGGGATTCTTAATGGCAGAAAACCTAAATGAGTACTTTAGTTCGGTGTTTACCAGGGAAGATATTAGTATATTTATTACCAGTACTTGAGACTAAGTTCGAAGGGAGAGAGTTTGACTATTTAGGACAACTAATTGTAACCCCAACAATGGTAGCTATGAAAATAAGAGATATGAAGGATAATAAATCACCTGGAGTGGATGGGATTCCTCCCAAATTACTATTGGAAATTGTAGAACAAATCAGCATACCGCTTGCAACAGTGTTCAATTTGTCATTAGAGGAGGGAATAGTTCCGTTAGAATGGAAAGAAGCAAACATTATACCATTATTTAAAAAAGGTTCGAGAAACAAGTCAGAGAACTATAGACCAGTGAGTTTAACATCGGTGATTTGCAAACTATTAGAAAGACTAATTAAAGATCACCTGGTTGATTTTCTTGTTAAAAATAAATTGATAAACCCATCTCAACATGGGTTTTTTAAAGCGAGGTCATGCTTAACAAATATGTTATGTTTTTTGGAAGATGTCACAAAGTGGCTAGATGAGGGATCACCAGTAGATATAATCTACTTAGATTTTAAAAAAGCCTTTGACAAAGTGCCACACCAAAGACTACTACTTAAACTAAAGGCCCATGGCATAGGAAATGGAATGATCAACTGGATAGAAAAATGGCTTATTGATAGAAGACAAAGAGTAGTAGTTGATGGGGAGGTTTCAAACTGGAAAGCGGTTTTGAGTGGAGTACCGCAGGGATCAGTACTGGGACCTATTTTATTCTTAATATATATCAATGATTTGGATGATGACATAACAAGCAAGGTGTTGAAGTTTGCGGACGACACAAAAGTGTTTAGGAAAATTAAAAGTGATGCAGATAGACAGCATTTACAAGATGATCTTACTAAGTTGATAGAATGGTCTGAGAAGTGGCAAATGCTGTTTAATTTTGAAAGTGTAAGTGCCTTCACACAGGACATGGGAATGAAGATGCACAATATACAATGGGTGATACTGTACTAAATACTACCTTAAAGGAAAAGGGCTTAGGGTTAACTATTAGTGCTGACATGAAGGTATCAGAGCAGTGTGGAATTGCAGCAGCGAAGGAAACCAAATTCTTGGATTAATTAGGCGAAATATAGTGTACAAAGAAAAAGAACTAATAATACCGCTGTATAAAACAATAGTTAGGCCTCACTTAGAATATTGTATACAAGCATGGAGGCCATATCGCAAGAAGGATATTGATATGCTAGAAAGAGTACAAAGGAGAGCAACCAAAATGATACCAAAACTCAGGAATATTAGTTATGAAATGCGTCTAAAAGAATGTGGTTTAACAACACTAGAAACCAGAAGATTGAGAGGAGATCAGATTGAGGTGTTTAAAATATTGAATGGATATGAAAATATTGACAGAAATATTTTTTTCACAGTCAAGGAAGAGAGAAGGACTAGAGGACATGGAGTTACATTAGCAAAGAAGCAGTGTAGATTAGATATTAGAAAATTTCCACAAAGAACAGTAAACGAATGGAACAGATTATCAGCTGATTGTGTAGGTGCTAGTAGTGTTAATATATTTAAAAATAAAATCGACATATACCTAAGAAGGGCGGGGTATACTTAGATAGATAGGTTGGACTCTCGATAAGCCAAATGGCTTCCTAGTCCACCTGCCATCTAGAGTTGAATATCTAGGTGGCAATGTTGTTAAATCTTATTTAGTCCTCTTCGCATATATCTATGTTATTTAGTTAAAGGGATCCTCAAGTCGATCCCTGCTCTTTCAATTTTATCTCCACCATCTTCCTCCACGTCTGACTCTCTTTTTACACCTGGAGCCTGTCGGAGGGCAAAATATATATCCACATGCGCTTCTGGACATCTTGGGTAGTGGGTTTGGCAGCCGTTCTGTGTAACCCAGCATTCGAGATGGTGTTTGGCCAAAAACCGTTGATAGTTCTTCGTAGGTTGCTCTTCTGCAACATGTCTAGCTTGTAGCTCATTGCCCGTAGGTTGTTGCATCATTTACATGTCCCAAAACAAGTTAATCATTATATAGGCATGCATTGGTCATCACTACTTGTCGTGGGAGAAATATAATGACTACATTTGATTGGTCCTACACACTGGTAATGCAGACCGACATACAATAGTCACAAGTCCGTCAATACTATGCCTGCAGCCAGGTTTGGAAACTCCGTTCCCCTACCTATATACACAGTACTGACTGTACTTTGCGAAAGTATAAGACCATCTCTTAGCAAACATCAAATGAATTTATTTGTATAGTACTAGAAAATACCCATTAATACGTATGTCTGCGAATAAAAATGTTCGACGAGAGCAAACGTTTCTATTTGTTTTCAAGTGTATTACATAGGTGAGCGCAGTTGCTTGAATCATAGAGCTTCTGCACTATCAGCACGATTAGTGGCATTGCTTAAAACATAGGTTCATTCGTTTTGTAACCAATTAAATTGAAATTCAATGATATATTGTTGAACATTTGATGGTAGTTTTCTGTGAAAAAGATGGCGTTACGGCTTTGTCGCCCAAAAGTAACCACTCTCTGTACAGAGGCGCCATCTACCGATTAAACAGGAATCCTAGGTCGAGGCGCGGTATTACATACCATTGAACATGGTTGGTACAAGATTAGCCCGGATAACCTCACCAGTAACCAGTTAATGACTTGGTTCACGTTTATCTTGGGAAGTCAACGAAAGCGAACGAGATCTGAGTACGCGAGAGTTATAACGTAACCAGCTGAGACACGAGATTTGCACGTGCACTGATGAGCAGAACCGGAATTCAAATAACCTTAGTGCGCATGCGTGCGGATGCCTGTATGTGAATGTGCGTGCGTGCGTGTACACGTGTGCGATATCATCACCAACATGAGCCCAGCATGACAAAACGACGAGATGTGGTTGTAAACGGCGATCACAAACAACGAATATACTGCGCCGAAATATGCAAGTACACTAAAGTGAAATAAATCGAGAACATCAAGAATGTAACCGGCAACCGAGAGATCATACGAGAAACGATCACGGCATCAAAGAGCATAAAGAAAATCAGAAGAAATTAAGCAGACACTTATAGGCCAAAACCGAATGGTTGCACTTCTAGACAAGCAATACTATCAACATCAGGAATTGTCTCCCTGTCGTATGTACGATAGGGATCGAAACAACATCTCGCCCAATCTATTTGCGACAACACTCGAATGCATATTCCGAAGACTGACCTGGGAAACTAGAGACTTCATGGTAGACGGAGAATATCTTCTCTATACCTGCCTTTCGCCGACGACAAACTCCTACAACAAATGCTGCAGGAGCTAGCTGGCGGAATTGACCAGACCAGGTCCTGACGATGAACAAGTGAAAGACAAAGGTGACTATGGAAAACGATACACCAACAACACATAACCCAACACCACTCAGATAGAGAACGTTGAAAGCTACATCTAATCGGGATGGTGTTACGTACAGCACCAGAGGCAGCGACGACAAAAACAAAGAGATTCAAAGAAGAATCACGGTCGGCTGGACAACATTCGCCGAACACCGCGACATTTTCTGTAGAAGCAACTCTACATCCGATGCGTAGTTCTAGCAATGACACACGGCTCAGAAACATGGACACTCTCCAAACGGGCAAAGAACAAGCTAGCTGCCGCACGAAGAAAGATGGAAAGAAGTATGTTAAATCACATAGGTGGTCAAACATACCCCTACTATGTCACACCCTTCAGAAGTGTCTACTGCAACCTCCACAAATCAGCATAATCATCAAAACATTGATGTTGGCTGATTAATAGAAGAAGAGAAGAAGAAGAAGAAAAGTCACAGACATAATTAAACAAGGCAGAACACGGGCGTGGCACGTCAGTAGAATACGAAATAACCGATGGACATCGCCAATTCACCACCTGGAAACATTACGAAGGGAGACGATCTTGAGGAAGACTATATTCTGGTTAACATCACAGATGCATCTCGGTCTGCATGAATGTATGATTGCGAATCAATTTAATCATAAAATTCTTCCAGTCCTATGTTTTCGAGATTACGTCGCAAGGGAGAGATACACAGTTTCGTAGGAAACAACCCAGACCATACGGACACGTGCCTAGCATTCGTTTAGCTGAGCAGTGACACAGGTTTTATAGACAGTTTTATAATACATACATACGGGCGGGGAGTTGCTTTCATTTTCCAACCCGTTCCAGGCACGGACCTATATTTACTTATGCAAATCCATGGTTCCAGGTAAAAGGTGAAGAGGCGCACATTCACCGAACGTTGATGAAGTATGTGGCACCCAAAGTGAATTCGCCGGATGTGTCGCTTCTACAGTTCTATCATTTGCACTTGCGCGAAAACAGTTTCTGGAACTGATGAAATATTGGCACCTGAATGCGAACTATACTGTGACTAGTTTAGGTATAGATCAAACACTCAAAACTACTTAAGCACTTGTTTCTTAATAATTACCGTGAACACATGTATAATATGTGTGTGTGTGTGTGTGTGTGTGTGTGTGTGTGTGTGTGTGTGTGTGTGTGTGTGTGTGTGTGTGTGTGTGTGTGTGTGTGTGTGTTGTGTGTGTGTGTGTGTGTGTGTGTGTGTGTGTGTGTGTGTGTGTGTGTGTGTGTGTGTGTGTGTGTGTGTGTGTGTGTGTGTGTGTGTGTGTGTGTGTGTGTGTGTGTGTGTGTGTGTGTGTGTGTGTGTGTGTGTGTGTGTGTGTGTGTGTGTGTGTGTGTGTGTGTGTGTGTGTGTGTGTGTGTGTGTGTGTGTGTGTGTGTGTGTGTGTGTGTGTGTGTGTGTGTGTGTGTGTGTGTGTGTGTGTGTGTGTGTGTGTGTGTGTGTGTGTGTCAAGAACGAGAACTCGAGCGGTCACCGTTCACAATGTCTTTATTTCACATGCAGAAAGCAAAACAAAACCCAAAGCAACTTCTCACTTCCCACTGGAAACACAGCCTCGTGGCTCGATCAGCTCTTTGCTTCCTCTCCACTCTCCCCCAAATCCCGCTATCATCCCACCGATCAAACTGCAGTGACACCTATTGTCACTGCTAATTGACACTAAACATTAATCACCAGGTGGAGTCACCGATTACTGAACCAAATAAATGCACTAAATACATACAATATGATAGCGTCATGGCGGTCCATGACATCTGCCCCAGTTTTGTCTGTATCCGTCCACGGATTACACCAACACCAAACACTTGTGACCCAAAGGCCTCACAATAGACACAGTATGAATAAAAAGACAGTAATACACACGACTACACCCACTGGTTGGTGCGGGCAACCCCTGTCTCCACCTGGAGCAAACACCATTACGCTTTCATAGCATCGAATATAAAGTAAATAAGGTCTAAACCAAAATTAAAATATAGCAAAATTAAACACAGTAAATGATGCGGGCGACCCCTGTCTCCACATGGAGCAAACATCATAACCATTTTCACACTACCTGTAAAAGTAGAATGTCCCCTGGACCACATCTCAACCAGCACTCCTCAGTGAGGTGACACCCATTGCCATAACAAATATTGTGTAAATTTACCTTAACCTGGGAAACAATGCTAGACATACAGGCAGGGCAACACACAGCAGCCAAAGGTAGAGGAAATCCATGTCCCGCTAGTGCAGGCAAGCTACTCTCACTCAGTGGCTCCACCTACTAAAACACCTGTCCTGCTCATACAGGCAACTACCATGGTCACTGTGTTCAGGAGATATACTGACCCATATCTACAGGCATGCAGAGTCGTGCGACTTCCTGCACCAACGGTATGCGCTGGCCTTGCTGCCAACTAAATTATGTGGTTGTCTCCACGCAGCCAACCAATGCCGATGTTTTCTACTCTCAGTCAACTCGCACCTCTCATTTTCCAGCCTCTCCGCCTCGCTTTGGAAGAGCTCCACATCCACCCGAGTGGCCTCACGTGGACAAACTGTGGCCTCTCTTTTTCTGCCGACAGTGGACATATGGCACTGCAGCTCTGCCACCTGCTCGCTGAACTGGCTTTTCTGCTCAGTGAGCTCCTCCAACTCCCCGAGTTCCTTCACCAGGGCTCCACATTCAACCTGGTTGCCCTTCAACTGGTTAATCAGTTGAACATTCTTGCTGCTGGACACCACCGCATCAGCCCTGGCTGATTCCACAGAGAATCTCAATGTTGAGATTTCCACATTTGCTTTGTGCAACCTCGCAGCTAATCCCAAGTTCTCATTTGCTACCATGTGCAGTTCCTCCCCCTGCACCTGGCCAGCCTGTAGGGATACTACCTGTTGACGGAGCTGTATCTCCAAGGTCTCTGCCTCCAACAACCTCCCTTCCAACTCTACAATCCTCCTTTCTGCAATAGCCAACCTCTCTGTCACCCCCTTAGATAAAGCTCCATCTATCTGATTACTAGCCAGATGTGTCACTTGAGCACTGCTCTGCTCAGGCCCTCTGTTCCTCACATCTACACACTTCTTCTGCGGGCAATCACGGACAAAGTGGCCCTCCTGCTTGCAGTGGAAACAGGAGGTACCTCTGCGATTACATCGCCTGGATGGGGCCCTCTTCTTGGGACATTCTTTGATGAAATGACCCTGTTTCCTACAATAGAAACATGAGCTATCTCGGGGGTTGAGCCTGGTCGAGCTTGCTGGTCTAGTCGGTGCTGCTAACTGAGGTTGGCCAGCCAGACTGGGCAACTGGTCTATCACTACCTGCATTTGCCCAGCTGTCTGGCACTGCTGTGATGCCAGCTGCATTACTTGCGTTTGTAGCTGCTGCTGCATCTGTGCTATGTCTAAAAGTCCACAATTGACTGGAGACGAATCTTGCCCTTCCCTGGCACAATGTTGTTCGTCATCCAGCAAACAGAGGGCCTCATTCCGCATGTGATAAAAGGGCTTGCCTGCAGAATGTAGAGCAATCCGCCTCAGCTCTTGGCGTACGGACTGCTCCTGAACACCCTCGATAAACTGATACTTTAGAGCAGTGTCTCGCAGAAGGGCCAGTGCCCGATGCTCTGCTTCACTGGCTGCTGCTTTCTCCATTCGGTTGCGCAATCCCATGAGCACTCTGCTGTATTCAGCCAGAGTCTCCCCATTTAACTGCACTCGAGCATGGAACTCTATGCTCAAAGAATGCACTGTTTCGTGTGGTGCGAAACGCAATTTCAGCAATGCAACCAATGCATCATAATCACACTGCACCATGTCGGAGTGGCACAGAACTTCCTCTCTCGCACACCCTCCTAAATGGTCTAGAAGTACCACTGCCCTAACTGTATCATGTACCCCTGCCTGATGTGCATACGCATCAAACTGGTCCAACCACTCAACCAGAGTTGGATCACCAGCAGTCATAGGGTAACCCATAAATTTAGCCAGCTTAATTGTTGGAGCAGGTGGGGCCCTAAATTGCTGAAGGACACCAGCCAATGTTGCTGCTAAAGCCACGTTTGACTGTGCAATTAACGCTGCAATTTGTTCATCAGTCATAGCTTGGCTGGGAAACAAGGATAATTCGAATAATGAAACTTAAATGAAAAGACAAGTGTCAGCTGACTGAGGAAGTACTGACTAAAATCTCAGATATGCAGAATAAGCACCACAAAGAACATTAAAATAATACACACCAACTGACATACTTCCACTGCATATAAGTATAGCTGCAACTTTGATTAATATGAACAATAACACAATATAATACGCAACATATACTCTATGGCTGCAGCACCTGTACTGCTGGTAAGTATACTGCTACACCTTAACCACAGCAATTGTACTGCTACACCATAACCACAACTACAGCAATTGTACTGCTACACCATAACCACATCCATAGCACTTGTACTGCTACACCTTAACCACAACCATAGCACTTGTACTCCTACACCATAAATATACACACCCACAAGTGTTAATTACAAGAATGACGTAGCTCACCATGAACTACACGACTGTGCGACAGGGTCTTTTTCTTTCTTGCGGGGCGATCCCACTTCCGGACACCAGTTGTCAAGGACGAGAACTCGAGCGGTCACCGTTCACAATGTCTTTATTTCACATGCAGAAAGCAAAACAAAACCCAAAGCAACTTCTCACTTCCCACTGGAAACACAGCCTCGTGGCTCGATCAGCTCTTTGCTTCCTCTCCACTCTCCCCCAAATCCCGCTATCATCCCACCGATCAAACTGCAGTGACACCTATTGTCACTGCTAATTAACACTAAACATTAATCACCAGGTGGAGTCACCGATTACTGAACCAAATAAATGTACTAAATACATACAATATGATAGCGTCATGGCGGTCCATGACATATATATATATATATATATATATATATATATATATATATATATATATATATATATATATATATATATATATATATATATATATATATATATATATATATATATATATATATATATATATATATATATATATATGGTGATCAAGTGTAGTCTTCTACAAATGTAATTGAAATTCGAATGAGATTAAAAAAAATTCTAAAGATCTATATATTTCCACATCGTTATAAATGTTTCAAAAACTGGACAGGCTATGATCGTATTATTAAGGGGATTCTATATTCCCTCATTTTCATGTTATTATTTGTTTATACTTTTCCACACGGAAATAAAAACTCATCTACCACTGCCGTGTTATCCGATCAAACTGAATTGGCCATGTTACCTTGCAACTTATCCGAAACTGTGTTTGAAGTAGGATTGTATTGCACAGAATTGTGAAGACACTGAAGTTTCCGTTCTTATTCCTTACGAACTGTGCACTATTCACGGTAAAAGTTATAATGAATCACGCACGAAAAAACAATGGACACCTTAAAAAATTAACAGATGCGCGGTAAAAGCCCAAAAGGGAACAACATTAAGACTACTCGTTTTGAGGACTGTAAAGGGATCAGTCTGTTCTTCACTCTCATTCTCAGTGTTAACTGCTAAGTGAGCTGAGTCACTACACCGATCTTAATTGCCCCATATATACTTTCCTACGGATTAGCATTAATATACTTAATGTATGTTCACATCTTGCCGTCCGCTATGTGGCGCTGCTAGGTTATAGGCATAACCACGTGACTACGGAGGACTAACGTCACAAAGATCGCTCCATAACGACAGATCAAATAATGGTAAACTGTAGATCCAGTCGTAATTGTTCTTCACCGAGGCTGGGATTCTTGCTATCCACGGAGACGATTCGCACAAAGTTACTCGAACATTTAGCAGATTAGTTCAGTTTAATTAATAGTATAATGGTTTTCACGATTGCGTCAGTTTAGCTTTGACTTTCCACCTGGAACAGTAGGCAAGTCAGTTTGTGATGGTTGTATTAGCGAACATATCTTTTAAATAGGTTAGCGTGGCTAACCTGTGGCAGTACTTCATACATCCAACCACCGACCCGGAATGAATGCGACAAAGAAGAATAGCAAGACACATGGAATTAAGTGAAGACATGCAAAGCATTAGGCTACGGTAGACAAGTGAGAAGATGACGACGACGATGTATCGCTGTGTGTGTGCGTGCGTGCGTGTGTGCGTGCGTGTGGTGCGTGTGCGTGCGTGCGTGCGTGCGTGCGTGCGTGCGTGCGTGCGTGCGTGCGTGTGATAGGGTTGAAACGAGTAAGCTAATACAATCTCCGTGTGCGTTGGGTTGAGGCCGGGGATCACACACCATGGAGTGGCCTTGATCTGTGCTTTTTTGCGTTCTTGGGATCCAATTACTTAGAACTTCGTCTTACTTGATTCAAATGAATTATGCACTGGAGTGTTTTCATGCATCATTGCAGTGGACAAGGGATCATCAGACCCACGTTTAACCGCACCCCGTAGTGTGTGTTCGGTGCTACAGCAAAACCACGATAGGAAGACATGCTGCATGACCGCTGCTGTGGTAGATACCCTATAAAAGCACTTCCTGAGGTCAAGGGGTTATATGAGCTGTACGGATGCACTAGTATCGACAGCATTCAATCGAATGTATGCTGTTATATAATAACAGTGTAGGCCTACTAAGTGATCGACATGGAGGATTTCCACGGGAAACCCGAAATCTTACGTTAACCGTTCGACACGTCTCAAAATTGTTATTGCTTTGTGACGATTCTACGTTTGACTAGAGTGAATGAAAAACACGCAAGCGCGCACGTCAGCAAGCATACGCACACGCTCACACACGCGCACACACATACACACACACACACACACACACACACACACACACACACACACACACACACACACACACACACACACACACACACACACACACACACACACACATACACACCGTATATATATATATATATATATATTGAGACTGCCAAAATTGACTTCGCCCGAACATCGGCTCCTAGTTATGGACGACCAGTACCCTAGGCAGTCACAAACAACCCGTGTCTTAAAGTCTCCTGTCCGACGTCGCCTGGACACCCTACACGGTATACACATATTATGTCGAGATGTACACTGTAATATGATATTACACAGTAATCGTTTGGAAACGTCATTACAAACCTCTGCGCTGTACTGTATACAATGTTCCATCACACAGCATAATATTTGTTTAATATTCCCAAATGTTGCTTTGCTAAGACACAATATTTGTTATATCATCAAAAGATGTTCATGACATTTTAGGAGATACCGTTGTGATAGCTGTAATAATTGTGTTTTCTTTGATATTTTATTGCTAAAACCACGAAATGCCACAAAACCATCCATAAAAGTCATGTAGAATAATCTATTGGTGAATGTCGTGCAGCCAACACTTTGCCTGGAACAATCAATTATGCACATTTTACGTACTTTCTGTATTTCATGTAAGAAGTTGTAAACATTATTATAAGGCAACACGCACGGATGGAACTGTGTGGTGTATGTGTTTGATATATGCTATGCATTTCTGGAAGGCATTTTTCTTATCTGGGTAAACTGGGTAAGGTACACTCGTCTCCAGAGGGAGCCATAATGTGTATATTGACAGAGATGATTATTATTATTGCGAATCAACACATTATCAGATGTAGCGTGTATTACTGCAACAATACACAGAACGAATCGCTGTGATTGTATCGTACAAAAGCATGCGTGATCTCTTGGATTGACCGGATACAAAGTAAAAACAATGTATTGACTGGTTCTAAAGATCGGATACCAAGAATAAAAACATAGGCGTACGTCTACATTTGCCATACGCATGATATGAGCAAATATTGATTATCGCATTTTTTAGCCAAAGGGCCTAGTCTTAATTTTTACCCGTTTGCATGTAATGACTGAATTATAGCATATATATATATATATATATATATATATATATATATATATATATATATATATATATAATATATCACCGCTATCAGTATTCCAAAACACGTAACACCCACACACACACCACACACACCACACACACACACACACACACACACACACACACACACACACACACACACACACACACACACCACACACACACACACACACACACACACACACACACACACACACACACACACACACACACACACACACACACACACACACACACACACACACACACACACACTCACAATTAAAGACGTCTATGACACACTATAACTTAGGGTTCCGATTTCATAATAATGTTCTCCCGGTATATCCGCAATGCCTCCGATTGGATGTCCCGGAACGTAATCCGTCTTAAGCCGAAATGCACAGAACGTAGAAAAAAACCACACACGAACAGACAGATGATTTCTCCACCATAGATCCCTGAAAGTACAACATACTAAAATACCCCGAGATATCGTAGCATTCAAGACGGTGCTCGGAACTGCGGCAACTTTGGGGATCTTTCTCTTGCTACAGGATGACGAATTATTAATCCTTTTGGTATGACGAGCCACGAAGAATGTAGAAAAACACACAAAATTTATATTTTGCTCCCCATTTAGAACTACAATTGTAACAAATGCCAATACTGCGGTTAAAAGCTAAATAATCATATTGTACGTTCACTGCGGTACTGTGTCATAGGTGCGGAAGGAATGCTGAAGGGTAGACGCAGTTGACGACGACAGTTTCTCCATATTGAAGTTTGCAGACAGTTTATCGTTCTTGGTGGCTCTCCCGTTAAAACTGTCAAAACATGACAAAATAACAATACAAATACACAAACACGTGTGGCAATGGCTGCTAGATGTGTAAGTAACACGCGACAGTATGCAGGGCGATAGAGAAACGGACCTATTTATAGGGCTTCGGATTTACCTTATATCTCTGTGCACCCTGTGTGGTCTTCCGAACACCTCCGTACAAGGCTATCGTGAACTCTGATGTACAGTGTATCCCTTTTTGTTACCAAGGTGATTGCAACACGATCTTCTGCCTTGCATTTGGTGAAAAGCTTTTATACTGCCACCTAAATAACCAACACGACACGACGAACAGCAGGTATGTTTTAACAGTTCTGATATTTCATGGATATCGAAAACTTGATACAGGAAGCCAGACCTGGTTTCATGTACACAACGCCGGGTGTCCAGTCTGTCTAGCTCAGCAGCATTACCAAGATGTCAGTGTCGATGGCGACATTATAGGGACCTAACTGGGTCAGAAACCACTGGAGCGTTGACACCCTCGTGCTGCCTGCAATGGACACGAACAATCGTATGCAAAACCGTGAGTAACTATGACGACGGAGACGACGGAGACGACGGAGACGACGGAGACGACGGAGACGACGGAGACGACGGAGACGGAGACGGAACGGAGACGGAGACGACGAGACGACGGAGACGACGGAGACGACGGAGACGAGAGAGACGAACGGAGACGAACGGAGACGGCGACGGAGACGGAGACGGACGGACGAGACGGAGACGGAGACGGAGACGGAGACGGAGACGGAGACGGAGACGGAGACGGGAGGGATGGATGGATGGAGGGAGGAGGGGAGGGAGGAGGAGGGGGGGAGGAGGGAGGGAGGAGGGAGGGAGGGAAGGGGGAGCGATGGATGGATGGAGACAGGAGGGAGAGGGAGAGAACGAGCGAGGGAGGGATAGACGGAGGGAGGAGGGACAGGGAGGTCGAGGGTTATGGAGAAGGAGCGGAAGAGGAAAGCAAAAGCAAAAGGAAGAGGAGAGAGTGAAAGAGAGTGGGGAGCGATGGGATGCATGGAAGGAGGAAGTGACGGGAGGCAGGAAGGGAGGGAGGTAGGGAAGACGAGGAGGGAGGAGAGAGGGAAGGACGGAGGGAGGGGGAGCGGAGGGAGTGATCGAAGGGATTAGGTCACGTGCAGCTTCTGAGCTTCACTAAAATGTCTCTACATTGTTTTTTTTTTTTTTTTAGTCTACCGGAACATAATGTTCAAAACATTAAAACCGAGGGTATAGATATATATTATATACGCGATGGCACATCACCAACACAACGTCAGACAGCACAAACCCGAGGGAGGTAGGACGGCGCACGCGCACGCGCGACGAACACAGCGCGCACCACACGCGAGCGGACGCACACGCGCGCACGCGCGCACGCACACGCGCGCACGCAGCGCACGCGCGCACGCGCGCGCACGCACACACGCGCGCACGCACACACGCGACGACACGCGCGCAGCAACGACGCACACACGCGGACGAACTACGGCCACACACACGCGTCACGACACACTGGGACGCACACACGCTCGCACGCACACACGCGTCGACGAACCGCACACACACGCGCGCACGCAAATAATTAATACCCGCGCACGCCACAACACGCGACGCACACGCGCGCACGCACACACGCGCGCACGCACACACGCGCGCACGCACACACGCGCGCACGCACACACGCGCGCACGCACACACACGCACACGCACGCACGCGCGCACGCACACACGCAGCGCACGCACACGCACGCACACCGCACGCACACACGCACCACGCACACGCACACGCGCACGCACACATTTTGGACTGCTAGATTGTGGGTGTCAGCAATTTTGGACTGCTAGTTTTATGTCCTATGTTTCCATTCCTTTATGCCATCCCGCTGCTTTGTCAATCGTTTCGATACACATACTGACGATACTGTTTAGGCCTACTAATTAAACACGTAATATGAACTGGAATATCCTGCCGCTTCCCGGTCGCCGTCCATCTCATCGGCCGCGCCACTTCACTGATTGGCTGGAGGCGTCCAGCCAGTAGTGAATGGGCGCCGAGCTCGTGACGTCACGCCATGCATTCATTATGCGTTCCAAATAAAAGCTGCCATATTCAAACGTGGCTGCTGAAGCTGGAACGATGGATGCAATCGGGAAAGGAGAATGGATGAACGCTCTAACGCTTTCACGGGATATGCCAGGAATACGGAAACCAGCAACGACGTAAAATGTCAGTTTCGTCAGACCCTAATACAACAACGATGTCTACGACTTCGGATGAATGTACGGGAAATCCACAGTGGTATGCTTTCCTCTGCTCCAGTCTCATCACCTTCTTCGCCGGGTTGCTTCTCGTATTGACATGGAGAATATTCGCGTGGCTGTGTTACCAAAACAAACGGGGCAGGGCGGGCAGCCAGCAAAAGGCTATAATCCACACCGCCAAAAAGGCGACGGACGCCGAAATCGGATGGGTAACGGAGGCAAAAGATTGGGCCGGCGAACTGATATCTGGTCAAACGACGACTGGTAGAATATTGGTAGGTGTCGTTTTTATTAATTATGCCTAATGTTTAGATCAGTTTTATGCATATATTCCATTTCATAGCGCAATGTTTATCACTTAATTTATGGGAGCGATGACAGTTACGAATTGACACCGTCATCGACCGAGCCCAGCGACCAGTTTGTTTACGAAAGTCTGTCGTGTTGATGCTGTGCAGCTAGTGTAAGGCCATGAACTGATGAAGCGTGCCATTCATTGCCATGCCGATAACATTATCTATTGTCAGGACCGTGCCACTGATGGGTCATGTTGAATATTTGGAGAGTTTGCAAAACAAATCTTGTTGCTGTCAAACAGTCGAATTGCACAATAGTCACGTTACATCATTTAGGTGATGCTCGTTTTATGGTAATTAGACGTGTATGCAGTAAATAAATAAGATGATTATTTATTCTAATTTATTTTTGATATTGAATTTTTTATGATTATACAATTTATATGGCATAAAGAGAAGTAAACTAGGTAAGAATCTAAGCACACTGCAGCCAAGTGTGCTGTGACATTTGTGAAGAATTTGTATGTGGTCTGCATGGCCTGGGGCATCTCACAACTTTCCCATTTCAATCCAGTTTGTTAAATAGTTTAGCTATTTTGTTTAGGGAGCTGGAATATAGAATCTGGGCCAAGAGTAGTTTGTGAGTCATGTATACTTGGTGTGTACATGCCAGTGAGTGCACTGAAACCATGGATTGGCACTTCAGTTGATTTCTATTCAGCTCCGACATCACTCTATTCAAGTGGTGGGTGAGCTGTTGTTGTTGGCTTAGCTGTATTCATTGCCACTACAAAGCCACCACCACCTCAAGGTGACAGAGCAGAACTCCTTTGAATCCAGGGTCCAGTGGTCAGTGCAGTGGTCAGATTGCTATTATGGCTGTCTGAGTTACTCTGACCAGTTAAAGTAATTTTTTAAGCATTGTTATATATTCAGGCAAGACATATATAATAACTATAAACTCTAGAACTAGTTGAGGCAACCAAAAATGTATCTAGACTAACAGAAAAAAGCATCACACCCACTTGGTTAGTTGATCTGGGCTTGTTGTCTTGGTGTACGTGTTTGTTATCTCACTGAACCACCAGATCATACTTCCTGTACATATTATTATAGAGAAAGTAAGTACTAAGTCCTGTTGATTGTGATGGTAGTGAGATGTAATGTACATGTGCATATAAACTTCTAGCCCAGGTTGGGATGGCAAGATATTGTAACTCTAAAAATATAAATTGAGTACTACATCTATACTTGATGTTAATAATTCAAAACATTATTCATGAAAAGAAAATTACACATGTTAATTGTAATCATAGTAATTTCATTGTGATATTCCAGAACAGATGTTGAATGCTAACTGGTTTGCAGCGTTTTGAATATTAACTCCTTTAACTGCCATCAAACTACATAATAAATAGACTATATATACAAAGTATAGTTTTAATATGTACATCAGTAAAAGTAGGCACCTGGCTGTATTCTTTTGATTGACTGTTAGAAATTGTTACATACAGTATTTTGTTTTAAATAATTTAAAAATTATGTTAGAAACCGAAGTGTATGTGCTGCATGTTGTTTTGGTGCAGTTTCTGTGTTATCCCACTGCAACCAGATACTTATATGATATCATATGATATTATAATATTGTTTTGAACAATGACATAATGGGATGCCTATTTTTGCAGGTCGTACTCGTCTTCTTCCTGAGCATAGCTTCACTCATCATTTATTTTATTGATGCTTCCACCACGTAAGTACCTGGCAGTAACAAAATACTTCTAAAATTGGTTAAATTAAACAATTTCTCATATGAAACAGCAATTGTCATTGACATGTGAACAACACTAACGCAGTGTAAAACTAGGGGTCCATATCAAACCATATGTATGTAACAGTAGTGCTCAGTAGATGTTAATAGTTTTAATTAGTTCATAATGATGCTATACATTTGTTTATTAACCCAGGTAATAATCAGAATTGTACCCACACTAGAATTACATTCGTAAGGAACTCCCAGAAGTGATATTACTAATACTACAGCTCACATTCTATACCATGGTACATATTGTACTTGTATTCCTTCTAATGTATGCATAGTTGACATTTAGCTAAGTTACATTATGGTAGTATTAGTTATTTGGTCATCAATAAGTGAAGCTCCTAAGATGCTGTCCCACTAGCTAAATACTTTGAATATTCCCTTAAATAAATGACCATCAACTGCCTTCATCAGGAACTTATAAATAGTTTTGAATATCTGTCATTATTATTAGAGTTTATAAATATGCAGACACATTCTCAGTTTGTTCTAAAAATAAAACAGAAAATTGTGTATGCATATTTCTGAAAAGCTGGACAAGACGGCTAGCTGAAAGTTGGGTACATGTATTAGTGAACTGGCCTGTCAATTCTAGGTTGATTGCAGTGAAACAAATATAGCATTCAACATAAAGCTGGATGCTAAAAAAACACCTGCTCTAGCATTCTATTTACCACACAATTGCCAG
Source organism: Ridgeia piscesae (assembly GCA_025642075.2). Lineage (NCBI taxonomy): Eukaryota > Metazoa > Annelida > Polychaeta > Sabellida > Siboglinidae > Ridgeia > Ridgeia piscesae. The sequence continues at coordinate 121,497 of JAODUO010000549.1, forward strand.
TGTCAGTATATGGCTTCTGTACCTTGAAGGTCAGAGATCTATGCAATTATCTTATTGTTGCCACCTTGATCTTCTTTGGTACAGTCTGTATTTTAAAATATGTTATAAAATATATTGTGGTGTATGTTCAATATTACAATGACAAGTAACATTTAGTCATTGGTTTTTCATGCCAAAATTTAATTTAAATATAAATTGTTATGATCCTTCTAGATTTGGATATACATGTAAATATGGCACTGATTACAGCAGCCAAAATGTTGTGGTTGGCATATAACTGTGCTTGTATAGCAAATGTGAACATGACTTCGAAGAAATTATTGTTCAGAACTATTGTCACTCTGCTATATTCAAATTATTCAGATGTTCAACTCGTTTTACCATGGAGCCATGTTCGTGGTGTCTTTAGTTTTCTAATACAATTTGTGCCTTTTATATCAAAATGGCGGTTTCATTAAATGCACGGTCACCGGGGTGAAACTTTGAATCCACAGGATGAACCAATAATCTAAGCATGTATAGTTCAAGTTACAACATGGTTGTAATTACCCTCTACTCAGTAGTCAGTACTACCATTTCAGTGTAACTCTCTGCTGCAGAAAGTTGTGTCCCGGGGTAGTCCAATATTGATGGAGTCATGGCGGCTACATGGCCAACTCTTAGTCATGTCTGATTTGTTGTTATACCAGACTGTGCCTGTACATTGTATTTGTAGATCTATGCACAATCTACCTATTTATGTCCCAGAGCCTTGCATATTATTTGTCTGACACAAATTGCATACATTTTCACTGTACTGTATACTTAAAGGGAGTTTAGGGTGTCTATTTCTAAGTGTTTATTAAAGTAATATAAAGTTCTTAAGATTATAATCAATCTATCGAAGGTATACTCCTGCTAGAGCTTAGATTTATTTTGGTTATTTTTATTAAGCTTGTCAGAATGTTTGCAATTTGAAAGTTTGTCTCAGTTGCTCTGTCTCTCTGTATCTGTGTGCCAACGTCTCCGTGTCTCCCTCCTGTCTCTGTCTGTCTCTCTCTCTGCCTCTCTGTCTGTCTGTCTGTCTGTCTGTCTGTCTGTCTGTATGTATGTATGTTGTATGTATGTATGTATGTATGTATGTATGTATGTATGTATGTATGTATGTATGTATGTATGTATGTATGTATGTATGTATGTATGTATGTATGTATGTATGTATGTACTCTCTCTCTCTCTCTCTCTCTCTCTCTCTCTCTCTCTCTCTCTCTCTCTCTCTCTCACTCTTTTCTTTCACTAATAGTCTAACATTAAATTTTTAAGATGCAAAATCTGACTTCTCTTATTGTGATAAATTCTACAAGAGCTCCAAAGCTCTAAATACTTACCAACCAGATGTGTTTTAATGATACTTGGACTTGTACCTGGTAGCCTCTGCTTATGCATATCAACCGTGCTGTTTTGTGCAATGATGTAAGGGAAGCATTTCAGTTTAACAAGCAGAAAACTATCAGATTACACAATTTAATCAATTATCAATATTAGATTTAGAGCGAGCAGAATGTCACAGCTTAGGTCCCCATAAAATAATAAAATGTGTACCTTTAATCAACTAATTCAGAAATGTACAATAAGAGTTGTGACAAGTGACCTGTATAAAATGTATCTACCGATAAAGCTGGAAGTGTGTCCAGACGTTTTCTTCAGTGGTCATTATCCAGGTCATTGAGCGATACTTCTAGGAATAACCTGTGATAATCTGGTGCCTGGCAACCAACAGAGAATGCATTAGTTGATTGGGAACCCGCCATTCATAATCGCAAATGCTCTATAGAAATCAAATGATGCCAGCTATATCTGTATAACGCACCTTTGTAAATAATGATGGATCAGAATTAGTTGCAAACATGTACTATCAGTGTCAGTGATTTGCAACGAATAACATATTGTTGTAATCCATCTTCATAAGAGAACTTTAAATGTGGTGCCACGCCCAATAATCAGGTCAGTTAGGTCAGTTTAATAATTAATCACATGATCAGTTGATCATGATTTTGAATTGTATAAATATTTAATCTGATAAGTCAAGACACAGAGTAATCTGTTCCTCAACTTCAGATTAAATTTGGTGTAGCCAGAACAGTGAATGTAAAATTGCGCAGTGCAGGAAAATGGGAATCAGGAGATGAGGTTAAATATCTTGACCAGTAGACAGGTGAGGTGTGAGGTGACAGATGAGCAGGGCTTTATGCAGGATAAAATTATTGCCAGTCACATGTTTTGGTGGACACATGGATGTTAACTGTTAAGCCGGTTTACAAACTTTTAAATGTGTCTGGTAACCTGAAATGGACTACAAACACACATGTGACACCATTTTCACTCACTTTCAAGGCATAACTAACAATCCACCCATATTTCTACCCGTCCATATTCGCTTTTACCCGGCCAAATGACGGGTGGACGGGTCTCTACATAAAGCTATGCAGATGAGTGAGGGTAACTAGCTGAGTGCAAGGTACTGCAACAATTGCTCGAGGATGTGCACAGTAAATGCACCAGCTGTGGTGTGTCCTGGAACAAAGTGGTCACACATTGTTGCCACACAGTGCTTAATTAGTTAATTGCTGACATTTGCAATGTGCCTGCAGTATAGACAATCAGACACTAGACAGCCCCCCTCTGATGTAAGCACACAAGTAATGTGGTTGAGTTCTTGCTCAGTTACCAGGATTGGAAGTAATTACAGAATTCTGTCAATTAGACAGCATAATAAACACAAATTTTTACACTATGTGTAAAGTAATTAAATTGCAGCATTATTGCAGAATGAATAAGTTTTAAATATACTGTACCGGTGTTGCAAAAAATCTGTAAGGTTTGTTAACAATCAAAGTCTATCTTTAAAATTATTACTCTGTTACATATTGTACAGTGTGTTAAAGCAATTACAATTGTCATGCTTAACAAATCAATCAGTGTTACATAAATGACCTAGAACATATATACCAGAGGAAATGGTAATCCGCACGGTTATAAGCAAATTCTGTTTGGACTAACACACTATACATGGCCTGCACAAGCACACATTATGGTGGTAAGCCACAGTGTGGTTATAGTAGTGTACCCCGGTAATTGCGAGCAACAGTTTACCAGTGATTCTTGAAACAAAATTGGTTGTCCCTATATTAGCGCATGGAAATGTACTGCTGCGACCAACGAATGTTGTGTTGGCCTGATACCAGATTGCATAAGCACCAAAGTGCAGACTCATTGTTTACATTTTTTAGTTTGATTAGATTTTTTATGTGGAATGATGTAAAATAATTCAATGGATTTGTTTTAAATTGTGTAATGAACATCATGTTTTACGTGTGGGCGCAACATTAATATTGACTGAACTACATTTGAGCTTGTATGTTTGCAGGAATTGTAATGTTTTCCTCCAAAGTATACATAACAGGCTTGTGCTAAACTTTCAAGTATTAATGTACAACCCCATGAGTTGTACTCAGCAACACTGCACACACGCCAGGCAAAAACAAGCCCCTGCATCGTGAACTAGGTTACCTGGAATATGAAGTACCTAGGCAAATGCATCTAGAGGTAAATGAACCACAAGTTATCGTGTAGATGGGCAGTTTGGTAGCTTAAAAAATAAGTTCCAAAATAAAATAGATTTATACCAATGCACATGGAAGCTAAACAAAAGTCAGCCAAACAAATTTGAGAGGGTATTAAAGTGGACATTATATATATATATATATATATATATATATATATATATATAATATATTATATATATATATATATATATATATATATATATATATATATATATATATATGTATTATATCTTTCCAACTATGTATCTAGGAACATTATATAATTTATATATTTACCCTTCAGGATTACCATGCTATGTTACTAGCGAATATTGTGCAGATTACTGATGTCCATCTAGGTTTACTGGTACTGCTTCCAACTCCAAGTGTAGGCTTAAAGGGTCTGCTGCAATAGTTCATAGGTTGAAGCCAGCCCTGTGATCATTAAGATGGACAGATAGCAAAGCGTTGAGAGAAATCTTGAAAGGCCATCTGCAAATGGCTGCAAATGGGAGGCATGGTAGGGGACTGAGATAGATATCAATGGCTCATCAAGGCAGTGGAACAAATGAAGTGACATGTCCTGCCCTCTCCACAGTAGATCTTTTTTACTTCAAGATGGTGGAACAAATGAAGTGACATGTCCTCCCCTCTCCACAGTAGATCTTTTTTACTTCAAGATGGTGGAACAAATGAAGTGACATGTCCTCCCCTCTCCATGGTAGATCTTTTTTACTTCAAGATGGTGGAACAAATGAAGTGACATGTCCTCCCCTCTCCACAGTAGATCTTTTTTACTTCAAGATGGTGGAACAAATGAAGTGACATGTCCTCCCCTCTCCATGGTAGATCTTTTTTACTTCAAGATGGTGGAACAAATGAAGTGACATGTCCTCCCCTCTCCACAGTAGATCTTTTTTACTTCAAGATGGTGGAACAAATGAAGTGACATGTCCTCCCCTCTCCATGGTAGATCTTTTTTACTTCAAGATGGTGGAACAAATGAAGTGACATGTCCTCCCCTCTCCACAGTAGATCTTTTTTACTTCAAGATGGTGGAACAAATGAAGTGACATGTCCTCCCCTCTCCACAGTAGATCTTTTTTACTTCAAGATGGTGGAACAAATGAAGTGACATGTCCTCCCCTCTCCACAGTAGATCTTTTTTTACTTCAATATGGTGGAACAAATGAAGTGACATGTCCTCCCCTCTCCACAGTAGATCTTTTTTACTTCAAGATGGTGGAACAAATGAAGTGACATGTCCTCCCCTCTCTACAGTAGTTCTTTTTTACTTCAAGATGGTGGAACAAATGAAGTGACATGTCCTCCCCTCTCTACAGTAGTTCTTTTTTACTTCAAGATGGTGGAACAAATGAAGTGACATGTCCCCTCTCCACATTCAATCTTTTTTTAATTCATATTATTTCCAATTCCAGTGCATGACAACACTCTGATCAAATACAATACCTACTCTGTCATTCAAGTTGTCTGCCTTTTTCAGAACATATATTGCAAAATCAACCTTTGTAAGCAGGCACTGAGGGTGCTTTTGACTTTTGTGTACCAAACTGAGATAGGACCAACATTCCTATTATCACAGAGAAGAACACAGAATGATGGCATACCAGATGGCTATGCTAACCTCTAGTATACACGTGGCCTATTGGATCTGGGAGGGAAGGAAAAGATCGCGATATCCCATGCCAGTTGTCCATATTGATATACCGCAGTACGCTGGCAGGCTTATGATCCCTATGCGGGTACTTTTGGTCGACTCCTGGCAGTTTCTGTTGGCAGTTTTATGTATGTTTTCTGTCTCGGGTGCTATCAGAGCTTCAAATGCATTAAATGTGGATGCGTGGCTTGCGGGTGAATTGTCTGTGTTGTTTGTGCCGTGCATATGTGAATAGAACAGGCAGTCTATGAGAGATACAAACCACGCTCCAATGAGATTGGCCTGGTCCAGGTAATTAATCACAAGTAACCATATATGTCTAAATTGTGTAAGGTCAATCACATTCACAGTCTCACTGACCAACAGGGAACAAAGTAGGCAATAGGAAGCAGTTATTTTGTCAAATTAGTAGTGAGAACAGATTATTAAATGGCATAGATTAAAATATTTGTTGTTGAGTGAAACCATGATTCAGCAGGTAGTTAGGTAAATATTAGCAGATTTTAACATCATTTCACAAGAAAATATTTTACCTTAAATATATTATGATAATATATATATATATATATATATATATATATATATATATATATATATATATATATATATATATATATATATATATATATATCAGTAGCATAGATATAACATAATTGTAGATTATTAAGTGGTGGATATTTGTGTGTGATAGTCCACACATTAATTGCAAAATGGCTTAATGCTTCCCAGAGATGTTAACATGGTGTTTGATTAAACGGATATGCCAGGGAGTGAAGTGTCTGAGTGTCTTAAGGACTGGATGCTGTGAAATTAACTGTATTTATTACCACCATTCTATAACTATGACGTATCAAATGATTAATTCTAAGTCAAGAAGCGTTACAGTACCCTAGATAAATAGATCCGATAGTACTCGATATAATATGGTAGATAGAATTTCACACTGTTCTGGTTGATCGAACTTTCATAATATAGACTGAATACAGAGCATTGGACCTATTCCTGTTTACAATGAAAACATCATGAAGACATACCATATGTTTTCTGTATTTTGATTTCTGGATTTTTTGGGGAATCTTATGTACTCAACACAGATATTGTGGTTTTGCTCAAACCATTGGGGAGTTTGTGGTTGCAGGTGTATACCCTAGGTCAGCTAAGCAGCAGGTACACTCTTGTACAGTTCCCATGACAAACCACAGCCACATTTTATGACATAAAACGTGAATGATCGCATGATGAAATCGGCATAAATGCTGAGCACACTCTGGACTGCTGTGTACTAACTGTGATGGAGTAGCATGCCTCTACCTGACAGGTGCTTTGGCTATTTCTGTCAGAAATAGCTGACATTCTCCATTACGGTGTACATAGGTATATTGTTTAGCAGGTCCAGTACAGTGCCGTATGCAGATGCAGGGGCCTGAGATGTGGCTGTTGCCTCCGTCACATTGCTTGTCATAATAGTCCTTTAAAATTGTCTCAAAATGAAACGTTGACCCTAAGAAAAAGTACAGTAGTCTTGAAATTATAACGTTGAACTTGTCAACATTGACAACAACGGGCAGTTAAATCAAGTTTAGCGAGACACCAGGTGTATGAACCAAAATCATTTCTTTAGATGAGTAAATAAATACACATAAATTAATGTATTAACCAGACTGAAGACTACACATCCGGACATAAAGAACTAGTTTTGATATGCGAAATCGGACTGAGGAAGCTGCTTATTAAATGCAATTTGGTTGGTAGGGTATAAATATATCTACTAAAGCATTAGGAACAGTATCTAGTATGCATGCCCCCCAAGATGTCTCCTGAAAATGCATTAAAACATGTTGTTCTAGAACCAGACCATTTTCATGAATATAGTCAGTCGTCATAAACCTGACCGAGCTGTCCAGCGTTATCTGTGCTGCGTTATGTTCTGTACTGTCATGTCTACATGTTCCCGGTTTATTGATCGAGATGTGTGTATAACTCGTACACATCACCAATTATGTAGTGATAGATGCAGCCAGCCTGGAAGTAATCTGCTCAAGTGCTTATAGGTGTCAACGTGTGCTCTTGGGAAAGTGATCCTGGAAAAGCAGGAAACGTCACCCTCAACTTTCTCTGAATGCTGATTGTTGAGTTTGAGTAGACTTGTGCATTTATGAGCTGTTGTTTGAGTTTGCTGGTTCAGTTTCCAATGAATGCAAGCATGAAAAATGTGAACTCACTCGAAACCATATGTTCAGAATAGCCCCATGTGCAAAAATGGGTAATTTTGACAGTAAGAAGTATTAGAAATGAGACATTTCATCAGAAAAACACAAAAGCAAAATTATGCATAAAAAACGTATTTGCTGCATGAAAACTACAGTAGGTACTTTGCATAGAGGCATAATGCTGTAATATTTATTAACATCCGCTACTGGTGGCTACAGAAGTTATAATTAATAGTTTATGTGTTTCCCAGTGGCATTAACATCCATGAATAAGACTGAGAGGACATTTTGAAATCAAGCTCCTCATTCAAGAAGTAGTATTGTTCTAAAGACATAGATCGGAGAACGCGAACACATTGCTGTTCTAGATGTTACGGTGAAACTGTAGTTACTCTCACTAACTCTCACTAAGCCAAATTGCAGCTTTGTTAATGCACTTAGTGATGTAAGAAGCAGACAACACACACCACAGGCCTAATGAGCATCCTGTTGTTAGGTTAGTAATCTAGTTGTGTCCTTATTCATAGCTAGATAATCAAATAACCCGCCTGGTATTGATCGCCAATGTTGAAATACAGCAGCCTCAGATTTACCAAAAGCGCTGCACCGAGCTATATAGTTATATCATGATTATGGTCGTGGATACAGTGTGGTAACATTAAACATTTGGCATGAACTTATTTTTATACACCCAGTTTTTGTCCCCATGAAATGGGGGGGGGGGTTAGGGTGTACATAACATCAGCCACTTAGCTCCTTTTAGCTGTGTTTGATGAACTAATCTGAGATTTAGCTAGAGGTATTTTACCCCATGACAAGCATTCTCTTTCATGTTGAAGACATTTTCGATTGGTGGAATTGCTACCTGAGTAACCTGAGACAACAAAATTTATATAGTCAGTGCCAGGGTAGGTGGCAAAGTTGTATACTTGTTGGGACCTGCAGATCAGTGTATCTGTTTGTCTCTTTGTGGCTATGTTACAGACCTGGGAGGTTCTACATTCAAGTTTGGTGACTAGTTGAGTGGCAGGCGATGCATTGCTTTAACCGTCATCAAACTATGAAGCCTGTCCCTTTCACTAACATTTCTCCCAAACAGTGTCTTCTAAAATGGAATAATGTTGATTATTTTGGATTAACGTCTCACTGTGAAAACGGCTGAATGGTTTGCCACACTCTCCTCTCAATGACTGAGTTGTTTCCATTCATCGTCATCTTCTGCCATTTCACCCCGACTCTTGGCAGTTCATCCCTGGAGGTTTTTCACAAGCTCTCCTGACACTCTCTCGTTCCATCTTAATTGTGATCTTAGATACTTCTCCTTCGACCACCAGGCAATCTTCCATTTCTCTGCTCTCTTTGTCACTTTCTATTTGTGTACACTTATAGTAAATAGTGATGGTGGTTTTCCGGTTGCCTCATTCTGGGTGTCGTAAAGTGGAATATAATTTGTTAATTTGGAGCATGCATATTATAACAATTAGTACCTAACATAGTTTAGATGATTTACTTGAACAGTTTGCAGTGTCTGATTAATGATAGTAAACTTAGATAATTATTACTTTACATAATACAGTTGTTTTTAGCCTATACATTTGAAATCAGCTGCAATTTCTGAAGCCAGTTTGGTCCCATGCATTTTGGTGTCGCAGTGCCAGTACAAAAACGTGTTTACACTTTTCTGGGCTTTGTTAACCTTTGAAACCACCTGTAAATGAATTTGCCACTTAATAGCATCAACTTGTTTTTTGGTCTGTTTTAAGTCAGTTTCATGGCACCACCTCTGGCAGCAACAGTGGCTAAAAAACCTGAAAATAGCAACAAACAGCCACCCCCTGGGGCCGTGCACTGGCCCATCTACAGGTTGTGCTTGTATTTAAAGTCTTGTGGATAGTCTCAGGTTGTACTACACACTGTAGCCTAGGTAGACATTGTCAGTGACGTCGTCAGTGACGTAGGTAGCCCATCCTAAGTTGAACCCAATTTGTTATGGTTACCTCGGGGAGATACTGGACACTGAGGCTGAGACAGTGGGCTCTACACGTGGTTAGACAGAACTGAGATCATTTGTTATCTGAACTCAGTTGGAGTATCACTAAAAGTCACCCTTTCATGATTAAATATTTAATATTTTGTCATCGTTAAATTATTAAAATTACTGCTAATAACGTTACTGCTAGATTATGAACAATTTAACAGTGTTTGTGATAGTCTGTGATATTGAATTTATGGTTTATCATTATCTTAATGAGGCGTATTATGTTAATGAGTCATGTCCATAATGGAAGCCTCCTTGAAGATATAAATTTATAAACATCTTTTGTTTTGTTTGTAACACTGTTGGATAAAAATCTGCTTTAGGAAACTGTGAAGAAACGGAGGAAGAGACTTGCAAAGATTTCATAGAAAACTATTCAGGATTATTAATTTATATAAATTCAGATTCCAGTGAAGAGAATAATGGCAGTTAAGGAAAACAATGGGGAGGGTGGGGAGTAAAGGTATGGAAGAAGGTGAGGGAAAGAGATGGAAGGAACGAATGGGAAGGAAGAAAGGGTTTTCCGTAATATAGTGTGAAGAACAATAATGTTGCAGAACATTTTATTCATTGTAAATATATAATATATAATATATATATATATATATATATATATATATATATATACATACAGTTGTGTATATATATATATATATATATATATATACATACAGAAACATAAGGGAAGAACATTGTGATTTGTATAATGTTATGTAAAAAAGTGTTGGTTTTGGTTTAATTGTTTTAATATAATATTTTCCTATTTTGTTGTTGTTATCTACTCATGATGCACATCATTAATTACTCATCATCTGGATCTAGATTTAATTTGTTTTAGTATCAAATTGTTCCATTTTACATAGTTTTCCTTCAAAAATCACTTGTTTTGGTTTCATTTGGCCTTGTGTTCTACTTGTGTAAAATGTTATGCATCACACCAGGTGATTTATAAAGTGAAGTGAGTCAAGTGACAACCGTGTCTTACTTCACTGCACTCTGGTCTTGGTGACTTGGTCCCTGGCCATTCAGGAAGATGGTCATTGCTTCTACAAAGCATTGTTCACAAGTGCGTTTAAGTACAGCCTTTTAGCAACGGAAGCCAGCGTCACGGAGCCTTTTCTGTGCGGCCAGCGTACAGGTGCATTGATTCTGCAAGATGTTCTTGTAAAGTGGCTGACCATGTGAGGTCAACGGAGATCAAGGGTCAGTTGATGTTCAGTCAGGATTGAAGTTTGCAGTTTGTGAATGTCTCAGTTGTATCAATATTAAGTGATTCAGTCATGCATTTGTTAGACCCGTAAATAAATAATATGATGTCGGTAGGACTGCTGTGAGTAGGGCTGCAGACACATGCAGAAACATTTCACCATTTCATTGTGTTGTTGTAGAAATTGAATGTTCTATTTACCTTTCTGCTTCTCTTGTTGCACCTTTCACCTCTGACCATGTGCTGCTAATACCCTTTCAGGGGAACACATGTCTGAGCATGTGCAATGGGCCAACAGCTCTGTATATTAAATAGACAATTACTGAGACAGCTTTAGGATGAATTTTTTCATTAAAAGAGCTGTTAGAAAAATTCTATAAATTCCGTCTTCCAAGATATTTTGGCATGAGTCTGATGCTATTCAGCCACTGTGTTTATTACAATAACTGTCATGTGTATAACAGTGCCACTATTCTGGAAGTCGGAGAACGACAATAAACACAAATTAGCATTGATTTTGCAACCTATCAGTGGACGTCAATGCACACTTAACCGAAATGTGTCATTTACAACTACAAGTCTCCTTCCGTGATGTGAATGACTCGTGACAGCTTCAATGAGGTGGCAGAAATAATGGCTGATATTGCTGATAGATTTTGTTATTGGTAAAAATACCCACTTGTGTGCAGATGTTCATATCTGAATCTGATGCGTTGTTGGGTTAATGCGTACTGTTTTGTGCTTGTCGGTCCAGTGACCCACTTTGATATCGCCATTCTGGTTTACTACCCTACCACAATGGATTTATAATGGCATTAACATAATATAATAGGCTAGCACACCTCAAATCAGATTTCAGTGTTATAAATTAGTCACATTCTTCTATTTCGTTCGAAAAGGTGAAATGTTTCTGGAAAGTCTAGGAACAGTGGCATTGGAAATGATGATCATGTTTTCTAGAAATCATTAGTCCTGCACTGGACAGGTGCCACAATTGTATTGGTCTTTGAATGATTTGGTGTTGATGCTGGCTTGTGGAGAGAGAGAGAGAGAGAGAGAGAGAGAGAGAGAGAGAGAGAGAGACGAGAGAGAGGAGAGCGAGGAGAGCGAGGCAGAGCGAGAGCGAGAGCGAGGACGAGAGAGAGAGAGAGCACAAAACATTTTTTGAAAAATAATAATGATTCCTTTTCAAGTATGGTTGAAATAGAAAAAAAACACTAAATGATGACAGCCTTCACGGGCCATTTATATCAGTCTCCATTGTTGATTACTTTGGAGGGGGTGCAGATCATATTGTTAAAGCAGCCAGCCATGTGACATGTGGAGTTATTCTTAATTATTAAACTGACAATGACATGGTTTGATCCTAGTTACTTCTTCCTACGTTAAACTTGCAGATATCTAACTAGTGCATCATCTGGGTTTGATACAGTCAGTAACCTCACCAGCAATACTAGAATTGTTTTATTATCACTAATAATAACTGGAAGAATAAACTGTTAATTTGCAGGGCTACCACGTGTGTACAAGCTGTAGTAAAGATTCACCCAGCTTCATGTGCATCTCATAGTTGCAGTATTTAGCAGTAGTTTTAAAGTTTGCAAAGTTAAAAAATTGATTCATCTTTCCTCTTCCCCCCAGTATTATTATACATGATGTGGAACTTGAGATTTTTATTATTCATAATGCTATTATTAGCATCAGTTTACACTAGAGTATTTTTCACTGTTGTAGCAATATATTTCCACTACAATACATCGTTACCTGGTGATGAATGATGACCAAACACCTCGTGAATATGTAACATATTTTTGGACTTTGTGAATGAAGTGTTGTTTGTTATGCAATCAGCTAACACAAACACTTAGAGATGCAGTAGAAACACCATCCAGCAGGGTGACAGTCACACATATTTTATTTAGACCCCAGATGGGCACAGCACTGTGGATCCTGTGGAATTATTCATCACCCCTGATTACAGAAGGTTGTCATTAAGGCCCGGTAGCAAGTGCAGTCGGTGCACGGAATAATATTAATCTGATTTGGCAAACTGTACAAAAATCCTGTTTAAATAATGCAAATTTGGCAGGATTTCTAGCTGTGAAACAACATGAAACAACATGAAGCAATAATTATGTCCCTTTGTGTAATGGTTTACAATGTTACTGCCATTGTGATTAAGATTATGTAAAAATTACTAATTATATGTTAATATGTTACTTTTTCAATATAATACACATTATATGTACAGTTGTATAATATGTATAATATATTACAACTGTATATATATATATATATATATATATATATATATATATATATATATATATATATTGTATATTATACAAGTGCATATTGACATGATACATAACCTAATGAATTAATTATTATTTTTACATAATTATATGTATATATATATATATATATATATAATTAATATATATATATATATATATATATATATATATATATATATATATATATAATGTACATGATATAGGATAGCTCTGGTACATTCATATTCTCACCAATCTTCATTATTTTGTTCATTGCAAGGTTTGCATTTTGGGCACAATAGCTGCATTTGGCATTTGAAATGGACTATAAGCCACTAAGGCCAGCTAGCAATCATTTCAGTTCTGTTGGAATGATTGCCTGACATTTCAGTGAAATAAGTCATGGATTTGTTATTATTCCTCACAAATTGCTATTCTGTTGGAAGAACCACATTTGCATCAGCGTGTGACAGTGATCTGCAGTAAATGACGTTATTATAAAACATTATTTTGACCAAAATAGATTGGGTCTCGTAACAGAACTGGGATGTGGAAGGAACGGAAGGAGTTAAGGAAGGAAATGGATGAGCTCAGAAGGGAAGTTTGGAGCCTGGCTGAAGGAGATGTGGAAGATTGAAATAAGAATAATGTCAGATTTGGTGGTACAGGTATTGAAATGGGAAGCAATGACTTAGCCAGAAGCCCTTCTCCTATCTTCCAAACTGGCAGATTACTGACAAAGACCCTGATAAAGTTGGTGGAATTTACAAAATCTAGAGCCTAGGGACCAAAGCTAATGACAGTCATTGGCACAACTGATGGTAAAATCAGATGGATCAGTACTATTTTTAATAAATTGCACAAATAACACTGGTTTGTCATTGAAAAACTAATAAACCGGCCAAAGATGACCTCAATAGTCATTTAATGTAAAAAGACATAATTTTGATAAATTAAAGACTGGCAAAATATTATTTCCAGTGGGGAGAGAAGAACAAATTAAAGAAGAAGTAAATGGTGACACAAACACACACAAATGTATAATAGACTGTGGTGAATTACTTATAAATGTGGTATAAAAAATAATTAAGTAACTATGTAAAATAATATAATATGACACTCAAATAAATATCATAATTAAGAAATAAATATTGTAACTGTCAACTGCACACTGGAGAAAGAGAGGTTATATAGGCATTGACAGGAGGTTTTGTTACTTATCCACATTAGATCCCTGTGACTCCTCAGTCCCTTGTTTATAGTAACACAATCATCCAGCTGATTTAACTCGCATTCGTCTAGGCGCAATCAACTAACAAAAACACTTCTGGATTCATGAGAAACTTCTACCGCGCATCCAGCAAATACACTTGTTTTATTTGGACCCCGAATGGGATAGCTGCATAACATCCATCTGAACAATTATTCACATTGCGGGCCGAGTGCAATTTCTGCCTCACCGTTTTCATTATCACGAAATATCCCCAAATCCAGCTGGGCGTGATATCTGCCTCCTGATTGCAATCCTTTTGTTCTATTTGGTAACTGTTCCTTTACCATGTGGCTATTTGAACATCTTTTGTTCTCCCTAAATGTACCAGAAACACCTCAAACACAATGTCTGCATCATTAGCGGACCTACGTCTTTTGATCTCCCTCACACCAAGACCCATTTGAACTCGGCATTTGTCCCAGTGAAGGAAGTTGTGACTGGCAGGACTAAGACTGTGATACTCTACAGCCTAGCAATATCTATTATGAATTTCCCCAAATACACTGTACTCTATGCATGTATTTATAAACTTTTTTTTATTTATGTCAAAACATTCCTGTTTTTTCAGACCCTCAATAAAGAATTTACGTGTTAAAATGTAATTAAATCAATTGTAAGTAAAATTGTGAATAATATTTCAAATTGTTCACGTTTTTGAGATAGCAACTCTGTTTCTGTGTGAAATGGAAGAAGACAAAACTGACAGAAGATTAAAAAAACAATATAAAACCAACCAAACAAACAATATCTAAGATCAAATGACATGCAAACGAAAACATAGTAGAAATTCTTATCGTGTAGTTTGTGCAGTGACTAGGCTGGGTCATGTCTGTGGTGTACTGCATGTGGCTCAGACATGCTGGCAATGCTTAGTGTGGATGTAACTTGGTGAAAGGTGGGCAGGATTTAGTTGTGATTGATATGGGCTATCAGCCAGACAGAGTGCATCAAGTCCTCTGTCACTGCAGTAATCAGGAAATGTCGGCCAGAGAACGCTTTTGCCACCGTCCAATAGTTAGCTTCACACAGGCACATGCTCAGGCCTGAAGAGGATGTGGTATAATACTTTGCATTTTAATACATTTTTATTGTTAGTTCAGCTACACAGAATCATACCAAGTACAGTTAATTTCCATTTTAATTTTCATTAAACTACTTTTTATTCTTAGTTGAGATTATTTTGCATTATTGAAACGTGGTCTTGTCGGTGGCCCAGTGGAGATGTCTCATCACCTGTCTTGTCATGTCTTGTCGTGTCTCCTGCCTCCTCCATCCAGACCCTGGCCTCTGTCCCACTGTGTGCCCTCTACACCCACGCTCTGATCTCTCCACCTCTCTGACCCCTGCCTGTCTGCCCTTTCCCCTAGCTGAAGCTCTCTTCCCTTTCCCCAGCCCCTTCTCATCCCACTGATGCAGTGCAGTGACTAGACCATCGGACTTTAAATCTAGAGATCCCAGGTTCTCTCTACATTGCTCCAATTCACTCAGCTGTATTTATGAGTACATGGCTGTAGACAGTGGTGGACAACTAGTCTTCACGCGTTAATTGTACCTTGGCAGAATGGTCCCAGCGATGTCGAGATGGTGTTTGCTTGAACAGATCTGCCAGGGAGTGAAGACTGAAGCGCCCTTGATCAGTCCTGAAGACTGGATAATGCACTATTGAAACTTACCTTTAAGATCTTACCTTTCCCGAAATTTTAACCTGTTTTTATTTTGCATTTCACAGAAAATTATAACAAGTGAGTGATGTAAGAGCAGGTAATTATTAAAATAGAAACGTGATTGTGATGTCCCACTGAAAATCATGTGATAAATGGCTACCAAGTGCTGTGAATGAAGGCAATCGTTTGTTTACGTAGCAGACTTGACAACAAGTCCATGGGCACCTTGTTGTCACCACATTGGGCAATAGGGAGTACCATTGTGAACCATCTGTCCCAAGCAACCGGTATGTTGCTAGTAACCAGTAACCACCACCTCTTGGAACAACAGCCACAGAGACTGTCGTGCCGAGCACCCATGCATGACAACTCTATGGATGAACGTGTATATGGGCATTATTATTTAACGTCGTTATTAACCATTTATCCCCACATCAACGTAATGAAATGTGCTCCGAATTCCCAGCAGTTGCATGCTAGAAACTAAGTGGTAGAACTTAAACTTTGTTTTCTGCCAGTGAAAATCCACTCATCCTTAAAATATGCTAATTTTAAGGATGAATGGATTCTGCATTAAATGGTTCTAGTTGGTCGACTTTATATATATATATTATGTAACATGATACATTGTAGCTGACTGTTGATATCTCCAAGCAATTCTTATTAGAAAATGTCAACATGTAAGAGAAGATGACGCTGTCTCTATGGGGATTTAGGGATTTGGGGAAACGGGCGTATTGGACATTTGCAGCTGGCTGGAATCAAAAGGGTGAAACATTTCTAAACATAATCAAGCTTGCATATTAATGTGTACATATTATGTACCATGATAAGTGGTTTATGGGTTTACATTAGTTAAGGGTGCACATCGGTTAAGGGTTCTTACTTGATGTTTAGTGATTGTTTGCTTTGCTAAGTATGTTTGTTTTTAAGCAATGTAACCCATCCACCAGTCAGCTGTAATATTGAACAGTTGTAGAAAGTTGTACCAGTCAGTAAACATTGAACAATTTTGTGTGTTGGGACACGGCCTCACTTTGGCAGTATAAAAAGGTACACATCACCACATTTTAACATGGAATACTAGGCACTTTGGCCTCGCTTATGAGAGTGAGATCCAACACATGTCTAGTTACCAGTAAACATCTCTGTTCCAGCATATGTCCACCTGCCTAAATTGTCTATCTGCTGCTAAATGTCCTAGATGCCAGCTGACATCACTATTTCAACACACACCCAGTGCCAACTACGTCCCTGCCTTCATAAACATTGTTTACAGCTGCCAGAACACACTTCTCTCATGCCAGAAAACATTCATATGCTGTTGGATTGTACACCACTGTAGTAGAAAAAAGTAACATTAATTTTTTTCTCAGGCAAAATCTATAGTTGTATAAATAGATGACATTGCCAGATTGCAAATAAGAGTATGTAAAAAATACCTGTTTCTTTTTTGTCGGTTCTTATACAAAGTATTAGTAAAATACTGAGAACAAGTATGTTGTCTGAATGACATTATTTCTGTTGGTTTTCATCAGTGCAATGTTCACCATTCTGTTCTCATCACAAGTAGATGCATATTCTCTCTACCAGTGCATGGCAACTGTTGCCACAGCCCTGATAGACCCACGACAGGTGCAAGGAATCTAGGGACACAGAAAGGGAAATAGGAATTATATCTAATTTTGGCATCTTTTCCCCCAATGAAATGGACACCTCTAAACTGGGGCCCCAGCACTATCAACTGGTCAGACATGTTTATAGACAGGAGTTATTTTGTTAGCCACGAAGAGGTTGATATTGTACTGGTCAGAGCTGACATTCTCCCAGCTGTTGAGTTGGGTTCCCTACACACCTGTTGAGGTATGGGCCAGGCACTGAGGTTGTTGATTTGATATCTGTTGACTTACACAGGTACTTGTGATGATAGCAAACATGTAGGTAATGCCATCAGAGATTAAACTGTGGTCACAGTGAAGTGTCAGGGACACTTTGTTGTGGTGTCTGAGTGTGAACTCAGAGAGAGTTGTACTTGACAGGGGGCAGGAGGTGATGATAGGTGGTGGCTGTGTTTACTGGCCAAGAAGCTTCTGCCTCCTATTGATCAGTGTCAAAGAAACCATGGCAACAATCATCGCAGGCAACTGTGCTGACATGCTCCCTGTGCACAGTGGCAGGGAGGCTCTCAACGTCTCCTTGCATCACCGATGTTATAAATACCTGGAAACAGTTACAGGGTGGTTACATTGTAAATGTAATCGATTACGACTAAAATTAATAAGTATGATTATGAGTGTGATTACAGTTAAAACGAACGCGATTTATTATGATCAGTTCTGCATGTAATCGTGATTACAATCACCTTTATGTTGATGGCTTAGCCCTTGTTGGTATGTTATTTCCATCGGTTGTTTGTTTATGTATGATTGTTACCATAGTTACATGACATACCAATCATTTGAGCGGACGCAAACAAATGAGATTTTTCTAGTGGAATTGAGTTGATCCCTCCTTACCTGACTGTCAGACAGCTGCAGCTGCACCTGGCAAACATAAGTATTCACATGCGAGAAAATTGTAGTCATGATTGTAATGTGATTATGATGGCTTTGGAAGTATAATCAAGTACAATTACTTGAAACTTTTCAGGAGTTACTCTGTAGAGTTCTTCGGATTAGAAAATGTTGATACCTGTTTCATGGAGGGTTGCTAAGCATTTAGCTTTGCCAATGTTGAAATACAATTGAAGCTGACATCCAACACCCAGTGGTTTGCACATACATTCTGCACACATGTACAGTTGTATGTCAGACTTGAGGGTGTACTACGTAGAGTGTACTGCCCTCATGCCCTGGGCCCCTGGGATCACAGAGGAAAGGCCAAGATGCACTCAAAGTGGGTGCATGACTGTGATGTACTTGAACTGGGTGTTCTGTGTGCTTGTGAATAACTATCTTAAAACCAAAATAGTACTAGTACTACCAGTCACTAGAATTAGAAAGCTTTGATAATATGGGCAGGTTGGATAAGATAGACTACCCTGATTACACCCTCACAGCATGCTGATAAAGAGGTGTATTGAAGGAAATATGAGTGTGCGTGCATGTGCGTGCGTGCACGTGCGCGCGTGTGCCACCATTCATATGTTGTGTATGCACCATTTGTTTGTGCAAACATGCATGTATGCAACTGTGGATGCACATAAACAACTGTGTACACTCATACATGTCTGCATACAGACATTGTATACACCATAGAAGGCAGGGACATTTAACAATAATTTATATAATACTCTAAAACCCTTAGCATTGTTTTTTATTATCAAGCTGTTTCTATTGCAAAGGTTTTTTGTCAGAACGTACAGCATATCTAGGCCGGTGTGATGAGCCTGGTTGCGTGACACCGGGGTGCCAATCAGTGCAAAGTGGCACCAGTAACTTGTATCATATCTGTTGATTAGTATGTGTGGTTGATGCTGGGTGCTAGACATGATTGAGTCATTTGCTAAGCTAGCACTGCCCAGCATGTGGGTCAGTTTCACCTATTACTGGACTGCCTATTGATTGGCTGGGCCAGCAGTGGGCATGCAGCCCAACATTTTGCCTAAGCCAGTCAGCTGCTGCTTCACTGTGTAGACAGCCAGAATGCGCGCATGTGTGCGTGTATGCATGCATGTCTTTGACACTGTTCGTTTATGTGATGCTGCAGGCTACCATCGCTGGAGACAGACCGATTTATTTAGCAAACTGCGGCCGTATTGATTCTTGGTGTGGACAATAAACGAACGGGCAAATTATCTACATCTGGATAGCGTAAAGCCTAGCAGTGTGAATGCACTGGAGCGTGACTGTGACAAGTATCTCACCAGGGGGAGATGATCATCACATGTGTAGCTGTAGCTGAATAATCTATGATTCCATGCTTTACATAATATATATATTTTAAAATTATTTCTCAGATATATGCTATGCTCAGCTACATGAAGTTGTTTTCTCTCACAAGAGATAATTTCATTAATAATTTAATAAGTTCAACTTTTGCACCAAAATCCGTGAAAACCATCTTATATTGTGGCAACAGTCTTGGCCAGAAAAGGTTGACTCATAGTTTCAGAAGTCTACAATGTATTTATTGATTTTACTTACCATTGATCCCGGTGGATTTGATCTGCGTACATGTTAATATTTGATGTTTAATGTGATTTAGTCTATTTCCAGAATGTTTGAGTGGTTTTTCTGATTTTGATGTCGTGACTTTAGATGCTAAACTTGTATAAGTTTTTATGGGGCACAGAACATGTGGTTTAATGTTTTGATTGTTTAAGTTATTGCTACGGCTGGTTTAAAGAAGTGGAGTGAATAAAGAAGTCGGTTACTGTAGATGTGAGTTCATGCAGTAATAGAGCAAATTTATTTCAATTATAAAAACCAACAGCGGAAAGTTATTGCAGCCGAGTGAAGTCTAGACAATTTGGTCACTGCACATTGCCCCAGTTCACTCAACTGTATGAGTGAGTAGCGTGGGCCGTAGATGAAGAAGTACATCTGGCAGTCTGGCTAGTCGGTCTGCCAGGGCTAGGTTGAAGTGTAAAGCATTTGGAATGATCTTCTTCTATGTGCCTGTATGTAAATACTATGTATGTGACAGGCGTTAGCGATCATGGCGCTCCAAGCCACATGGTCATTTGTGGTTTGTAGTACCGGTAGTCCTGCTGGGTGCCTTCCATATCAGATTGGCAAACTACAGTTTTAGGATTTTTATTCTCTGGCATCCTCTGGGTCATGTCCCATCAGTCTGTTCTGTGTTTACGATAAAGATGTTCTACTTTGTTCTTTCTCGTGACATGACATAAAAGTTGTGCTTGGCTGCTTTGTTCTAATTTTGTTAATCATCTTTATGATTTTGCTATTCTAAGGATTAGTTCATTAGTTTTCTTTTTAGTCTTTAGGATACCTCATTATATATATATATATATATATATATATATATATATATATATATATATTGTGTGTGTGTATTAGCAAAGTAATAACGTGGTTATACCAGTTATCTGTGTGTCATTGTTGATTGGTGAAGAAGGTTCACTTACAGATGAGAACATTAGTGGTTATGCAGATGGTCTGGAAATGGTGATTAAGGAAATTGTGGTTGAGATCATGGGGGGGGGTAAGGTAAACACATGGTCTCAGGCAGGTGATCTGGTTGTCTTTGGCATGCCTTGGATGTTCTGGTGTATATTTGTGGGTGAGCCGTTGGTACAGAGCTGTACACTTGTTTGTATGTGGTTGCCCGGACGGCCACTCACACATAATTGATGAGTTTGCTCAGCTTACTGTTCACTTGACTGGTGGTGTCATGTGGACGATGACAACATGATGGGGGATCTACACGCCTGTCTCTTCCTGGAGTCCCTGTCAGTGTGGTGTAGCGCCTGTCTCTTCCTGGAGTCCCTGTCAGTGTGGTGTAGCGTCTGTCTCTTCCTGGAGTCCCTGTCAGTGTGGTGTAGCGCCTGTCTCTTCCTGGAGTCCCTGTCAGTGTGGTGTAGCGCCTGTCTCTTCCTGGAGTCCCTGTCAGTGTGGTGTAGTGTCTGTCTCTTCCTGGAGTCCCTGTCAGTGTGGTGTAGCGTCTGTCTCTTCCTGGAGTCCCTGTCAGTGTGGTGTAGCGCCTGTCTCTTCCTGGAGTCCCTGTCAGTGTGGTGTAGTGTCTGTCTCTTCCTGGAGTCCCTGTCAGTGTGGTGTAGCGCCTGTCTCTTCCTGGAGTCCCTGTCAGTGTGGTGTAGCGTCTGTCTCTTCCTGGAGTCCCTGTCAGTGTGGTGTAGCGTCTGTCTCTTCCTGGAGTCCCTGTCAGTGTGGTGTAGCGTCTGTCTCTTCCTGGAGTCCCTGTCAGTGTGGTGTAGCGTCTGTCTCTTCCTGGAGTCCCTGTCAGTGTGGTATAGCGTCTGTCTCTTCCTGGAGTCCCTGTCAGTGTGGTGTAGCGCCTGTCTCTTCCTGGAGTCCCTGTCATTGTGGTGTAGCGTCTGTCTCTTCCTGGAGTCCCTGTCAGTGTGGTATAGCGTCTGTCTCTTCCTGGAGTCCCTGTCAGTGTGGTGTAGCGCCTGTCTCTTCCTGGAGTCCCTGTCAGTGTGGTGTAGCGTCTGTCTCTTCCTGGAGTCCCTGTCAGTGTGGTATAGCGTCTGTCTCTTCCTGTAGTCCCTGTCAGTGTGGTGTAGCGTCTGTCTCTTCCTGGAGTCCCTGTCAGTGTGGTGTAGCGTCTGTCTCTTCCTGGAGTCCCTGTCAGTGTGGTGTAGCGTCTCTCTCTTCCTGGAGTCCCTGTCAGTGTGGTGTAGCGTCTGTCTCTTCCTGGAGTCCCTGTCAGTGTGGTGTAGCGCCTGTCTCTTCCTGGAGTCCCTGTCAGTGTGGTGTAGCGTCTCTCTCTTCCTTGAGTCCCTGTCATTGTGGTGTAGCGCCTGTCTCTTCCTGGAGTCCCTGTCAGTGTGGTGTAGCGTCTGTCTCTTCCTGGAGTCCCTGTCAGTGTGGTGTAGCGTCTCTCTCTTCCTTGAGTCCCTGTCATTGTGGTGTAGCGCCTGTCTCTTCCTGGAGTCCCTGTCAGTGTGGTGTAGCGTCTGTCTCTTCCTGGAGTCCCTGTCAGTGTGGTGTAGCGTCTGTCTCTTCCTGGAGTCCCTGTCAGTGTGGTGTAGCGCCTGTCTCTTCCTGGAGTCCCTGTCAGTGTGGTGTAGCGTCTGTCTCTTCCTGGAGTCCCTGTCATTGTGGTGTAGCGCCTGTCTCTTCCTGGAGTCCCTGTCAGTGTGGTGTAGCGTCTGTCTCTTCCTGGAGTCCCTGTCATTGTGGTGTAGCGCCTGTCTCTTCCTGGAGTCCCTGTCAGTGTGGTGTAGCGTCTGTCTCTTCCTGGAGTCCCTGTCAGTGTGGTGTAGCGTCTGTCTCTTCCTGGAGTCCCTGTCAGTGTGGTGTAGCGCCTGTCTCTTCCTGGAGTCCCTGTCATTGTGGTGTAGTGTCTGTTTCTTCCTGGAGTCCCTGTCAGTGTGGTGTAGCGTCTGTCTCTTCCTGGAGTCCCTGTCAGTGTGGTGTAGCGTCTGTCTCTTCCTGGAGTCCCTGTCAGTGTGGTGTAGCGTCTGTCTCTTCCTGGAGTCCCTGTCAGTGTGGTGTAGCGCCTGTGTCTTCCTGGAGTCCCTGTCAGTGTGGTGTAGCGCCTGTCTCTTCCTGGAGTCCCTGTCAGTGTGGTGTAGTGTCTGTTTCTTCCTGGAGTCCCTGTCAGTGTGGTGTAGCGCCTGTCTCTCTTCCTGGAGTCCCTGTCAGTGTGGTGTAGCGCCTGTCTCTTCCTGGAGTCCCTGTCAGTGTGGTGTAGTGTCTGTCTCTTCCTGGAGTCCCTGTCAGTGTGGTGTAGCGCCTGTCTCTTCCTGGAGTCCCAGTCAGTGTGGTGTAGCGTCTGTCTCTTCCTGGAGTCCCAGTCAGTGTGGTGTAGCGTCTGTCTCTTCCTGGAGTCCCTGTCAGTGTTGTGTAGCGTCTGTCTCTTCCTGGAGTCCCTGTCAGTGTGGTGTAGCGTCTGTCTCTTCCTGGAGTCCCTGTCAGTGTGGTGTAGCGTCTGTCTCTTCCTGGAGTCCCTGTCAGTGTGGTGTAGCGTCTGTCTCTTCCTGGAGTCCCTGTCAGTGTGGTGTAGCGTCTGTCTCTTCCTGGAGTCCCTGTCAGTGTGGTGTAGCGCCTGTCTCTTCCTGGAGTCCCTGTCAGTGTGGTGTAGCGTCTGTCTCTTCCTGGAGTCCCTGTCAGTGTGGTGTAGCGCCTGTCTCTTCCTGGAGTCCCTGTCAGTGTGGTGTAGCGTCTGTCTCTTCCTGGAGTCCCTGTCAGTGTGGTGTAGAGCCTGTCTCTTCCTGGAGTCCCTGTCAGTGTGGTGTAGCGCCTGTGTCTTCCTGGAGTCCCTGTCAGTGTGGTGTAGCGCCTGTCTCTTCCTGGAGTCCCTGTCAGTGTGGTGTAGCGCCTGTCTCTTCCTGGAGTCCCTGTCAGTGTGGTGTAGCGTCTGTCTCTTCCTGCAGTCCCTGTCAGTGTGGTGTAGCGTCTGTCTCTTCCTGGAGTCCCTGTCAGTGTGGTGTAGCGCCTGTGTCTTCCTGGAGTCCCTGTCAGTGTGGTGTAGCGCCTGTCTCTTCCTGGAGTCCCTGTCAGTGTGGTGTAGCGTCTGTCTCTTCCTGGAGTCCCTGTCAGTGTGGTGTAGAGCCTGTCTCTTCCTGGAGTCCCTGTCAGTGTGGTGTAGCGTCTGTCTCTTCCTGGAGTCCCTGTCAGTGTGGTGTAGCGTCTGTCTCTTCCTGGAGTCCCTGTCAGTGTGGTGTAGCGTCTGTCTCTTCCTGGAGTCCCTGTCAGTGTGGTGTAGCGCCTGTGTCTTCCTGGAGTCCCTGTCAGTGTGGTGTAGCGCCTGTCTCTTCCTGGAGTCCCTGTCAGTGTGGTGTAGCGTCTGTCTCTTCCTGGAGTCCCTGTCAGTGTGGTGTAGAGCCTGTCTCTTCCTGGAGTCCCTGTCAGTGTGGTGTAGCGTCTGTCTCTTCCTGGAGTCCCTGTCAGTGTGGTGTAGCGTCTGTCTCTTCCTGGAGTCCCTGTCAGTGTGGTGTAGCGTCTGTCTCTTCCTGGAGTCCATGTCAGTGTGGTGTAGCGTCTGTCTCTTCCTGGAGTCCCTGTCAGTGTGGTGTAGCGTCTGTCTCTTCCTGGAGTCCCTGTCAGTGTGGTGTAGCGTCTGTCTCTTCCTGGAGTCCCTTACCACAGTCAGTGTGGTGTAACGTCATATTATCAATTATAGTTGTGGTAAAAAACATGAAAAACTACAATGGTTAAAATGTAGTTTTCCATAATTATAACAATTTCCTACTCAAATAGCTATTTAAATTGCCTGATTGAAGGGTTAGAGTAATTTTGCAAATACATGTGCAATGAAAATAGTTATATCAGAACAAACAACCTATTTGTAATATTGTTATGGTTTAAAGCAATAAATTGGACCTGTACTAGTGTGTCCATATTTTGCAAGTTGACCGTACTCTTGAAGTGACCATGCATTATGAGCCAACTATACATGGGGGGTAACCCTTTTGTTTTCAGATGAACATAACTAACCACGTTTTGTTATCATATGAACATAACTAACCATGTTTTGTTGTCAGATGAACATAACTAACCACGTTTTGTTGTCAGATAAACATAACTAACCACGTTTTGTTATCATATGAACATAACTAACCACGTTTTGTTGTCAGATGAACATAACTAACCACGTTTTGTTATCATATGAACATAACTAACCATGTTTTGTTGTCAGATGAACATAACTAACCACGTTTTGTTGTCAGATAAACATAACTAACCACGTTTTGTTATCATATGAACATAACTAACCACGTTTTGTTGTCAGATAAACATAACTAACCACGTTTTGTTGTCAGATAAACATAACTAACCAAGTTTTGTTGTCAGATAAACATAACTAATCATGTTTTGTTGTCAGATAAACATAACTAACCAAGTTTTGTTGTCAGTATAAATACTGAAAAATTGAAACAGGTCATAATACCTCGAATAGTAATAGAATGTATTTTGCCATGTGCAGATTATGCCACAATTCTTATGCTATTCTCTTTCTTTTCCAGTGGTGGTCATGTAGAAATATGTGTGAACTGGTCGGAAAGCACAACGCAACAAGTAGATTTAGCATTCAATATTTTCTTCATGATATACTTCTTTATACGGGTAAGTGAAACCATTATTTGTTATACAATATTTTAAAGAAATCTACTGAGAGAAATACTGTTCAGGCTCTGACTTGAATATATTTGCATGAATAATATGTCTCAAGTAATAATTACTCACCCTGTCCTGTAATTTTCCATATTTGTTATTTTTAAGTACTAATTGGAAATAATGTCATTCAAATTAGTATTTACTTCTCTGAGAGGCTGTAATCTATTAAACCAGGTTTAACCACGGACTTATATGCATATAAGTTTGTGGTTTAACGTGAAATGTGCATGGTTTTGTGAGTTGGTTTGAGCGCAAATCTTTCACCCACATCTCAAAGTGTGTGTACTTTGAAGTGGATGTGTTGTTTTTAGTTCATCAACATAGGAATCATGTTGTTTCTAATCTGCAAGGACAGGTCATTTGTCTCGCTTTCTTAACACAGTTCTCAAGGGTGGGTGTCCTCAATATACAAGTCTGCAAAACAGTAAACTGTCCCACATAGCATCCTTCTATTGATCAATTCTAAATCACAAGTTTTTGTGTGCAAGTGTGTGCATCATATACCCGGTTAGACTGAAAAAATGCTGTATCAAATATTCATGTTGTACATTGTACATGCCTCATAATACAAGTCCATGGTGCAGAACATTATGCAAGATCAAATTTTTGCCAGTCACACGTTTTTGTGGACACATGGATGTCAACTGCTAAGCCAATTTACAAACTTTAAATGTGTCTGATGATCTGAAATGGACTATAAACATACACGACATCATTACACTCACTTTTGAGGCATAACTTACAATATATAATGTTTTGGAAGACCTTTTTTGCTCCTTCATTTATTTACCTGTCCACCCATATTTCTACCCGTCCACAACAGATTATACCCGTCCAAATGACGGGTGGACGGGTCTCTGCATAAAGCCAGATGGCTGTGAAACATGGCATGGTGACACCAAAACACATTTCTGTTGTTATTGCGCAGTTTTACTACATCACATCAACATCTAGGCATGCATGCCTACCCTGATATTGTCTGGCGGTATAAACATAGACATTACACGTGAGCTGCACAGAATACATGTCTAGGGATTTATTGACGATAGTGGGGCTTTAAGAATAATTACTTTCACTGATCTGAATGTCCCCTACCCAGGTACCTAAATGAACTCATTTATAAATGATTGCCGCTCATTCAGCCAGTTACTGAACTGCATCGACATATTTACTTTCATCTAAAGTTCCACAATGCTTTAATTAATTAGATTCACTCTATCCATTATTAAACACGTTAATTAATACTTTTGTCAGTTTGTCAGATTTGATATTATCGAGAGCTAGCAAAGTTATTTATATCTTTTGCAAAACTGGTTCAGTCATGAAAAGGGCAAAACCGAAGCAACCATGATAAATATTTTTCAAATATAAATAATATAGATTATTCTGCTGTACGATACTGGGAATTGGCTCAAATCGATGGCTATCATCGATGACTCAGAGTGTTGCCAAATCATCCTGAGTTTGTGATTAATGACAGCATGTAAAGAGTGTAAACACTGTTGTTGATTGGGCAGTAGAAATTGTCTGGCTGTTTGTTTGGTTCCCTATGGCACACAATCACTCTGAAAGCAACAAAGTTACTGCGGCATCGAATGAATTCTGGTACAGTGCCATGTTCAGTTGATTAGCCGGGATAACTGTGTCAGTGTCGCGTACAAAATGTAGAAGTAGACCCAACCCACCACTGCTGTTAATGCTATGGCACTCCACGGAATATACCTACACTGGTAAACTCTGAAATAGTCTGGGATTAAAATGAATATATCGTCATGTTGTCTCGACTAGCAGTTGGTATCCACAAGAGAAACCAGCTAGACATGACGACAGGAGGGCAATTTTAACGGCAACAAATGACATAAAATCTAAATAGGAGCAATGACGATATAATAATGAAGTGAAGACAAATGATGACCGTGGCAAATGTTTGTAAATATGCAGCTTGTTTTCTATGGTAGATTTAGTAACTGCCTAACTATTTTGTTTAGAAATGTCTACTTGTTTTAAATACATGGGATCAGTGTGGTAGTTGTTGTATTAGTGGGTGTTGTGTCATCATCTCTCTACATCACAGCCAAGGAGAGTGCCACATGTTTCATCTGCAACATAAGAGACGATGATAACTTTGATGTTTTTTATGCTTGTACATCCTGCGATTATGAGGCATCAGTCAGTAAACACATTATGGAAAGTTGACAAATGAAGGCAGACGTTGAGCAGTTTGCATTGATCGTAGACTCTCTGGACTCGTCAGGGGCACTTAATGGGGATTATCGTTCAGTTCTTCACAGGCGATTTGCATTCTGACAGTTTCAGTTGATCGGTACATAACGAAGCCCTGTTTTATCTCTGCTTTGTCAGTCTAGTAGTAAAACCACAAAAACCCCTGCTTGGTTGGGCACATTGTGAGTCAGGTATGTTGATGGTTGTGTTTGTGGGGTAAGAAGAGTTTAAATAAAACATATTTGTGCACAGTTGGTGTAAGAAAAAGAAGATACTTTAGTCTGACGTTAATCTTTATGTAGTCTAAGTCTTAATGCAAAGTTCTCCCTGAGGTGGCGGGGAGATGTTGACGGAAAGGGAAGACACCAGGGGAATAGGGAAACAGTGACGGACGGGGAGATGCTGGGGAAAGGGAAGACATCGACGATGAGGAGAGGGGACACTGAGGGAGAGAGAGGGAAGACCAGGGAAAAGGGAAGTTGCTCAAGGAGATGAAAACATTGGGATCGCATGGAGATGCCGGATGGGAGGGGAGATACCAGGGAAGAGAGGTGAGGGAGAGGGGAGATGCTGGGGAGAGGGGAAAGAGTGAGGAAGAAGAGAGACAACAAGGGAAAGGGGAGACACTGGGGGAGGAGGGAGACACTGGTGGACAGGGGAAGCAGTGAGGTAGAAGGGAAACAGCGAGGGTTAGGAGGGACACTTGGGGAAAGAAAAGATGCCAGATGACAAGGGAGAGTCAGGGGAGAGGGAAAAACCAAGGGGAAAACGAGACATTAAGACAGGAGACACCCTTTCTGGGGGAGAGGGAAGACACAAGTAATTTGTTTTGAAGTCACTGTCATCAAACTCCCTAGATGTGTATTGTGCGCGTCATGGATGGCATCTATTGATACTTGAGACCAGTGTAGCTAAACAGGGATCAATTGATAACCGAGACCAATGTAGCTAGTTTTCTAGCTACACATAGATCACAGGGCCCATATCAACCATGCCTCATCAGCAGAGATGTTTCCAGGTGTAAACACAACAGCCATGCTTCACAACCGTACCAAGTCAGAGAATATGGTACGCACAACAACATGAATATTTTATTTGGTCTTTTGCGGCCAATGGCGCAGGCAGACAATGCAGGCAAGCAAACATCCTGTGATTTAGACTGCGCAGTAGGAGATGGCATCACATGGGACAGTCAATTGTGTTCCGGTGCCTGTGGGAATTTGGAATTAGTCTTTGGGGAGAACCACCCACTATGGAAACTACCATGGTATCAAAACATTGTCGACACAGAAGTCTTTGCAGTAGAACTTGTGCAAAATACATGGATTGAAGTTCAATTTTATGTAGATTCAACAGTCCTGTATATATTAATATGTATATATATATTTATATTGGATATAATATATTTGGGGATATATATATATGTGATATATATATATATATATATATATATATATATATATATATATATATATGATAATATATACACACATCATAACAATAATATAATAAGACATGATAAATGTACACATATCTAGTCTTGCAAAAAACATGGTTATTCCAAACCTCAGCAATAGTGTAATATTTAAATGAAGACATTAAAACTTCAACTCCTGTATATATTTATATATTGTATATATATATTTCTATAATTGTATATACATATATTTGTTTATAATTATATATGTGTGTTATATATATATATATATATATATATATATATATATATATATATATATATATATAAAACATGACCAACACACTATACGTGAAATCATTGTTGATAACAGTTATTTCGGGGATCAAGATAACCAGTTTACTTAATCATTATCATCTTACATTTGAATAATTAAAACAACCTGATTACAGCCATAATTGCATCCACTGTCAATCCAGACTTGTATATCATTTAGTCGATTGTTTATGTTTGCAGGCATGATTTATACATTTCCAAATATTATCTACCTATCTAGCCAGGTCTGGTGAGAATATTAATTTAAATAAATTGATTTTATAATAAATACCTGTAAACACATAAATCCTCAAGAACCAAAGCTGAAAAGTGCAACTTGCCAGCGTGGTCATTAATCATTGATGATCAAGAAATATCATTAGACAGGATCACTGAGTACTAAGTGTTGAAGTACAATTTTAAATAAGTTTGTCTTCCATTTGTTCCATAAAAATTAAACTTTAATCTTTAAATTGAGAATCTCCTGACTGTTTTATCTCCTGGCTTGCCTGTTATGATGCTGTCATGGTAATTGTTGATGGCGTGGACCATTGTTGGGACTGTTAGACTGGACACATGGACTGGACTCCTGCTCCATCTCTCTGTCTCTCTCTTGGTCATGTCCATCACCTCTTGGGTCAACCAACAGCTTTATCTCCACTAGACTTAGAGGTTTGATGTCTGTATTGGAGCCACAAGGAACTGGGTTTGAACCTTGGGTTGGTGGAAAACTGAGTCATCCCATGGGTACAAGTTGACCAATCACCACTTCCCTGACAGGTTAACATGTGTAAATGGGTGGGTTTGTCTCACTGTCCCATTTACACAATCTCTTTGTCAGGGGAAGTAAAAGATAAAAGACCCCACCCACCTGTAACCTGGTGAGGCTGGTGTGTCAGTCAGTAGCAATACAAATGCCTGCAGCTTGATACAGGACTAATACAGAGACATGTCTTGCAGCGAAGATGAAGATGTCCTTGTTTTCACTCTGGGACATGGTTCCCTGGGGTAACAGGGTGGTGGCATAGATCAGTCTAAACAGCTGATGTTCTACATGTCCTAAGTTTTCATGTTGACTACAGTGTACAAGAATATCAGTCACTGGTGTAGACAATACACTCACATCAGTTAACAGTTTAATCTTTTGAACACCCATAAAAAACTAGATGTATAGATATCTAGTGAGCAACTGAGCATCTCTATGCCAATTTCAGCAAATATTAGGCAATTTAAACGACTACACCAACTGTCCCATCTTGCTTGTCCTAAGTGACATCACTGCTAAATAAATGTTATCCTCACTCATACACCAGTGAGTGCCATGTCCACTTTCTGGGGTGTGTTTTAGTTTCATTCTAGGTTTCTAGATTTATCGAGACTTCCGTAGAACTCATCGAACTTGTCCTTCGAGAGAACGGCATAGTTGATCAGGTGCACCTGTTTCTAGACGTGTGCACTGCCATTGTGACCATGGTATGTTATGGGAGTAGAACTGATTAAGGCCTCTCCTACTAAACACCTGCCCGCTTTCAACTCAAGGTTATGTGACTACACAATACAGCATTGACTGTGGTTAGCACAAGTTATGGGGGGTTCAACTACCTCTAAGGGAGTGGAGTGGGTCTTCTCAAAAAGCAGCTTCCCCAAAAAACTGTATAATATACTATATTTATATTTTCATGTCAAATTAAGCTAATTTCAGCCTGCTATGGTTGTCCATAAACGTCTAAGACAGTGATGGAGTACCCTAAACAGTTGGCAGAGTAGATCTAACTATTAGTGCTACTATTTTGTTTACCATCTGTTGAGGCAACTAATAACAGATGTGTCATTTTATGTTTCACAAGCCTAATTAAAGGTTTTGAGCAAATTTGAAGTTATGGACTGTTCTTTAGTGTTATAAAATCAGTGTACGATTAGTATAAATAAAACAATTCAGATGTTGTACATCCGTCATTTTTTACGAGGGGCAAACAGTAGTTTTGTTATCATCACATACGCCATTTTGTAAGCATCATTATACAAATAGCTGTAAATTGTAATCGCACATTATAAATATTTAATATTACATCATTATTGGATACAGCTTGGGCTGAATGTGAAGAAATTATCAGTTCTAGTTAGTCTAGATTGTCAGAGATGTTTATGTTGTAATTATATGGTAGATATGACACGTGGACTGTCACAGGATTCGATTTGCTCTGTAGAATTGCTATTGTTTGTTTTGTTCACTTATATTAAGAAACTAGTCATGTCTCCTGCCTAGGTGGCCATACTGTTTGTCTTGTTTCTCTCTTTCTTATAATCAGAGGAAAACTAAATGCCCAGCATAATTATCTGTAACTGCTAATTGATATTTTCATTATATATTTACTGAACTTCCGTTCCAGTCAACAATGGCTAATGTTACTACAGAAACGTGTTATTGTTAGACAACTTCTCTGCAGTTGTCAACTTATTGCTATTAATAATGCAAGCAGCAGTGTTGAAAATGAGAAAAAACTGACAGTGGTTATTTTTCATTGTAGTCCTGCGTAGTTATGCACTGGCACTTATGCAGCAGGTGGCTGTGTTATGCAGAATGCAACTGAAACGAAAACATTTCCCAGAAGTCGTACTAGAAGTCACGTTTTGTACGCAGAATGTAAGGCACCGACATGTGTTCCATTCAGGTCTGACCAGGTCTGTACGGTATACTGCGAGATATTGCTGAACTCCTGTCCAGCTAAGCCTAGGCATTTCCCAGTTAGCCAATGATGGTATGGTATGGTGTGGGAGGTTAAGCCTTGGCAACCTCGTTTTTCGTGGTTCTAAGAGCTTGCGCTATTTCAAGGACATGAAACGTAACCTGGATGGTGATTCGCGCAGAATTTTGGCACAGATAGAGGTACAACTCCTTAGTTTTGGTAGTTACCATTTGTTTTATCTGCTCAAAAACCGGTTGTGTACAACATTGTTTGCTGCACATGAAGTTGATTTTCATGTGTGAATAGTTTGGCTGCACCATGTGACCTATACCTGTGGACAAGATGGTACTCGGAGACACGAGTCAAGTTTCTTTGGTGTTAATAACATCTATTGAATATGCCAGAAAAGACATAATTTAAAATCAGCACAGATGTCTGTGAGTGGCCAACTGTAGTTATGCTAATGTATTATGATTGTGTTTTTTCATATTTGGCTTATACATCAGGTGCCAAACTGTCAGAGACTAATGTGTGTCTTGAAAGAAACAAAAGCCGTTATTTTATCAAACTTCTCTTTAGACAAAGGATTCTGTCTGATACATCGGTAAATCAGTTGTTTGCAACATGAAACGTCAATGAATACATCAGGAATTCCGCCCCTCCATCTAAACATCTATACATTTTAATGGCTGTTGTTTATTAGGAAATAAGTTTGAACATATAACTACTGAACTTTATGAATTGGCCGGAAATGGAGTCGTCAGTCCTATACACATAATATTGGAGGTTTCACAAGAATATCACTTTGAGCAGGGCCTTATACAAGATCACATTTTGCTGCTAACACAATTTTTTTTGGTGGATCCGTGGATGTTAACTCATATATATATATATATATATATATATATATATATATATATATATATATATATATATATATATATATATATATACATACATATACATGTATATATATAGTATTACATACACGCCAAGTGGAGATGTGCTTTATGACCTGAAATAAACTACAAACACACGTTATATTTTCAAGGCATAACTGACAATGTTTACAATTTAGGAAGATGTTTTGCTCCTTCATTTTGTTTACCTGTCCACCACTGATATTTCTAACCGTTCACAATGGTCTCTTCCAAGTGACAGGTGGATGGGTGTCTTCACAAAGTTGTGAAGTTGGGACAACATTCTGACAAAACCATTCACAATAGACTGGCAAATGATTACTTTGTGCACAATACCAACACTTTGCCTTATATTTGCCATCAGTGTTGTTTTCTCTACCAAGAGTCGTCATGGCATCGTTGCTGTTGCTTATGATGGTCAGTCCCATTTGGAACTACATAAGTGTCTGACAGTGGTGACAGTCAGTGATTGACCAGTCTATGCATATTGATCGAATGGCTAAATACATGCGTCAGTCTGTCATGATTCATTGAATGACTCTCGTTGTTTCAGCCTTGAATACTTGAGACCATGTTATATCTGCCCTTGACATTGGTCTTTGGTGCAATAGTTTGGTCTAGATTACACCCAGTAAATTGCTGCCTGGCCACTCTGTGCACTGAAGCATTTCCAAACTTTGGGTTGAGAGGTTCGTATAGATTCTGCACCAGGATTCAACTGAAGATTTGCCAGCTACAGACAAGGCTGTCCAATGTGCAGTTGCCCAATGTGTCCTGACAATTTTCAAACTGTGTACTACCTGGCTATCGACACTGATGGAAAATCCCTGCAGAATAATTCCAGTATGGCTGAATGCTTCCAAGAGAAGGGTAGATGGTATTTGAATAACTAGGTCTGCTGTGTGTGTGTGTGTGTGTGTGTGTGTGGGTGGGTGTGGGTGTGGGTGTGGGTGTGGGTGTGTGTGTGGGGGGGGGAGGTAAAAGGTAAAACATTTTGAGTAAGTTGTCAAATTCGGTCAGGATTAATTAAAACATTTTTCTGATAATTTTTACCAACATTAATAACAATTTGCTGGTATATTAATAAATAGTAGGTTGGATTGATTTTGTATGAGAATAGACAGATGAAAACTACCGGTACCCTTCAAGTGATGCTATCTTTATCTGCCCCGTTGAGCCCACCCATTTAAATATAGAACAGAACTTTGTCCCTGTACTCTTCTGAGATCAAATTAATCCACACCATGTGTGCCTGTGATGTGGTGTTCCCCAAATAACAGTTGCTGTTCAATCTGTGATCTTTTCTCCCTGTCTCTCATCTTGGCTCCTGTTTCTCCTTCAATCACACTAATTGGGTTGTCAGAGGTTAACTTACGTGCGTCAAATACTGATGAAATATTTATGTAGTGGTAGGCAGAATCGTTGCGGCATTATCTTCATGTTGAGTTGTTTACCTTGTGTGAAAATAAGAAGATGCGACGTGGTATTTTGAAGATTGCCAAAATCCATTTATTTCAACCATATCGATTTAAAAGGTGTAGTAATCTGAAATAACTATGTGGGTATGTGCATTTTGATAACTGATTTACAGGCATGCATGCATGCATGCACATGCACACAAATACACACACCTGATATTGTGTTTGTTTTATCAAGGCTTCCATTAGTGGACGTGCTAGATTTTTTATTTTCTAATCTTGTAGTTTAAGCTGACGACACACATCTTAATAAAGTGACTTTATTTCAAGACTGCACAACTCACCTGATTAGTGGGCATAAAAGGTACACTTTTGTGGTAATTTCACATCACTCATTCCCGGCATTTAATCAGCGGCGTTGTAGGTCCGTGAAGGATAATCGTTGTAATTATGGGCCATAAAGAGACTTAGCTGACTTGGCTGATTGGATTGAATGTATGGCAACCACTTAAGCTTCCTGCTGATTGGATCGGGCCGAGTTATAGGTAGTGTTGTAGTGAACAATTAGGAAAAACTACCAATTAATCTGATTCAAGTTTACCGATACTTCAATGCTTTTGTCAATGTGTTTTCCAACGTTCAGGTAGTTTTGCCAGGTCTACCTCTGTAGTTTTGTTTGCAGATAAAACCATATAAACGCAAAAATAAAAAAATCATTTGTATATTCCTCAGCATCAATTGTTATTTAAAGTTGCATTTTGGAGTGAAATTACCATTTTCAATGTTTTTAAGAAAATGTGTAAACAACATTAACAACATCAACAGTAGCCAGTAGCTTGTTGATTGTCATTAGATTTAAACCTGGAAAGAAGGCACATTTGGTAGTGAATCGTGTGTCCAGCACAGGTGAATCGTTTACTGAAACTATACCTGACAACACCAAAATGCATCTTGTCAGTCGACGTGTATGTGTACTTTCTTTTTGACGCAGTCAATAAACAGCGGTGCTGACTACTTTGGAATGTGCGGGAAATCAAAGGATACCCAAATACTGTGGCCTTGTTCACATATGGAACTCATGAGTACCGGTAGGTTTTTGTGCACCAGGGAAGATGTGTGGGAGCGGGAGTGGGAGTGGGAGGGGCTGTGTTCCGCTATGGAGCTGTCTGTGTCGTCTCAACACCTTCATCAGCATTGGACTGCTGGTTACTTGGTCGTCATGTGACTGTGACTGTTGTTGGCCGTCACATGACAGCAGTTCCATGAAGATCATTAAACGACCCAGTAACCAACAGTTCTACGCTGATGAATATGTCGAGAAGACAATAAAAGCTCTGCAGGAGAACACTGTGGGTTCAGAAAGGTTTCTTGAACTTTGTTTACAAGATTATGCATTTATGGCATGAAATACGACTTGAAAACTGGCAGTAGGTCTGGGTGACAGGGACATGATTAATGACAGGACCACAGAAGAGAGACAAACATCCTTTAATTTACTAAATATTATCATGCTAATTTAGGACAGTCCTTGAGAGATGCAGATGGTGTAGTGGTAGGCATGCTTGTGGCCCGGTCGGTGTCAGTACCTGGAGATGGCAGGCATGTTACAAGCATTCAAAATCGGGGACTGTGTATCCCTCGTGAATCGGACAATCACATTAATGTCGGTCCCGTCTCAGCTTGGGATGTAAAAGAACCACTGAGGACGACAAGCACCCTGGCAGTGACCACCCTCAGTGCCAGCATAGAACGGTCAGCTTGGCATAAATGTTCTGGAAAACACAGTCTAGTTCAACGATACCTTATATGATCATACAGACTAGTTAGACAGTTGGTCAGTTGAACCCTGCTGGACACAAGTAGAAGTCCCATTCCCTAGGGATGAACACAGTTGGGAGGAGGCTGAACTACACAGTTGAATGTAACGTGAGGTTCGATCTGAAAACTACTACTTGATAAGAATTTCAATTTGTTAATGTGCAGAGAAACATGTAAATTGGGTCATTGTCTCCCATGATCGAACTGGGGAAGGTCATAAGCGAGAGACTTTACAGGTGTCATAGAAACGGCATGTTGCTTGTACTAATCATGTATTCAGCAGGCTTTTAATAATCGTGCGTGTACAAAGTGGCTCTGTCCTCAGAGGTGTGGGTGGGCACTGCACTTCAGTCTTCAGGAATAATACATTTTCGACTTCCTGTTCTAACTGGTCCTGTTAAATGCAGTCAACAATGTCTGATGATACGATGAGGAAAATGTGTAATTTATTTGAAGCCCAGTAAATAGCACACGGCAATAAGAGAAATCTTTGTCTCCGACCCAGTCATTAGCTGTTGGAATAGTGAAATTGTGGTTTTGTTGTAAGGGTCTGAAGAAATTATTACAAAATGTTTATTAAGTTTGTATCTGATCATCTATATAATTGTCGCTCGCCTTGAGGTCACGACCCTTGTCTTGAGGTTACTCTCAACTAGCCTTGAGATTATGCTCCATTTGTCGTGGGATTACCCTTCTCGTGTGACTCAAGGCCAGAGTAATCTCAACGCAAATGGACAGTAATGTGAAATCGAGTGATAGTAATCCCAAGGAATGTGAAGGGCAACCCCAAGCCAAATTGAGATTACCATCTACATGCCTTGAGATTACACTCTGTATGCCTTAGGATCACTTTCCACATGCCTTGAGATTACACTCTGTATGCCTTAGGATCACTTTCCACATGCCTTGAGATTACACTCTGTATGCCTTAGGATCACTTTCCACATGCCTTGAGATTACACTCTGTATACCTTAGGATCACTTTCCACATGCCTTGAGATTACATTCTGTATGCCTTAGGATCACTTTCCTTGATATTTCATCTGCATGTCTTGAGGTTACCCTCTATGTGCCTTAAGAGTACATTCCAATTGCCTCTGGATCACCCTCCACATGCCTTCATATCACCCTCCACATGGCTTCATATCACCCTCCACATGCCTTCAGATCACCCTCCACATGCCTTCAGATCACCGTCCACATGCCTTCAGATCACCCTCCACATGCCTTCAGATCACCCTCCACATGCCTTCAAATCACCGTCCACATGCCTTTAGATCACCCTCCACATGCCTTCATATCACCTTCCACATGCCTTCAGGTCACCCTCCACATCCCTTCAGATCACTCTGTGTTAATCACTTCAGGTTCAGGTCATTGCCTGACCTTAGGTTTCTTGCTAACTGCTTAATTGCTAATGTTTCTGCGATGTTATCTTTGAGGTCAAGTAATTGTGCATCATATAGACTACCAATAACCAGATGAAAATAGTGTGTGGACATAAATGTACGCAGGCAATCTGAGGATATCACCTTGCATTAATTTGTTTTAATACAAAGGTAATGTTGGTTAAAAAAATATTGAGGAACTTCACTCTGTTGAGATAAGCACATTCCCACCTGAAATCGTTGTCTGCTTCAGTTAGTATACATGTAATGGCATCTGGATTACAGGCATTTTTGCTAGTGTAATTGACTTCTGTAAACCCCTTTGATGGCAGTGGTGAATTTAATTACGTGAAACACCCAGTATGAATAAGAGCATTTTAATTCATCGTAAATTAGATTAAACCGTGTGAAAAATGGCCTAAACAGCTGCAACGTGGCTGCTTTTTAAAGTATTTGATGAGGTGGATAAAAAACAACGGGAACAAACCAGGAAATAGGTCACATCTCTAGTCATATATATATATATATATATATATATATATATATATATACGAGGTGCTGAGTTGACAAGATACATGCTCTACATGTTCTGCGAGTGGGAATGGTACACTGTCTGTACTTGCTGCTGATATACGCCTGTGCACTGATTATATATGTCTCCCCATGTCTCTGGGGTATGTCTGTGTGCTGCCGTTTGATTGAGTGGCTTGCACAAACTCGCTGCGGTTATTGCGTCTGTATTGTTATTCCTCAGAATCACAGCTGGCTGAACCATGTAGGTCAGCCTGTAGCCCTGCCAGGCAGTTTATAGGAAAGTTCTAGGCACATGTGAGACTGAGGACGTAGCTATGCTGACTCTTAGGTGATATTCACAAAACTGAGCACAAGCCTAAATACATTCGAGAGGTTGAGAGTGTAACATTTGTGTTGGCTTCATTAGAGATATAAATTTGCTGTCAGATTGCAGTGTGATAATATAAATGGAAAAAAGTGTTTTTTTGTGTAACAATATGTATAAATAAACATGAAAATAACTAAATGGATTATTGATATTAAAATGACTTTATATTTGAAGAGGACCTTTGTCTTATAATGAATGTTAAACATTGATGTATGCCACTGCATGAAACAAGCATTAATTAACCTCCACTTCACCTACCACCATGAAAAGTTACTTCATTTATGAGTTTGTAATCATTTACTTTCATTAGCAAATATAAAATTCTGCCACATCAGTATATTGTGACTACACATAGATATACCTTGTATACCTTGTGACTTTACAAGCCATGTTTATATGTTGTGCCTACCTGTACACGGGCTGTGTCTGTCTGTTGTAGTTTGTGGCAGCTGCAGACAAATTATGGTTCCTCGTCGAGATCTACTCATTCGTCGACTACTTCACGATCCCACCTTCGTTTGTCGCGATCTACTTAAACAGAAACTGGCTCGGTAGGTAACACAGCAAAACCATCACATGCTAGTTGTGACAGTTTGAACATTAACATTCATGGTCAGCTTATGCGGCAGTTATCTTGAGGTTTTAACCAATAATATACCAAATAGCTCAAATGAACTAACGATTCTGACCAATTGATCTAATCAGACAATCTCGATCTGCTGATTGATCAAAACCCATTGTTACAAATGATGCTGACTTAGCGGTAGGAGGAAGTGACGTAGAGGGTGAGGGAGCGACAAATTGTTGCTCCAATATAAGTCAAATCATACAATAAACCATTCTTGGAACCATGAACAATATATACAATAGCGATAAGTTGGTTTGTAGATTAGCATGAGAAAGATCACTCTCCTAAACATGCTGTTCCGTCAGTGAAAATCTCAAAATGTAATAAACGTGTTGTGCCAAGTAAGGTGCATATAGGGTGGTGACATTATTTGTTAAATATATCAGTGTACAAGGGTGTTTATTTGGCACAGGAATATTGCAATCTGTGCCATATTAATAATATGACATAATCATCATTTGTATAAGTAAGGTATGAAATGGACAAGAATACATTTTGTGACTTGTCATTGTCATAATTATTAATCAGTCGTAAAATAATAAATTTAGACAAGTGGCAATAAAAATTAAATAAACACAATGAACGTACACCACCCTCCTACGAGGGCTACGTTTGTTGTCATGATTGGAGTCTCCCACATCCAAGTTGTATAATAAAATGTTCTATTTAAATATCCTTTTTTCATAATTATACCATGTTGTACAATCACAAACATAAACATTAAATATTAGATGTCAGTCTGTCCGTCTGTCCACGTACTTGCTAGCTGGCCTGTCTGTCTGTCCACTCGTCCGTCCGTCGGTCCGTTTGCCTAGAATGAACTTTTTTGTGGCAGATCTTCTTCATGTCACGTTTTCTTTGTCTGACGGTGAACGCACTCAATGTGGCACTGACTCCAATGTGATTCACTAAGTAGGTGTCTTGTGCCAAATATTGAACTCTTCAAGTCAACTTGAATAATAAAGTCAATTAATTACTTTCTCGTGGATCATGTCGCACCGTTGGCAAATTGTCCCTACATCTCAGACTATACCCGAGTTCAAAGTTTTTTTCTCGCCACTGATGTGAGATTGTGAAGAACGAAAAGCACGCCAGTTACCTCATTCCTGTACATGTAGCAGGTTGTCTAGAGAGCTTGTTCCTGATTGGTAATTATTGAATATTCTGTGGATGGACAATCATATTGACAATTCACATCACTACCTGTTGGGTGTACAAAATTATGGTTGTTTTGCCCGCACACCCTCAATCTTATAGCAGATATCAAAATTGAGACATCCAAAACAAATGTCAGTTTTTAGGGGAACCATCAGCTCTAACAAACACTTTTAACCGTTTTTCCTGCTAGTCTTTGTGTTTAGGGTCGTACGTGAGAACTGACAGTTACGTCTGTGTTCATTGTCTTGATGAATGGTACTACCCGGATAACTAATTACTTGGTAGAGTTCAGCTGTGTCAGTTACAGTTGTAAGCAATTTTTATTCTGTCTGTCTGTCTGTCTTCTGCTCTGATCTATTTTGTAGTGCATCAGGGTCTTATTCTAACCTTGCTTTTGTCATAAAGAAATCAGGTCAAGCACCAGACAAAAAATTAAAGATGACTTTATCAAGTGTACTAATGGTCACGAAAAAGACACTAATTGAGTTAATGACACAAGGGACCATTGTGTTGGTAACTAAGTATCCACTGACAAGTCTTGATTTCTAGGAACGTGAATGAAAGTTCATGTTAATGAGAACTAGAAGGACAAAACAGCAATGCTG
The DNA here is from genome assembly GCA_025642075.2 of Ridgeia piscesae. Taxonomy (NCBI): domain Eukaryota; kingdom Metazoa; phylum Annelida; class Polychaeta; order Sabellida; family Siboglinidae; genus Ridgeia; species Ridgeia piscesae. The sequence continues at coordinate 162,672 of JAODUO010000549.1, forward strand.
TGTCAAATGAGGTGCTGCACTAGACCAGACACTTGACAGCAGAGGTGACAGCCTCATCTCGTCTTAATTTTGTGACAAATCACTGATTTTATCTTCCCTCATCGGAGGTGTACATTATTTACTGTCAATGCACTCATGTCTGCTGCTGTCCCTGTGGACCATGCACTGTCGATGCCCTCATGTCTATTGCTGCTCTTTCTGTGGATCATGCACTGTTGATGCCCTCATGACTACTGATGTTCCTGTGGACCATGCACCGTCGATGCCCTCATGTCTGCTGCTGTTCCTGTGGACCATGCACTGTCAATGCCCTCATGTCTACTGCTGCTCTTTCTGTGGACCATGCACTGTCGATGCCCTCATGTCTGCTGCTGTTCCTGTGGACCAAGCACTGTCGGTGCCCTCATGTCTGCTGCTGTTCCTGTGGACCATGCACTGTCAATGCCCTCATGTCTATTGCTGCTCTTTCTGTGGACCATGCACTGTCAATGCCCTCATGTCTACTGCTGCTCTTTCTGTGGACCATGCACCGTCGATGCCCTCATGTCTGCTGCTGTTCCTGTGGACCAAGCACTGTCGGTGCCCTCATGTCTATTGCTGTCCCTGTGGACCATGCACTGTCGATGCCCTCATGTCTGCTGCTGTCCCTGTGGACCATGCACTGTCGATGCCCTCATGTCTGCTGCTGTTCCTGTGGTCCACGCACTGTCGATGCCCTCATGTCTGCTGCTGTCCCTGTGATCCATGCACTGTTGATGCCCTCATGTCTGTTGCTGTCCCTGTGATCCATGCACTGTTGATGCCCTCATGTCTGTTGCTGTCCCTGTGGACCATGCACTGTCGATGCCCTCATGTCTGTTGCTGTCCCTGTGGACCATGCACTGTCGATGCCCTTATGTCTGTTGCTGTCCCTGTGGACCATGCACTGTCGATGCCCTCATGTCTGTTGCTGTCCCTGTGGACCATGCACTGTCGATGCCCTCATGTCTGTTGCTGTCCATGTGGACCATGCACTGTCGATGCCCTCATGTCTGCTGCTGTTCCTGTGGTCCATGCACTGTCGATGCCCTCATGTCTGCTGCTGTCCCTGTGGACCATGCCCTGTCGATGCCCTCATGTCTGCTGCTGTCCCTGTGGACCATGCACTGTCGATGCCCTCATGTCTGCTGCTGTCCCTGTAGACCATGCACTGTCGATGCCCTCATGTCTGCTGCTGTCCCTGTGGACCATGCACTGTCGATGCCCTCATGTCTGCTGCTGCTCTTTCTATGGACCATGCACTATCGATGCCCTCATGTCTGCTGCTGTCCCTGTAGACCATGCACTGTCGATGTGCTCATGTCTGCAGCTGTTCCTGTGGACCATTCACTGTCAATGCACTCATGTCTACTGCTGCTCTTTCTGTGGACCATGCACTGTCGATGCCCTCATGTCTGCTGCTGTTCCTGTGGACCATGCACTGTCAATGCCCTCATGTCTGCTGCTGTCCCTGTGGACCATGCACTGTCGATGCCCTCATGTCTGCTGCAGCTCTTTCTGTGGACCATGCACTGTCGATGTGCTCATGTCTGCAGCTGCTCTTTCTGTGGACCATGCACTGTCGATGCCCTCATGTCAGCTGCTGTTCCTGTGGACCATGCACTGTCGATGCCCTCATGTCTCCTGCTGCTCTTTCTGTGGACCATGCACTGTCGATGCCCTCATGTCTCCTGCTGCTCTTTCTGTGGACCATGCACTGTCGATGCCCTCATGTCTGCTGCTGTTCCTGTGGACCATGCACTGTCGATGCCCTCATGTATCTGGCTGCTCTTTCTGTGGACCATGCACTGTCGATGCCCTCATGTCTACTGCTGCTCTTTCTGTGGACCATGCACTGTCGTTGTTCTCATGTCTGCTGCTGTTCCTGTGGACCAAGCACTGTCGATGTTCTCATGTCTGCTGCTGTTCCTGTGGACCATGCACTGTCGATGCCCTCATGTCTGCTGATGTTCCTGTGGACCATGCCCTGTCGATGCCCTCATGTCTACTGCTGCTATTTCTGTGGACCATACACTGTCGATGCCCTCGTGTCTACTGCTGCTCTTTCTGTGGACCATACACTGTCGATGCCCTCATGTCTGCTGCTGTTCCTGTGGACCATGCACTGTCGCTGCCCTCATGTCTGTTGCTGTCCCTGTGGACCATGCACTGTCGATGCCCTCATGTCTGTTGCTGTCCATGTGGACCATGCACTGTCGATGCCCTCATGTCTGCTGCTGTTCCTGTGGTCCATGCACTGTCGATGCCCTCATGTCTGCTGCTGTCCCTGTGGACCATGCCCTGTCGATGCCCTCATGTCTGCTGCTGTCCCTGTGGACCATGCACTGTCGATGCCCTCATGTCTGCTGCTGTCCCTGTAGACCATGCACTGTCGATGCCCTCATGTCTGCTGCTGTCCCTGTGGACCATGCACTGTCGATGCCCTCATGTCTGCTGCTGCTCTTTCTATGGACCATGCACTGTCGATGCCCTCATGTCTGCTGCTGTCCCTGTAGACCATGCACTGTCGATGTGCTCATGTCTGCAGCTGTTCCTGTGGACCATTCACTGTCAATGCACTCATGTCTACTGCTGCTCTTTCTGTGGACCATGCACTGTCGATGCCCTCATGTCTGCTGCTGTTCCTGTGGACCATGCACGTCGATGCCTCATGTCGCTGCTTCCTGTGGCCAGCACTGTCGTGCCCTCATGTCTTGCTGCCCTGTGGACCATGCACTGTCGATGCCCTCATGTCTGCTGCAGCTCTTTCTGTGGACCATGCACTGTCGATGTGCTCATGTCTGCAGCTGCTCTTTCTGTGGACCATGCACTGTCGATGCCCTCATGTCAGCTGCTGTTCCTGTGGACCATGCACTGTCGATGCCCTCATGTCTCCTGCTGCTCTTTCTGTGGACCATGCACTGTCGATGCCCTCATGTCTCCTGCTGCTCTTTCTGTGGACCATGCACTGTCGATGCCCTCATGTCTCTGGATGCTCTTTCTGTGGACCATGCACTGTCGATGCCCTCATGTCTACTGCTGCTCTTTCTGTGGACCATGCACTGTCGTTGTTCTCATGTCTGCTGCTGTTCCTGTGGACCAAGCACTGTCGATGCCCTCATGTCTGCTGCTGTTCCTGTGGACCATGCACTGTCGATGCCCTCATGTCTGCTGCTGTTCCTGTGGACCATGCACTGTCGATGCCCTCATGTCTCTGCTGCTTTCCTGTGGACCATCACTGTCGATGCCCTCGTGTCTACTGCTGCTCTTTCTGTGGACCATGCACTGTCGATGCCCTCATGTCTGCTGCTGTTCCTGTGGACCATGCACTGTCGATGCCCTCATGTCTGCTGCTGTTCCTGTGGACCATGCACTGTCGATGCCCTCATGTCTGCTGCTGTTCCTGTGGACCATGCACTGTCGATGCCCTCATGTCTGCTGCTGTTCCTGTGGACCATGCACTGTCGATGCCCTCATGTCTGCTGCTGTTCCTGTGGTCCATGCACTGTCGATGCCCTCATGTCTGCTGCTGTCCCTGTGGTCCACGCACTGTCGATGCCCTCATGTCTGCTGCTGTTCCTGTGGTCCACGCACTGTCGATGCCCTCATGTATGCTGCTGTCCCTGTGGTCCACGCACTGTCGATGCCCTCATGTCTGCTGCTGTCCCTGTGGTCCACGCACTGTCGATGCCCTCATGTCTGCTGCTGTCCCTGTGGTCCACGCACTGTCGATGCCCTCATGTCTGCTGCTGTCCCTGTGGTCCACGCACTGTCGATGCCCTCATGTCTGCTGCTGTTCCTGTGGTCCACTCACTGTCGATGCCCTCATGTCTACTGCTGTTCCTGTGGTCCATGCACTGTCGATGCCCTCATGTCTGCTGCTGTTCCTGTGGTCCACGCACTGTCGATGCCCTCATGTCTGCTGCTGTCCCTGTGGTCCATGCACTGTCGATGCCCTCATGTCTACTGCTGTCCCTGTGGTCCATGCACTGTCGATGCCCTCATGTCTGCTGCTGTTCCTGTGGTCCACGCACTGTCGATGCCCTCATGTCTACTGCTGTCCCTGTGGTCCACGCACTGTCGATGCCCTCATGTCTACTGCTGTCCCTGTGGTCCATGCACTGTCGATGCCCTCATGTCTACTGCTGTTCCTGTGGTCCATGCACTGTCGATGCCCTCATGTCTACTGCTGTCCCTGTGGTCCATGCACTGTCGATGCCCTCATGTCTACTGCTGTCCCTGTGGACCATGCCCTGTTGATGCACTCATGTCTGCTGCTGTTCCTGTGGTCCACGCACTGTCGATGCCCTCATGTTTACTGCTGTCCCTGTGGTCCATGCACTGTCGATGCCCTCATGTCTGCTGCTGTTCCTGTGGTCCATGCACTGTCGATGCCCTCATGTCTACTGCTGTCCCTGTGGTCCATGCACTGTCGATGCCCTCATGTCTGCTGCTGTTCCTGTGGTCCACGCACTGTCGATGCCCTCATATGTCTGCTGCTGTTCCTGTGGTCCATGCACTGTCGATGCCCTCATGTCTGCTGCTGTTCCTGTGGTCCATGCACTGTCGATGCCCTCATGTCTACTGCTGTCCCTGTGGTCCACGCACTGTCGATGCCCTCATGTCTACTGCTGTCCCTGTGGTCCATGCACTGTCGATGCCCTCATGTCTACTGCTGTCCCTGTGGTCCATGCACTGTCGATGCCCTCACGTATGCTACTGTTCCTACAGGCCTGCGCTTCACCCGAGTCCTGCGGCTGATGACCATCCCAGACGTGCTGCAGTACCTGAACATTTTGAAGACCAGCAACAGTATACGACTATGTCAACTTGTGTCGACCCTGATCAGCATCTGGTTCACAGCCGCGGGCTTTGTACACCTCGTGAGTGCAATCATTTGTAGCCTGGCCATCCTTACATTGGCAATACTTGCCAGTTTTATGATTCAAGTGGTATTAAAACTTAGTAGATAAATGTGTGCAGTGATATTTATAAAATAAAAATGAACAATTAGAAATTTAATTTTGAGTAAACAAACGTGAATGTTTGTACGTTTTATATCAGCAACTGCTGAGATCATGGACATGAAATGTGTACATGTGACAGCAGTTGATTCATACAGTGAAGAAGTATACATGTCCTTATGATGAAGTGTGGTATGGCTTGTCGTTTTGCTGAACACATATATGTCCTGGGTAATGCTGTCTTCTCACATACTTGCTACTGTTCTCCATACGTACTTGTCAAAGATCCATGAAAGTCCTTGCTGATATCCTCCAATGTCCTCCGACTCCTCATCATGTGACGTCCTCTCACAGGTGGAGAACTCTGGGGACCCGTTCTACAACTTCACCAACAAACACCACATGACGTACTGGGAGAGTGTCTACTTCATGCTTGTCACAATGTCAACGGTCGGCTACGGGGACATCTTCTGTCAGACCGTCATTGGCCGAACCTTCATGGTTTTCTTTATCCTTGGTGCCTTGGTGAGTCGGGCCCAGTGGTCAACTTGACCATGGTCTTTGGTTTCATATCTTACAAATATTATCTTGTTATTACTACCTAAAATACCCTTCCTCTGGAAGAGGTAACATGGTAGTTTGTACTTGGCTGTCTGAGATCTTAAAAAAACACACAAGGGATATTAAAAAATAAATCCACATAGCACCTTAACAGGTAATGACAACATATGTTAAACTAAACCATGAAATTGGAATTTTTTTACAATCTTGCTTAAAATCATATTACTCAGGAATATGACAAGTACACTTTTAGTTTGGTCTAAAGAGTTGTTGGTCTCTCAGATCACAGATTGCCATGCACCTGCCATGCACCTGCCATGCACCTGCGATGCATACATGCAGATATAACACACGCAGAGAGTTATATATATAATAAGTTCAGCTGCATTTGTGACACTATGTAAAAGTGCAGTACTGTAGGAGCTGTACAATATCTTAAAAGACCAAAAAACAACTAATAAAAATAAACAAAGCTTCTTAAGAGGTAATGGCAATAAATGTTAAACTAAACCATTAAATCGTAATATTGTTGTTACAATCACGTTTAAAATCATATCACTCATGAATGTGATACGTCACAGAAAGTACAGTTTTGTTTAGGTCTAAATGAGTTGCATGTCTCTCAGGTGACAAGGTGCCACTCACGCACAGAGTCGGACAGTGGCGCAGCATTTGTTACACTATATAAAGCTGTATGTCTCTCAGGTGACAAGGTGCCACGCACACACACAATCAGACAGTGGCGCAGCATTTGTTACACTATATAAAGTTGTATGTCTCTCAGGTGACAAGGTGCCACGCACACACAGAGTTGGACAGTGGCGCAGCATTTGTTACACTATATAAAGCTGTATGTCTCTCAGGTGACAAGGTGCCACGCACACACAGAGTCAGACAGTGGCGCAGCATTTGTTACACTATATAAAGCTGTATGTCTCTCAGGTGACAAGGTGCCACGCACACACAGAGTCGGACAGTGGCGCAGCATTTGTTACACTATATAAAGTTGTATGTCTCTCAGGTGACAAGGTGCCACGCACACACAGAGTTGGACAGTGGCGCAGCATTTGTTACACTATATAAAGCTGTATGTCTCTCAGGTGACAAGGTGCCACGCACACACAGAGTTGGACAGTGGCACAGCATTTGTTACACTATATAAAGTTGCATGTCTCTCAGGTGACAAGGTGCCACGCACGCACAGAGTCGGACAGTGGCGCAGCATTTGTTACACTATATAAAGTTGTATGTCTCTCAGGTGACAAGGTGCCACGCACGCACAGAGTTGGACAGTGGCGCAGCATTTGTTACACTATATAAAGCTGTATGTCTCTCAGGTGACAAGGTGCCACGCACGCACATAGTTGGACAGTGGCGCAGCATTTGTTACACTATATAAAGTTGTATGTCTCTCAGGTGACAAGGTGCCACGCACGCACAGAGTCGGACAGTGGCGCAGCATTTGTTACACTATATAAAGTTGTATGTCTCTCAGGTGACAAGGTGCCACGCACACACACAGTCAGACAGTGGCGCAGCATTTGTTACACTATATAAAGCTGTATGTCTCTCAGGTGACAAGGTGCCACGCACACACAGAGTCAGACAGTGGCGCAGCATTTGTTACACTATATAAAGTTGCAGTAATTATGTTGATAATTTTTTTTATAAAAATAAAATACGTTATTTTCAATTTATTTTATATCTGTCTTGTACTTTTTCAAATTTCAGGCGATGTTTGCAAGTTTTATACCAGAAATTGCTGACATCCTGGGCACACGTACACGCTACGGGGGCTCCTACAAGAAGGAACACGGCAAGAGGTGGGTAGAATTATTCAAACACTTGCACATGATGACTTAAGTCACCAGACAGAAACCCAATACTCTCCCCCCCCACCACCTTCACTTCCACTGTCTCCCCAGATCCATCAGCCCTACCTTATTTCCACTCCCTCTTTTAGATATTCCTCATTTTTCCCCACTCCTCTATTCCTTCCCCTCTCTCCCCCTTATTTATCCTCTCTGTCTTCTGTCCACCCTGTCTTTCAACCCCTGCCTCACTGTGCCCCTTCAGTGCCGCTCACCTTTGACAGAGATTTGTCTCAAGGTACAATGTCGTTTACTGTTCCCTGCTGTGGTATTATGTGTCCAAAGCACACACTCTGAAATTGCTCCATGGATGCATAGCTTTATGCAAAGACCCGTCCACCCGTCATTTGGAAGGGTAAAAACCCTTGTGGACGGGTAAAAATATGGGTGGACGGATGGGTGGTGGACGGGTAAAAAATGAAGGAGCAAAAAAGGTCTTCCAAAACCCTAGATATTGTCAGTTATGCCTTGAAAGTGAGTGTAAATGGTGTTTCATGTGTGTTTGTAATCCATTTCAGGACATCAGACACATTTTAAAGTTTGTAAACTGGTTTAACAGTTAACATTGATGTGTCCACCAAAACATGTGTGACTGGCAATAATTTGGTCCTGCATAAAGCCCTGCATGGATGTTTTAACCTGTGTAGTTCATTGTTACGTGGGCGTAGGTCTAGGGGCAGTAGTCTATGTTTACACACATAACCATCTACCTCAGTTACTATGACACAGTGCCTGTGTATTTATTATTGAGTGGGTCCTGTCTGGCAGTCGGGTAGGTGGTGACACACTGTTGTGTCCCTCGTCACGCTTACATACGTACACATCAAATATCAATCAGGGCTGGTGAGCCCACCTGATGCTGGTTGCTAACTGATTACGATCTGTTGTCATTGGTCCATGGTATAAATATCATAAATTAAACATATTGTTCATAGTGATGAATGTTGCTTTCTAAATTCTGTTAACCAGATGTTAATTTCTCGGCTCAGTTAACAGTGTTTTCTGCATATAGTGGTAGAACAATATTGATTTTTGTCTGAGGGGATTAATGTGACAGTTTCATGGTGAAGCTTATATAACAATGAAGTCTGGGAACTGATCTGGGGACAGGAGTTGCTAGGTGGAGTTTGGTGCTTCAAGCTCAATCAACAGCAAGCGTCATAGATATGATTGGTAGCATGTGTGCGTGCATGTGCATGTGTGTGCATGTGTGTATGTGCATACCATGAGTTACTAACTAAAGCATGCTCTGGAGAAATATTACCAGATGTACTAAGTTTCTTCTTGAGAGACACATTATTGAACGAATGCTTTCCCATGCTGTCAGAAAGAGACGTATTGATGGAGTCCCACACTGGAAGTTCACTTCATGTGCATGACTATGTTTTCTCTAAGATTCCCATAAAGAAAACACATTATTTTATTGTCTTCTGGTTTGTATTAGTTTGATATTACTTGAATTACCTACCCATTGCCATGGAATAACAAGTAAATTTTAAATAAATGCTAACTTTCAAGATACATACACAATCACATACACACGCACGCACGCACGCACGCACGCACGCACGCACGCACGCACGCACGCACGCACGCACGCATGCATGCATGCATGTATGCACAAATAGTCATACATAAATAGTAATATACATACAGTCACACATATACACAATAAATTACACATACACACACGCACGCACGCATGCACACACACACGCACGCACGCACGCACGCACTGTATACTAGCTATACAATGCAGTATACTGAATGATATGTTGCTATATACCTGGGGCAGCCCATACATATGAGCACTGAGGCAGTTGTACCAGGTCAGTGTGTTCTCTGCTGCAGACACGTCATACTGTGTGGACACATTACCTACGAGTCGGTGTCAAACTTCATGTCAGACTTTGTACACAAGGACCGTGAGGACATCGACGTGGAACTTGTCATCATGCACAGGTACGTGTCACCCTGGGTCACACTGTCACAATGCAATGTTGGTGACACAGACTTTCCTCAGTACTTCTCTGCTTACCAGTAACAGTGTTGACTCAGATCTGTGGCATTTGGTCACAGGATATTTGGTCATGTGAAATTAATTTTAGTCACATGACATTTGGTCACATTAAGTTCATTCTAGTCATATGACATTTGATCACATTAAGTAAATTTTAGTCACGTGACATTTGGTCACACAAAATTTGCTTATAATGAATTTGTTCATGACATTTTGGTCATTACCGGTACACACCATTTTGTTATCATATGCAGAATACGGCATTTTATGAGCAGTGAGCGTAATGTAGCTTCAAGAGCTAGCAGAAACTGACCAGTCTTGTGGCGAAAGTACATATCTGGAAACTGGATTGAATGTTTGCAAAATTACATTTGTATTTACAGTAGTTCAGTCTCTCACCCCTAATTCCTGGCGGAGTGTGATGTGTTGTTAAATAGACTGATTCCTTCCACCTGTGCCATACATGTGCTGGTGCTACATGTCATGTGACATGTCATGTGATTCTAGGAAGGAGCCAGACCTGGAGCTAGAGGGTCTGTTCAAGCGACACTTCACACAGGTCGAGTTCTTCCAGGGAACCATCATGGACTCCAACGACCTTGACAGGGTCAACGTGAGTAGCGCAGCAGCAAACTTGACAACTTCCAAATCGTTCGACAATATTGGTTTTAAATTAACTACATTTTTTCCATATTTTCAGTGTACATTTCCAGTAAGTTAAATGCATACAAAATTACTTAACTAAACTCATCAACTTCTGAATATGGAATGATAAAAATATATTTAAAGGACAGACAACATTGAAGGGCAATGCAAAGAAATGTAACTTTTAAATAACATTCCCAACCTATACAATTGAACTGATACAATAAACATAAGAAAAAACAACTTAAAATAAGCTACATTTTAAATAACTTAACAACAATACATGCTAACAAAACATAAACTCATATCTTTGCCAGAAAGCTTTGTACATAGATTTCACAGAGTTATGCTGTTACTAACATTGAACTGTGTTGTCCGTAAACATCACCAGGTGAAGGAGGCGGACGCGTGTCTTGTGCTCGCCAACAAGTATTGTGAGGATCCTGACGCTGAGGACGCGGCTAACATCATGCGTGTGATCTCAATCAAGAACTACCACGCCGACATCAAAGTCATCATCCAGCTGCTACAGTACCACAACAAGGTCAGTACCACAACAAGGTCAGTACCACAACAAGTCAGTACCATAACAAGGTCAGTACCACAACAAGATCAGTACCACAACAAGGTCAGTACCACAACAAGTCAGTACCACAACAAGTCAGTACCACAACAAGGTCAGTACCACAACAAGGTCAGTACCACAACAAGTCAGTACCACAACAAGTCAGTACCACAACAAGGTCAGTACCACAACAAGTCAGTACCACAACAAGATCAGTACCACAACAAGTCAGTACCACAACAAGATCAGTACCACAACAAGTCAGTACCACAACAAGATCAGTACCAAAACAAGATCAGTACCACAAGTCAGTACCACAACAAGGTCAGTACCACAACAAGGTCAGTACCACAACAGGTCAGCACCACAACAAGGTCAGTACCACAACAAGGTCAGTACCACAACAAGGTCAGTACCACAACAAGATCAGTACCACAACAAGGTCAGTACCACAACAAGATCAGTACCACAACAAGATCAGTACCACAACAAGTCAGTACCACAACAAGGTCAGCACCACAACAGGTCAGCACCACAACAAGGTCAGTACCACAACAAGGTCAGTACCACAACAAGGTCAGTACCACAACAAGTCAGTACCATAACAAGGTCAGTACCACAACAAGATCAGTACCACAACAAGGTCAGTACCACAACAAGTCAGTACCACAACAAGTCAGTACCACAACAAGATCAGCACCACAACAAGTCAGCACCACAACAAGGTCAGTACCACAACAAGGTCAGTACCACAACAAGGTCAGTACCACAACAAGATCAGTACCACAACAAGGTCAGTACCACAACAAGATCAGTACCACAACAAGATCAGTACCACAACAAGTCAATACCACAACAAGTCAGTACCACAACAAGGTCAGTACCACAACAAGGTCAGTACCACAACAAGGTCAGTACCACAACAAGTCAGTACCACAACAAGATCAGTACCACAACAAGTCAGTACCACAACAAAGTCAGCACCACAACAAGGTCAGCACCACAACAAGGTCAGCACTACAACAAATCAGTACCACAACAAGGTCAGTACCACAACAAATCAGTACCACAACAAGTCAGTACCACAACAAGATCAGCACCACAACAAGGTCAGCACCACAACAAGGTCTGCACCACAACAGGGTCAGTACCACAACAAGGTCACCGCAACAAGGTCAGTACCACAACAAGGTCAGTACCACAACAAGGTCAGTACCACAACAAGGTCAGTACCACAACAAGTCAGTACCACAACAAGATCAGTACCACAACAAGTCAGTACCACAACAAAGTCAGCACCACAACAAGGTCAGCACCACAACAAGGTCAGCACTACAACAAATCAGTACCACAACAAGGTCAGTACCACAACAAATCAGTACCACAACAAGTCAGTACCACAACAAGATCAGCACCACAACAAGGTCAGCACCACAACAAGGTCTGCACCACAACAGGGTCAGTACCACAACAAGGTCACCGCAACAAGGTCAGCACCACAACAGGTCAGCACCACAACAAGGTCAGCACCACAACAAGGTCAGCACCACAACAAGGGCAGCACCACAATAAAGTTGGTCTCTTTGTAAGCCCTATCTAGTTAGCATTCTTGAATGGCCAGGGATTTCATTTCAGAGGTTACAGAAGTTCCTTGTTGGACTTCTGTCAGGCGCATTTGCGACCTGTGATTCATCTTGGCATGTGACAATTAAAACATTTTCAATTTTAACTCACCACTGAATACAGGGCTTCTTTTGATTTCTCAACAAAACTGTAAAAAAATTACCTAATATTTTTAAACTTATATTTTTCATCATACAAATACAAATTATGATTTCGGTTGCCATGGAAACCAGTCAGTTTAAGATGGTAGGTTATACATACGATATAGGTGTTTTGTCATGTTTCTCATATAAAAATTTATTTTGTAAGCAGGAACATACATATGAAACTAGAACTCTTATGTGATATTTTGGACATGTCAATTATAATATTAGCATTGAAATGGTCAAATATATCTTTATCAGTCACAGACACCTTTCTTGAAGAAAAACCTTTAAACCTCCGAAAATGGGCTGAATCATAATGTTCTTCTAGGAAATCACTTATGTAAATGAGCCATTTTCAAGGTGATGATACGATTGTGCATCTTGTTTCAGGCATACCTCCTAAACATCCCTAGCTGGGACTGGAAACGGGGGGACGATGCCGTCTGTCTCGCTGAGATGAAGCTGGGCTTCATCGCTCAGAGCTGTCTGGCTCCTGGCTTCTCAACACTCATGGCAAACCTGTTCACCATGAGGTCATACAAGACGGTGGGTAAACATTGCGGAGGCAATCTTTTTTAAGTAAGTTATAAGTAAGATAGCCTCTTGTGCGGGTGAACTGAAATCGTAAAAAAATAAATAAATTTTTAGTCCTTTGGGGGAAAGGTCCAATGGCACATATCTTCAAGAAAAGGTAAGTTCTTATATAGCACAGTACCAAATTCTCAGGATTGCTCAAAGCGCTCTACACTTTACTCTCTGGCAGACCTGTTCAATCAAACACTGTCTCAACTACTGTGGGAAGCATCCAGCCACGCTGCAATTAATGTGCACAGACTATGCGTACACAAATATTCACTACTGTCTATAGCCAGGATCACATTCATACAGCTGACTGAATTGGAGCAATATAAAGCCCAAGGTTTTACACTGCAGCACAGGATCCGGACCTCGGTCCTCTTAGTCGAGAGTGTGATGCTCTACCCCCTGAGCCACTGCGCTACTACAAAACTACTGATTTTCTATTAATGCAAGTTGTGTTTATTTTGATGTTTGTGTAATTATCTTTAAAATGATGTGACTGTGGTCAGTGTGGTGTCTACTGGTTGAAGACCTATAAGTGACAAACATAGAAAATTAATATTCTGGACAACTGTAGAGTTAAAATGCATACACTTTATTGAAATTGTCTGCTGCATTCATGCAATTTGGCTGTGTTTCTGGTCTTCTCGTATGAATAACCAGAGAAAATGTCAATTAGGTGTTTATGGTAAAGAGCCTAGGCGATGAATATGATTCACCAAAACACATTTCATCGTAATTATCAAAGGCCTCAGGGCCACTTGGCCCGTTTTTTCTTGAAAGAATTTAATTTAGCTATTTGAAAAATCTGCTATGTTACAATAAAATTATGCATGTGACCTCTATCGAGATTTGCCAACAATGTTGAAAATGGTTATATGTTCATTTAAATTAGATTACTATTGTTGTATGACATCTTAGTGTTGTATCACATCTGAATGCTCGAAGTTTGAATAAGGATTTTCAAACAATGACAGATTTTGTTGATAACATTAAACTACCATTTGACATACATGTAATTGCAATTTTGGAGCCTGGCAGCTCCAAGCTCAACAAATGACTTTCCACTAAATGGATATGACGTCTTTCATATTTAGAAAAGGAGGGGGTGTCAAGCAATAACATGTAAGGTGATTGAAGATATATTTGAATGTGTCACTGTTGAGTTTGATATGACAAAACATAGAAACCTAATTGTGAGTTGAGTCTATAGAAAACCTGGGCCAGATATTGATATATTTTTTTGAAAACATAGGACAATTGTTTACTGACGTTACACCAAGTAAATCTATTTCCATAATTTTTTATTATGTGGGATTTTAATATAGAAACATACAACAGGACAAGGCATTTTTGGGCTGTATGTATGGGTTAACTTTGTTTCCATTAACCCATTAGACCCCAGCCGGTTAAATTGACTAGTGCTCCTGTTCCCCAAGCTGCAGCCACTGATTTCACCAGTTTGGGGTGCTTGCAGATTTTAAGCTGTATCTTAAAAACTACTGATTTTCTATAATTGCAAGTTGTGTTTATTTTAATGTTCATTTAATTATCTTTAAATTGGTGTAACTTTGGTGTATGTTGGTAAAACATATGTTGTTATATATAGGTGACAAACATAGAACATTACTATTCTGGACAACAATACAGTATAATATATCATGTTTTATTCACATAAAATGTATTATATTGTTCTATTTACACATGCTCTGCCTTGTTTAGATATGGTACTATGTAAATCAGTTCATTTTGTCTGGATATGGACAGGAAACACAGCTTTGCAAGACTTCTATCTTGGTTGTCATCATCCTATATGCGACTTCTGTGTCATGCCAATGTGTATGTTGACATTGTGATCACTGGTATTTTGACACCTGAAACAACGAAATGTCAACCATTAGGAAAATTGGCAATGTTACCTACCCTGGTAATGATTTGTTATAATAAAACACCTAATTTTCATTTATAAACACATAATCAACAGTTTCGGTGCTGAAAACCCGACTACTGTCTTAGAATACGGAGCCATAGTGTGGGACCCATACCATCGGGGGGACATAGACAAATTAGAACAAATTCAACACCGTGCAGCTCGCTTCATCACTGGAGACTACCGCTCTAGACACCCAGGATCTGTCACAACCATGCTCACCAACCTTAACCTCGACACATGAGACAATAGACGACGCGACCAAAGACTAAAATTCATGTTCAGAACTGTTAGAGGATCCATCCCAGCTCTCCCCACTGAAACATTCTTCCGGCCCCAAAAAACAAACAAAAGACACATTAAGCCTAAACACTTCCCCGACCATGTATCCTCAAATTTTGTCCAACAACTAACAACCAACAACACCAGATGTTTTATAGTACCCACAGCCCACACTGAACAATTTAAGAATTCATTTTTTGTAAAAACAATAGCCGACTGGAACCAACTAAACGAGTCGCAGGTCCAGGCTGAAACCATAACTGATTTCAGTCGCCTGACCTGCGGCTCAAACACTCAATAACATGCGCACACACCCCCGTCGTATATAATAGCCACTATTGGCTTCTTTACGACGTATCCCATTCAGATTCAGATTCAGATACTGGTCACCCAACCTGGACAACGAAACATAAACAAAGCTCCGATCATTCATATTATCGCTCATTCAGTTGTATTTCGTATGTAATGTAAACTTACCTTCAGTTCAAGGCCAGAAGTGTCCAATCCAACGATATATAAGCACAAACTTAATCAGTAGTAACCAGATACGATGTCCAAGGCGCCGCCATTTTTGAAGGTCCACAGATGATGAACTTCAATCACGAAAAACTCAAAAAATTTCAATGCAAACCCATGTCAAAATTACCCAGGATTCATAGCTGAGATATCAAAGAATCAGTGGGAATTAGTCTCTTAAGTATCCGCAAGATGGGGCCACCGTTAGAGGCTTTATCTCCGCCGGACGCTTTCGGGCGCTCTGGGGAGGAGACACCCGGGCGCTTTTGGACGCGTGGGGTCTAATGGGTTAATACATTTACCGAATAGAATTACTTCACATTTGTGTACCTTTACTTAAAACATATTTACTAATCAAACACATTATTTAATTAGAACTGGTTTATTTATCAATGACATCCGTGATCATTTGCCAATACACTGTATTTGCTTTGTGTAATTATGAAATAGAGACACAAAAAGTGACTCTTTTAAATAAGTAAGAATGGTAAAATATGTTAGTGTATGTGCACTTGTGGAAAGTATGAGGCAAGAAAAGTGAAATGACGTTTTAGAATCTAATGATGTATATAAATTGTCTTGTGTCTATAAATTTAAAAATAGATTTACTACTTTGTATAATTATCATTGTCCAGTTAAAAATATTAGGATTAACCTTACATGCAAGAGAAAACCCTGGTTTAAAAAGGTTTTAAAAATGCATGTCGTAAAAAGAATGTTTTGTACAAACCTTTTCCCAAGGGTAGAACAGGAATTGTGGAGTCCAGATATAAAATCTATAAAAATTTATTAACAGTTTACTACTATGAAGTGGTGGAAAAGGTGCATTATAATACTCTGTAGGCAGAAATGAAAGACAATTGTAAAGAAACCTGGGCAATATTGAATAACGTGTTATGTAAACAACATCTGTCTATGAACATTCCAACACACCTGGTCTGTGACGACCAAGATGTCACCAACAAAACAGAAATAGCAAACAAATCTAGTTTATTTTTGACAAACATTGGTCTTAACTTAACACAGGACATCAATAGCAGGATGACAGTAATTCTGTGTTTGATTATTTTAAAAGTAGGAATAAAAATAGTTTATTCCTCAAACCATTAGTAATGGGGAGCTCGTAAAATGTGAAATGTGTACACAAAATAAATCCTCAGACTTTGAAGATATAAGTATGGACATTGTTGCGCAGGCCATTCATATAATAAGCAAACATCTCACGCATATTTGTAATATTTCATTTAGAACTGGTATATTCCCAACACGAATGAAAATTGCAAAAGTGATACCCCTGTAAGGGCCTGTATAAAAATGGGCTGAAAACCGACATTACAAATACATTTTCTCAGATTTAAGGAAATTTTCCTTGCCATAACCGTTCCGTGCAAATATATCCATGTCGTATGCTTCACAGAAGAAATCTCATATATTAAGGACACTAAAAAACATGCTGTTGGGGTATTTATTGATCTTAAAAAGGCTTATGACACAGTGGACCATGAGATACTTACTACTAAAAATGTATTATTATGGTGTGAGTTAAATAGCAAACTATGTGCAAACTACGTTTAAATGGTATGTTTCAACATGTGATACTAGACAGAAAGATGCCGTTCAGGGTCATTGTGTGCGTACCATAACAAAATCAGTGTTTATTTCTGTTTACGAAGTAAGACATTGGAATACCTTGCACAGAAGTATTTCCAACAATACAAACATACAGACACTTCAAACAGCTGTTCATTACATCTTCTGTCTATGTATTAGAAAAATATAACAACAATTCTGGCTAGACAATTACGTCATGTAGGCAGTGTTTAATGCGTCTCTCATTGGAATTATAATTGTTTTTGTTTAACATTTGTATTTATTTAACATCTATACTGGTTGGGGTAAACCATATATATTATAAGTATTGCACTTTTGTTCACCTCCCTTCCATCAAAACTCACTTGTTTCTACGTTGAGAATTTTTTATTTATAATAAGGGATTGTGTAATTCTTAACTGTTGTTTGTTGGAAATAAACAAATTATCATCTCATCACTCAAACAATTCCACATACACATGCCTCTTTAAATGGCAGATGTCTGCTCTTTCACCTAGAATTTGCCATCAATATAATTTGTAACAGGATGTCTGCTCCCACTGGTAACTGGGAACGTTGGGACACGTGGTTGGGACGTGGACACTAGAAGTTATTGCAATAACTCGGTCCACTTCACTGATACTGCCAATAACACGTGTCTGATATCTTTCGAATCACAAACACTGTCATGGGCATACTGAACTAACTAAACATGATATGGCGGGCAGTATACCGCAAAGAGTGTAACGTGTTCGAAATACATTTTTGAGGGACCTTTTCCTAAGCAGATGGTCATGTGACGGATAGGTCAATTATATTACATCAGTATACAAGTTGGTTGAAAATAACTACAACTGTCAACTCTGTTTCATTATTAACCTAGCCATTTTGCATGATTTTATATGCACCAGGGATATACAATGACATTGTGGAAATATTAAATTTATTATGGATCATTAAAATTTGCTTCAGCAAGTCAAATGAAATCATACTCCATCTTGACTAGATTTTATTCTATAACATAATGACATTTTTCCAACATGTATACCAGTGTGACAGCATGTATACCAGTGTGACATGTGTACCAGTGTGACATGTATACCAGTGTGACATGTGTACCAGTGTAACATGTGTACCAGTGTGACATGTGTACCAGTGTAACATGTGTACCAGTGTAACATGTGTACTAGTGTGATACGTGTACCAGTGTAACATGTGTACCAGTGTGCTGACAGCAAGAGGTTTCGCTGTATTTCAGTCGCCCGACATGCCGAAGTGGCAGAATGACTACATGAGGGGCACGGGCATGGAGATGTACACAGAATACCTGTCATCTGCCTTCATTGGCATGACTTTTCCCGAAGCTGCTGAGTAAGTGTGCACTGCCGCTGTCAAACGGCAGTACCAGAAGAAGTCAATGTTAGTTAGCGCCCTTTCGCAGTACATGAAACTTAAAGTTACTATCAAACTTGATTTACAGCCAGTTTTGTAATATAACACCTTGCAATTAAGGTCACCCAAGGACAGTCCAAAATTGTTTAAAGTTTAGAAGACTAATCGAACTTGCTGTTCTGATCACTTTATCCAAGTCCCAATGTAACGTAGACAAAGTATTGGACTATCATAAGAATCCTTGTGCTGAAATCTTTATTATAGTTTGCAGTTCAAGGATTTACCCAGATTGGTTTTATCACATTTTCCTCACAATTCAATTGTATGGCTTTGCTAAACAGACATGTAGGACCTTTGTAAATCCTTCCGCTGACTTGACAGCTGTTATTGCTTCTCGCAGACTCTGTTTCCTCAAGTTGAAGCTACTGCTGGTGGCTATTGAGGCCCACACGGACGACACTGGGGTGAGCTGTATCGCCATCAACCCACCAAATACAGTGAAGATTGCCCACCAGACGCAGGGCTTCTTCATTGCACAGTCGGCTGAAGAAGTCAAAAGGTATCGTTATTGAGAAACCCTTCTGTGCTCAGAAACGGAAGGATTTTAGGTTTTGAAGAACGTTTGTTATCAGACAGTGATGAAATGGGCTGTTTGCGTTCTTCGTATTGCCAGTAATCAGGGGTGAATTGGCGTGTGAAGGTGTGACATTGGTGCAGAATGTTACCCCTATTTCTATTGAATAGTCCTAACATCCAAATACATGGTTTACTGTGTGACATTCGAGAAAGTGAATACTAAGTCTACCTGTGTTTTTTTACCTGGTTGGTATTTAGCCAGTACAATTCCTGCATAAATAAAAACATTCTGAAAACTTTAAACTTCTTTAGAAATAGGGTTGTTGGCTAGAGCTGTGACAGTGACAGTTTTGTTGAAGTGGATGGAAAGTGTGGATACTCTGTTATATGTTGTGTACCAGCAAGTTAGAAGTTTGTGAGTACACTGGTACATTGGGAAGAATCATTGATGGTTTATAATTATCATGTCCGTGGTCTGTCTTATTGCTTTTTGTTTTGGGGAGGCTGGCCGTGATACTGGTACGCACTTCTTGTTTTCTTTTCTTTCTGTTTGTTTCGAAAACAATTAACTACTTGAAGACTGTACAATTGTAGTCACAGTATATACAGACTAGTCATTTGATAACAGACTAAATGACCATCTAGTCAGAAAACAACAAGAAGTAGAACATTTACCTCTTGAGATGTAGAATAATTGTGTCATGTGGGATCGTTCAGTGATCACTTTGATTGAAATAATCCATCCGCACATGAATGACGCATGTTTTGCCTGCAGAGCGTGCTACTATTGCAAGCAATGTCACGGAGATATTGTCGACTTCCGCGCCATCAAGAAGTGTCGTTGCAAAACATGTGAGTACCTGCAAGATTGCCTTAGCCTCAGAATGCTAAGTCTGCGGCGCTACACCCAACGGCATGTGTACATTATGTAAAAATGGCCATAGACAGTGTAGTGTGTGAGTGCTGGTCACCCAAGCATGGGATGCGTTGTGTGTGAGTTTGCGGTTTTGTTGACTAATGAGTGGATGTGACTAAGAACCATTATCTCTATGCAAATGTAGCGTGATCTTACTTAGAGATATTGAACATAGTGTACTTGTTAAATACATTTATTCAATGCAGCAATGTGACAAAATAGGGGAAAGTGGGACGATTGATATCATGCCCTTTTATCTATAACAGTTCCTTTGTCTTCATTAAAAATATCACTTCTTTGTTGTTTATCAGTCTTGAAAAATCAAGGAAATTAGTAGTTTGTATTGTTTTTATCCCACCTTTTCACATTAATTTAACCCCACTTTCCCCTAGATGATCTGCATATTTCTTTGTCGATGCTACTCCTGCGTGCTTCTATTGTTCAAGTGTATGACTTAGATACACACAGCGCGTACCGGTAGTCTAGAAATAATTCAGGTTACTCGTATGTGTTACTATTTTCAACCCGTTTAAAGACTCTACAACTGCTAGTTCCTACTGATTTCTATACATTAGCAGAATGCGCTAACGAAAGAAAACAAAATGTTACCTTTCCGTTGTGCATGTTATTTCCATTTTGCCTGCGTAATCCGCCTTCCAACCAGTTTCCCAACAGATGGCGCCAGCGTTGAATCCGGAATCATTGCACGCCCGAACTAATACGTGAATTTGTTAATTTTGTTTCCTTGGAACAGTGAAAATGTTCAAAAAGGGAGCTACTGCTTTGATAGGTAGTGTATCTTTTATGGCATTTTACAGTATTTGCGTGAACTGTTTATAGTAAGATGTCAAAGTGTGTCCATCATTAATCATCAGTGGATTTGATCATTAAGACTTGTATCAACTTGTCCCTCATATAATCAGATTCGGGTGAATACTGTGAAATGCTTATTTTCGGTTTTACAAATTCCTGCGTCAACAGACATGGCTGGTGTGATTGGTCAGTTTCTGATTGCAAGAAATTATAATACAACAGATAAAGTGATTTTAAATAAAATTATATATAAATAACGATAGAACAAACCTTAATGACCAATTAAGTGATTTTATATATGTTTAGATAACAGTAGCAAAAACAATATTAATGACCGTCTCACACGAGAACCATATTGACTTTGGAAATTTCTCTCTTTTATCTTTCTGTGTTGGTACAACTATATAAGTATTTGATGTGTCAGACATATCACACTTATATGGTTGTGTTTGTGTGTAGTCTACCGCTAGTTGTGTGTGGAGTCTGCCTTTCATCTTGCTAAAACGTACCTCAGTCACACGTTATTACCATACGGCTTTCACATTTGCACTTCCTTCATAGTAAATATTCATAATTTGTTAATTAATATCACTAAGCCATACAACATGTTATACTCTAATTGACATGTATATTTGACTTTCTGTACAGCTGCGTTAAAATGTTACAAGAACTGTCGTAATTGTGATTGTTTCATGGTTTGAACTGGAAATACTATTTAACTATGCTAATAGTAATATTTTGAGCACTAGCTTGATATGACAAGTAAATGGAAGCTAGATGAAATGGCATTTCACCACATATCACTGTTGTTTCCCCTGCCTCTCTCTACCCCTCCTGTGTGCCTCAACTGTGTGTGTCCTCCCTATGTCTAGACGCAGCCGGTGAGTGTCAAGTTTCCTTCCTTAGTCAGCAACACAACGATTCAAGTTTCCATCCTTAGTAGCCGCTCGATCTTTGCACATTTGATTGCGACGCTCTGTTCAGATTATCATGTATATTCAAAGACCACTGTTTTGATAGCTTAAACCTGCTGATTTTGTAAGTCTGACTGATTTCATATATAATTCAGCAAAAATTCAGCGATTTTGAAATTGTTTTTGAATTAACGAAACTGCTGATTTTGTCTTAAAATAAATTCAATTTATATATATATAATATATTTATATATATATATATATATATATATTATATATATATATATATATATATATATATATATATATATATATATATATATATAATATATATATATATATATATATATATAGTTTATTTAAAGTATAAAATCCATCACAAAAATATCTTTTTTCTGACAAAGTTAACATTAACCATCTAAAAATATGAAGTCATCTTGCCAATAGCAGACAGCCTCATTTCTCAGACAGGTTTTGTTCTACCAAGATTACCCCAGTGAAAACAAATCGTATAAAGAACGTGTTCTGAAGCCTGGTCAATAAACTGTTTGTACTGGCCTGTAGAATGGCCAGCCACAGCCGACACAAAGTTTCTATGCCTGCCAGTAGATGGGGCTTATCCGTAATGCACTGGCTGACTCTCTAGTTCCATGCATCGTCGCACATCATTTCTCATACGTGGTGCACCCACCAAACGCACTTGATTCTTTGTCAGCACCTTTGATTGCACATTACTACAGCTAGAATGGTGAGAAACCTATCGTTAACTTGATGCTGATATTGTTACCAGTATCATTATATATTGTATATAATATATAATATTATTTATATATATATATATATATATATATATATATATATATTATATAATTTATATATATATATATATAATTTATATATATATATATATATATATAAAATATATATATATATATATATATATATAAAACTCATTCAATGGCAGCATATACAGTTGTTGTCCTGTTATGCAGACCACTCTTTTACTTAAGCAGATCAAAGTTTGTCTGCTTAGAGTTTTGACACAGTTGTGCAGAGAATATGTTTTAGTTTGAAACTATGTTAGTATAATGTAGTGTAACTATTAAACTATTGATATGTGATTAGTTGCGTAGTGTGCGAATAGTTTTAAGTAACACATCTGTCTTTTGTTAAATTATTGACATAATTCAATGAGATCAATTGTTGCAGTGGGTAACTTGTAAACAGTCCTATAGGATGTACTGTAGATATCCAACAAATAGGCTAATCTTGGCATAAATATACCAAATTTAAATGTGTATGATGTATATATAATATATATTGGTGCATGTGGCTTGTGTCAGTATATTTAAAAACTATTCGCTGGTGAATACCATTCTATTCATTCTTGTGGATAGTTTTTATTGCTGGATTTTCATTGTAATTTTCACACAGTTTCTAAATGCATGGTCACTCTAAAGATGCAGAATATTTACATCACTTATTTCTGCCTTCTAACTTTGTAAAAATCACAATTTATTATAAGACAACTGAAACATATTCAATTGTACTTAATCACAGTTTTTCACACTATTTCTCTATGCATGGCCATTGTAAAGGTGCTCAACTACAATACTACACTTATTTCTGTTTCATATCTTTAAAGCTGTACATACAATAGTAATTTTGTTTCCTTGCCCATTACTTTTTGTAGTTTCTAAGAGGCAATGTTTAGGTAACATATATTGTTACTTCATGTGAAAAGAAACAGATTTTACTTCTAACAGTATTTATATGCTTATTAAAATAAAATTCTTATCATATATATTCTTAGTGATGAAGAAACTTCCCTAGGATTCAGTTCTATGCAGTTGTACAACAGGTTGGATTAGACGGTGAAGGATGAACATGTGTCAAGTCGTAATGTTTTTGGGTTGAAGCCAACTGATTGTTGTGTCTTGAATGTGTGCAGCAATTAGTAAAAAGACCCAGCAGCAGTCCCAGTCAACCACGAAGATGACACCAGAGACACTTGGAGATGCCATCGGTACAACATCAGTACACACGTGTTGTGCTTCTGCTCAGTTGAAACCACGACAGGCCAATCACTGTGTTCTGTCATGCCAATCTGCATCTCAGCGGAGAAACCTTTTTATGAATTATATATACAGGGTGTATTATAATATATATATATATACATAAATATATATAATATAATATATATATATATATATATATATATATATATATATATATATATATATATATATACATATATATTATATATAATATATATATATAATATATTATGTATATATATATATATATATATATATATATATATATATATATATATATATCATGTACTTATGTAGCAGTGTCTAACAGAGAGACACTTACATCATCACTTCCAAATTGCCTGCAACTACAGTCATGTTATGCAGAAACCGAGCACAAAAAGTATTATTCCAAATTGCATTTCCACCAGAAATCCTTAGTCATTGGTCATTCTCGTGGTGACATTTGTTCATCTTTCTCACAATATTTCTGAACAATCCTAGGGTTTTGTTGGTTGGGTTTGGAGCGAATTTAATTGCTGTATATTGTTATATTGTTATACTTTTACAAAACCTGCACAATTACAGAGGTGCCCAATTAAAATGTAGCAAATAAAGAAGGTTCTAACGGTTTCAACATGTTTCTTCTTAATGTGACACCAGTGAGACATGGTGGCGTGGTCGAGACATGTGATGGCCTGTCGTGGTGTATCATGTATGCACACAAGCTGTATCAACACTGTATCACGGTGTACACCAGCACAAGCATTTATTTACTGTCACATTCGTTTCTATTGTTTGTCGTATTCTTTGCACAGAAGGCGTTCTCAAGTTAGGCACAGACACTGCATGCAGCATTTGTAAGATTCTGGCCACAGGGTGGTTGTGGTGGGGGGGGGTCGTGTTGTAATTGTCCACCCTTCCAACATAACGTTTCTCCTTTTTCTGCATTGTTTTGTCAGATTTTTTCCACACAGTTTTCAATGCCGAATTTTCAGCATAATTTGTAAAATAATGTCTTACTTTTGAAATTCTGAAATGAACCATCTTTTCAGTGTGTTATAAAATAAAACCAAAATTTTTATCAAATGAATGATGGCTATTTTGTAGCTCAGATGGTAAAGAAATGCAAGATATATGTGCAACTGTTTACCATGCATATTTATGAGGTACATAGTTTGAAGGTTTACACACTTATGAAATACAGTGGATGGGCTTGTTGCACTTTTGATTGTACGTTTTTGCTTTGCATGTGCTGTGATGATACTTGTGGAGACATTTTCCAGTATCGTCATTTTGAAAATGTGCTCTGTAGTAAATCTAAATTATTAGACTCGCATTAGAGGTCATCCATAAAATATGTTACACCATATTTAAGTTTTAGACCCCCTCCCCAAGCCCTTGTCATGCTTTATAATGCAGGCTTTACAACCGCAAACATTTAACTTTAATTCTGAAGAATGACCCTGTCATTCTGTGTACACTTATAACAATGTTTATATCCGTTGCTCCAATGCTTGGGTGTATTGAATTGTTGTATAAACGTAAAATATAAGCCTGTAAAAATGCTAAAAACAATAATTCGTTGCTGGAATGCTGTTGAAATCTGCCCAACAATTGCTAAACAATTAATGCTGTCTGTCTGATATAATACCCAGAAACCATCCTCGTCATAAAATGCTTTTAATGCTTATGCATAGACCCCCAAAAGTGTGACATAATTTATGGATGACCTCATGCCCATATAGACCAGTGTCACTAGGTCTAGGCATCATAAATGATGAGAAAGTACATCAAAGTTTTAGACGTGGGGACATTTCCAGAACGAAGCAGTAATGAGACCAGCATCAAGAGTTTCCATCATTGTTGCCACGTCGCAATCTTACAATCTTGCGTTGTTCTTGATCGATTTCAGCTCAAGATTATTTGCACCAAAATTGTTACTTTACTAGCTGCATTATGTGTATGTATGTGAATTTATAAGAGAGCACTTTCTTTTACCACAGTTCATATTGCATGGATGTTTTGTTTACTACCACTAAATAAAACATTGTTCTCATTGCACCATCTGTAGTCATATCAAGTATTTGTTGTAAAATTATAATATTGCTTCAAATATTTAATGAAAACTGATGCAAAGTATTATTATTCAACACTCAAGTTCTTTATGTCCATTTGGAGTAAGTACATTGTTATTTCTGGTGAACTCGTCACCTAATACAAGTAGAAACACGTTATTGTGCTGCCCTCTGCAGGATAACAGTTATACTGTTGCAGTGCTGCCACCTGCTGTATGGTATTGTAAATGAATATTTAGTCTAGCAAGATAAAAATAGTCTAATTGATTTATATGGCAACTAACAGTTTCAGCTGTATGTTAATTTAACATCATTTACAAGTTTCAATGCTGTACCTAAACATAGTAAAAGCACATGGTGAACAACATGCAGTGGGCTAAGGCATGTTCTCTTTCTCTAAACAGCGAACATGACAGGAAAGCAGGGGACAAACGCAACGACGCTGTCAACCAAGATTGCTCCATCTGTATCGAGGTAGGATTTGTGTCTTCTGCAACTCAATTTGTGTTTCTGTAAACCTCTTAAAATAAGCTGCTGACCTTCTTCATATCCTTAATTATGGCCGGTAATCAGGGGTAAATTGGTGTGTGGAGGTGTGTGATGTTGGTGCAGTATGTTACCCCAATTTCTAGTGCATAATTCTAACATCCAAATACCTGCTTTACCGTGTGACATCCCACAAGATTGACTCAAACTGTTTTTATCTAGCTGGTATTTAGCAAGTACAATACCAGCGTAAACAAAAACTATGAACTCTTGACCCTTTTCGAAATAGTGTCATGAGATCAGCAAACAATTGTTGACAAGAAAGCCTGCTGAGGTAATTGCTTGATGGCTTTTGGTTTCTCAGAAAGGATCGTTTAAGGTATTTACGTATTACAATTTGAATAATCATCTGATGACAATGGACTAGAGGAAGGATTGTTTTAATTGCCTATAAGGTTCACATTCCATAAAATTTTAATATTACAGTATCAATTTCTTTTGTAATTTTATACCAGAAAATAGACTGAAGCAATGTCGGTACCATTTGATGCGTGTCAGTTAGTGCCAAGTAATTTTTATACCAGAACGTAGACTGAAAAAGTATCTGTTAGAAGACAAGAAGTCGCAACATGGCAGACTTTGAATATGCAACCATTCATTACAAGATGCAAACAAACATAGATGCAACAAAAAACACCATGCTCAGTATTTTCTCATGGTTCACAACATAGTGTATGATTCACCCACTGGGGGCACCACTGTCTACATGTGGCCCTCTTGAGGCGTGACGTGACACTAACATTAACGCCAGATGTTTGATACGCAGTGGGAGACGCCATTGCCACTGGGAGAGAGTTAACCGGTCTGCCACTTGCTTCTCTTTCAGAGAGTCTCTCAGACAGAAAGATGACTTGACCGATCAGGAGTTGGAGGCTGCCATAATCCCCCTGTCCACGTATGCCCTCTCTGTCTTCCCGTGCATCCCTTGCTGTCTTCTCTCCCACAATGCACCAGTCCTGTCAAAGCACGACGATGCATCTGCTCGTGCAGTTTTCGTCATAGACATACCACCGTTTATATAAAATATGCAGTTGTTTTTCCTTTAAGAACAAGTAACCATCTGCAGCATTTGTAGTCAGAGAAAGCATCACTATAACATCTTTCTTTCATGAAGCCAACTCTGTGTATTATCAGGCAGTCTAGTAAAGTAACAACAGCATTTCTTTTGATTTGACGCTTGTGATGAAATTTAAAATATGAAAATATTATTTTTCATGATATTTCCGTATGAAGCATATATTGGATATCACTATATTCTGAAACAAATTGAATTTTTTTATTGCACATCTGATGTCGATGGCATGTTTTACATATGATCCTGGTGAGGTGGCCAGCAATACATACGTGACTTTGACAGGACTTGCCAACTGGGGGCAGCACTGAGTTCTGTACTAATTCGCACAGTTGCTTCTGCTACTAAATCCAGATTCTGTAACATCTCCATGTGTAATACTTAGTTCTAATACTTCAGGTGGTGTGTTGGAGAATGTTTGATGCATTGTATAACATCAAGATAGTAAAATAGAGCACGAGGGCAAAGTACAGTGTACTGCAAATAATTTAATATTTAACAAGAGATTTAACAAGATTGCCACCTAGAGATTCAACTCTAGATGGCAGGTGGACTAGGAAGCCATTTGGCTTATCGAGAGTCCAACCTATCTATCTAAGTATACCCGCCCTTCTTAGGTATATGTCGATTTTATTTTTAAATATATTAACACTACTAGCACCTACACAATCAGCTGATAATCTGTTCCATTCGTTTACTGTTCTTTGTGAAAATGAAAATTTTCTAATATCTAGTCTACACTGCTTCTTTGCTAATGTAACTCCATGTCCTCTAGTCCTTCTCTCTTACTTGACTGTGAAAAAAATATTTCTGTCAATATTTTCATATCAATTCAATATTTTAAACACCTCAATCTGATCTCCTCTCAATCTTCTGGTTTCTAGTGTTGTTAAACCACATTCTTTTAGACGCATTTCATAACTAATATTCCTGAGTTTTGGTATCATTTTTGTTGCTCTCCTTTGTACTCTTTCTAGCATATCAATATCCTTCTTGCGATATGGCCTCCATGCTTGTATACAATATTCTAAGTGAGGCCTAACTATTGTTTTATACAGCGGTATTATTAGTTCTTTTTCTTTGTACACTATATTTCGCCTAATTAATCCAAGAATTTGGTTTCCCTTCGCTGCTGCAATTCCACACTGCTCTGATACCTTCATGTCAGCACTAATAGTTAACCCTAAGTCCTTTTCCTTTAAGGTAGTATTTAGTACAGTATCACCCATTGTATATTGTGCATCTTCATTCCCATGTCCTGTGTGAAGGCACTTACACTTTCCAAAATTAAACAGCATTTGCCACTTCTCAGACCATTCTATCAACTTATTAAGATCATCTTGTAAATGCTGTCTATCTGCATCACTTTTAATTTTCCTAAACACTTTTGTGTCGTCCGCAAACTTCAACACCTTGCTTGTTATGTCATCATCCAAATCATTGATATATATTAAGAATAAAATAGGTCCCAGTACTGATCCCTGCGGTACTCCACTCAAAACCGCTTTCCAGTTTGAAACCTCCCCATCAACTACTACTCTTTGTCTTCTATCAATAAGCCATTTTTCTATCCAGTTGATGATTCCATTTCCTATGCCATGGGCCTTTAGTTTAAGTAGTAGTCTTTGGTGTGGCACTTTGTCAAAGGCTTTTTAAAATCTAAGTAGATTATATCTACTGGTGATCCCTCATCTAGCCACTTTGTGACATCTTCCAAAAAACATAACATATTTGTTAAGCATGACCTCGCTTTAAAAAACCCATGTTGAGATGGGTTTATCAATTTATTTTTAACAAGAAAATCAACCAGGTGATCTTTAATTAGTCTTTCTAATAGTTTGCAAATCACCGATGTTAAACTCACTGGTCTATAGTTCTCTGACTTGTTTCTCGAACCTTTTTAAATAATGGTATAATGTTTGCTTCTTTCCATTCTAACGGAACTATTCCCTCCTCTAATGACAAATTGAACACTGTTGCAAGCGGTATGCTGATTTGTTCTACAATTTCCAATAGTAATTTGGGAGGAATCCCATCCACTCCAGGTGATTTATTTTCCTTCATATCTCTTATTTTCATAGCTACCATTGTTGGGGTTACAATTAGTTGTCCTAAATAGTCAAACTCTCTCCCTTCGAACTTAGTCTCAAGTACTGGTAATATACTAATATCTTCCCTGGTAAACACCGAACTAAAGTACTCATTTAGGTTTTCTGCCATTAAGAATCCCTCTGTTATTATGTTTCCATCACTACCTTCTAGAGGACCGACCTTATCCTGAACTTTCTGTTTACTTCGAACATACGCATAAAAACTCTTGCTGTCATGTTTTATATTAAAAGCTATTTTTTGTTCGTAGCTTCTCTTTGAATTTCTAATTTCAGCTGTAGCTTGATTAAGTGCTTCTTTATAAATGCTATAGTCTTCTTCACTTCCGGTATGTCTATATGTCTTCCACATCATTTGCTTGTACTTGATTTTTCTAATGGCTTCCTTCGATAAGTGTTTCTTCTTTGACCGTTTCCCCCTGTTTTTTCAAGGGGACAAATTTGTCAACGACGCAGTCAATTTCACTCTTTAAAATATTCCAGCATTCTGTTGCTGTCTTATTCTTCAGTGTGTTATTCCAGTCTATATTTGCTAAATATTCCCTCATGTCCTTATATCTTCCTTTGTGAAAAATTTTCCTGTACCTTATTTTTCTATTCCGTTCTCCCTTTACTTTGATGATAAAATGTATCTGGTTGTGATCACTATGATCAATATGAAACATTTGTGTCTTGATTTTCTTTGTGATAAATAGCTACTGTTTAAGATTACATAAGATATTATGGGCTTTCAGTTGTGATTTGGGAACATTTATTGTCTTTGTTTTTAGCATCACTTGCTGTAAGAATAAACCGTGCTTGTAAATACTAACATAGACGAATTTACTAATCTGATGGGTTAGTCATAACTATAGTTATATTTAGAGAGAGGTAGTGTAAAAATGTAGCTATAGTGATAGATCTAGAACAATTTTGTAACTAACTTGCTGTACGTCTTGATAGCTGGTGCATCTAAACATAATCGCCCTCGCTGGGGTTGAGCACACTACTAAGAGCTTCAAATAATGGTAATAGATGGCGCTGCATACAGACATGGTGCTGCCGCCTAGTGACTGGTGGCCTACTTACATGTATGGTGGCTTCTACTGATTCTAGCAACTGTGAATTTTGTCAAGTAGCTAATTTTGCAGTGCATAAAATGAGTTCTTAATTCACAGCAAATGTTTTGAGGTAAATGTCACTTTCAGCACTTGATTTTGTGTGCATTTCAGCTTGTGTACACTGTTTGAGAATCAGGCCACTGTTTGACATGTGGTGCATTTTCAGAGTTGGTGCACTATTTGAGATTTGGCACTGTTTGAAATGCAGTGTTCTCTGAGATTCAGTCAATTATTTGAGACTCATTTGTATAGTTTGAAATGCACTCCAATAATTGATGTTTGAGATTTACTGCACAGGGTGACAGATGTTTCAAATATTCTTTATTTAGTTGAAATTCTACGAGTTATTTGCTATACAAAGTATTCTATATTAAAGACCTTACATCAATTCAATTTTTTTAACTTTTCAGTCTTAACATTATTTCCAAAAAATCAAACCTATTTAGTGTCCACTGCAAAGAGCTACTTTCTGCAAATCTGGCATTTTATTTTGATGAAATTGTCAGATAAATTATGACATTTTATTACTTTCAACTGAGCCAAATGAAATTTGACATGAGGGGAAGTACAGGTACCTCGGTGCTTATTTAATTTATTCATTTCTCTTCTTCCATGCATTCTTATGTAAAGGCTAAAGCAATTTGAACTACGTAGGAAATGTGCAGTATAAAAGTAAGTGTATATGTAGAGTAGTTGATATGAGTCATGGACAGTTTCAGCTGCCGAACACATCACCCAGATACTCTTGTTCGTATGTTTGTGTATTGTTGTATGTGTTTTTCAAACTAGGGCAGTGGTTGGCAGTTCAAGGCCATTTGATGCCAGCTAAATGAGTTTATGATCTTGACCTTCGTTCATAAAAAGCCTACTGTATAGTGTACCTGTGACTGGCTGCAACAGTTCCCACCATAAGGGTATTTTACAGAACTAGAATGCAGCCAAAATCCATGTGCTGGAATGAAACTGAAAGTAAATATTTTATTTCTGCAGTTTGAATAAACAAAAGGTCAGAATAATTTAAGGGTCAATACAACACCCCTAATCTTGCAACAACTTGGTGTGTACTGGTGATTGTAAAACTGAAATCACACATATTTACCTGTCAAGAAACACTTGAGTCACCTGTATATTTTGACAGCTTTCCATGGCCTTCCAGTTGTATCACATGACCTATGCCATAGTCCTCCTGTGCTAATAGGAACGAGGAGACAGTCAGCACCCACAGAAGGAAGCCTTCCCTGGACAGAGATGTCAACCAGATCACCTTCAGCTGTGTCACATGATCTAGGTCATGTGACACAACCATAATGTCAGTCTGGTGAAGAAATTCGCGGGAAGCGTTTTGAATATACAGACAACCCAAGAGTGTTTTTTGAGAAGTAAATATGTATGATGTAGACAACCAAGAAATGGGACCAGCTCTAGCCACTCAATTAAGTGTTTCCCTTTAACACGATGCATATAACTCCACACTGTCAGAGTCTACCTTAAGGTTGGAACCGTCACAATGTGTCACATGTAACTGCTCCAATGTGATTGTCATTGTCTCAATGCCACTGTTGTCCCTTCATGCAGTCGACCTTCATCAGCCTCGAACCCCGCAGTGAGGGCGGAGCCTGATGTCGACAAGCCCGCCGATGAGTCAAACATGTTCGACTCAACCGGCATGTTCCATTGGTGCCCGGAACAGTCAATGGCCTCCTGCATCATAGTGAGTCTCTCCGTCTAAGTACATCTGTCACATTGTGTACATGTGTATGTGTGGGTATGTTAATGTTTTCCACCCAGAAAGTTCACATTTCCGATGTCAAGATTTCAGCGATTAATCTATGACCCCTTGGAGGAGTATAACACTGTTAGTTTTGTTTGAAATTCCCCACTGGCTAAGGGTTTTTCCGATTTTAGGGTTCATACCAAACGAGAGACATAACGCGGTTGTTCCAAGGACTGCTAATCAGTTTGGGGCATGTCACGTTACATAAAGTGCTATACCAAAGTCAGCTCAAATTTACATCATGATGAAAGTGAGAGTATGAATTCTTCGGGAAACCACCCTCTGTGTGTAAATGTGTCTAGCGTAGTCTGAGGGATGGACAGTTTTGTTAGTTATAACAACAGGAGAAACAGGAAGTGTTCCAGTGGTGGAATTAATTGCTGTAGTGCTGCTATTTTGTTGTCACTGTCTAGAAGAGGGAGCCACTAACTCATCTTTTATAATAAACACTAATGTCTGTTAGCTTCAAGCGTGTGGCACCATTCTGGTACTGTAACACTGCAGCAGAGGGAGCCACTGTTTACATAATGTTATGGCACACGATGCACTTTGTTCACATGACTGTTAAATTAATGAAACAGTTATTGTTGAAACTACAGTTGTTGATACTGTACACTGTACAATGTACACTACACTGTACACTACACTGTACAATGTACACTGTACACTGTACACTATAATGTACAATGTACATTGTACACTACACTGTACACTACACTGTACAATGTACACTGTTCACTGTACATTGTACACTGCACACTGCACACTGCACACTGCACACTACACTGCACACACAATGTACAATGTCCAATGTACATCTACACTGTACACTGTACACTGTACACTGTACACTGTACACTGTACACTGTACACTACACTGTACACTGTACAATGTACATTGTACATTGTACATTGTACATTGTACATTGTACATTGTACACTACAATGTACAATGTACACTACACTGTACAATGTACACTGTGCACTACACTGTACACTACACTGTACACTACACTGTACAATGTACATTGTACACTACACTGTACACTGTACAGGTAACATTATTGCTTATGAAGCTTACTAGAATGATATAAGAACATCATGAGTATTAGAAAGATTCATAACCCATATTCATTGTAATTAGTTTGGATGTAAAATCCCACTGGTAATGTTGTATTAAAGAATCTCCACAAAGCCATTAAAAAGTGATGCTGAACACAATGGATGTTTAGACATTCCATTGCCTGTTTTATTGAAATCCTGGCCCCAAAAGACTCTTTATGACAGAAACTTTTTTAAAGTCATATCTGTAGCTACAAGATTTAATCATGCTACAGCAGTAATGTCATTCACATGGCTAACGGATATTAATATTTTGTCATATCTTGAGGAGGTCACTTGCATCATTTTGATTGTGACATAAGCAAACCATGACCTAACGGAGCAGTCAGTTATGTGTGTTATGTAAATTATCACCTGTCTCCCGATCAATCACAGAGAATATGCATATTATTAGGAACAAATAATGTATATCTTTAACAAGAAAGAGTTAAAATAAAAAATAAACTAATTACTTTTCTACTGAAAAGTCGTGAGTGTAATTTGATATACAAATTGTGAAGACAAACTTAAATTATAAATTGTCATTTGGAATGAAAACATGTCATGTTGTAATTAACAGTTACCATGTGAGTGACAATGGACTACCTGGGAGGTATATTAAGATTCTCACAAATAAAAGAGAGCTGAGACCAGTGTAGCACACAAGCAGTACATACCAGGGGCCGGTTTCATAAAACCATGTAACTTTACGCGCAATTATGCGGTCTACTGGTCGCAGCTAACAACGACTAGTTGATGTAGCTTGCGGCCAGTTTCTTAATTAGATCGTGATGGGGATTCTCTGTATTTGTGGTGTCCCTCGACCTGCTTTGTACATTATTTTCTCTTTAGCTGCCACATTTGTCGTTGTATAGCAAAAGGCAAGCTATGATTAATGTAAAGGATTTCCAGTGTAAACATTAAAAATAATTATGTTGAGAGTGGGCATGTTGGGAGCATCAATGAACATCGGGAGCATATCGTAAATATTTCAACTAGCGTAAAGTTACGCCTACTAAATACATGGCACAGCCATGGAGCAAACTCATGAAACGCAACTGGTGTAACTTTACGACATTTTAGGCTTTCGACGAGTTATCGCCCGCTGTGGCGTCGTAAGCATGCTCCATGAAACTGGGCCCAGTATGTAGCAATACCTGTACAATGACACAGCAATACTTTGTCCTATTACAGGGTTGTTAAAACAATAATTACTGTCACAACTGCAGCCAGATTACAGCATCTCCTGCCGCCAGTGGCACAGACAAAATGAGGCAAGCTCAAGTGTCGTCCTTCACTGCTGTAATTGCATTGACATTTCTCGTGGGATCTGCTGACATTTGCCTTAGGCCTAGCAGTATACTACTTTGCCTTGCCGCATTCATTAGGTAGAACTTGGTACACACGTTTCATTCATCTAATTGGTACATTGTCATCAATCCCTTGTTAAGTTGTTGACAGCGTCCTTGGCATCGTTATTGTGTAGCAGTGTGCGCTGACAATGTCGAAGCTCTCGTTGTTGTTCTCCTCTGGTTGTCCCTGTCGTCAGGGGTGAGGTTGCCATGGTTACTGTCATCTTTTCTTCATCGTTTCTTTCATCTCCTCACTTTTCTCTCACTGCGTTCTCTATCAACAGTTTCCATCTCCTTCTATCTTTTGCTGTTGTTCTCCATTCTCCTCCCAGTCTTTCCAGATCTCTCTTAACACAGTCCTCCCATCACATTCTTGGTCTTTCTTGCCTTCTTTTTCCCGCCGCTTCCTGGGCATCTGCTCTCTTTGTCAATTGTTCATCTCCAAATGTCTGGCTCATTTCAGCCTACTCATTAGTTTCTTCTTAAAACTTTCCTTCACTCCAACCTCTGGTCAAACTTTTGTTTAAAATGCAGCGATACAGCTTTATTGAAAAATAAGACAGAAATGTCTGTGACATTTGACTTGGTTAAAATGCAGAAATAAAGCACGACAGGAATAAACACAGAATGTTTATAAAAACATAACGTCACAGAAACAAAAGCAAGAACATTAATAAAGCAAACCTTTGGCAACGATGGAATATTACAGCGACTTAGCACAGAAAGCGAGACATATTTCTGACAGCATAATCACGCTTTCCAAACGCATTATGCCGTGCCGTTTCCGTGAGTTTATTTTTACGGCTGGACGGCACGACTCGCAATCCGAGGTAGAAGTAATAACAGGACAGATAATGCCACACTAGAGACAAATGGACAATTATAATGTAGCTCAGTCACAAAGGTGGCTGACCAGCACATCAAACCACAAGATACGTGCATTTCTGTCATTGGCTATCCATAAAGTGTGTCAGACTCGGGGGTGACTGTTAGCAGTTATGGGGTGCTGCGGTAGGGTTGTAATTGTGATTGTGACAGGCTCTATACATTCAGGGGTTGATGTATAATGCATTTGGTTTTGGTATATATTCCCTGTTTATTAAGGATTGTTTTGCCAATTTTCTACCCAACATAATTAATAAATCGTTAATAAATTGTTCACAATGCTATGCATATTTCCTGCAACTGTTCCGAGCTATCGCAAGTGTTCACTCATCCATTAGTGCCTTACATAAATTGCATTGCAGAAAACTGATACAATTTTGATTTTGATTATATATATTAGAATCACATAAATTAATCCTGTTTAACAGGATTAATGAATAACTGTACATTATGAAGATATTCCCAAAGTATTACTAAAAAATACGAACATTCAGCCTTGCTTTGTTAATAGTATATCATGTTTATTTGACACAAAAGTAAACACATCTTAATTATGTGCTACCTTTAAATACCATGTTTTGTCTTTTTCCCAGGATCGCAAACAGGCAGCCCTGGCAAACTTCTCGAATCACGTGGTGGTGTGTCTGTTTGCCGATGCCTCCTCCCCTCTCATTGGTCTGCGCAACCTCGTCATGCCGCTTCGAGCGAGTAACTTCTACTATAAGGAGCTGAAGACAGTTGTGATTGTAGGCAACCGCGACTACACGAAGAAGGAATGGAAGAATCTCGCATATTTCCCTCTCATTCGGATACTTGATGTGAGTTGCAATCATGCAGTGCCAGTCTCTAGTGGAACCATTTAGGGTAGTTACCGACACCATTGACAGCGATAAGGGTTCTTTTGTTCACTGTTTGTGGTAGTGTATTCTTTAGTGCCCCACAAGGCTGAACCTTTTGTCACAAAGGCCTATTCCGCACACGAGCCAAAAATAGCTGTCTTAATCCTGCCAGTTTCATGAGTTTGGCAGAAATGCCTACTGTGGCTTATCTTTGAATGCCCATTTTATTTTGTCTCAATTGATAATACAAAGTGAATAAAATAAATGCATTTACAAACGAACATGTTAAGAAGCGACAGAGAGCATGAGTCAGTGTGACCTTGTTGCCTAAAATGTTGCATTTTAAACATATGCTTCACTTTAAGCAACAAATAAAAAACAATAAGCTATTTAGACAAACAAAGTATAATTTTAAAGGTCATTATCAATCAAAGGTATAAACAATTTCCCAATTTCTCTGTACCCACTTTGTGGTGCAGAGATTGGAGGTTTTGACACTTGACCGTGGGAGTACAGGTTCATATGCTGTGCTGAAGTGTTGAACCTTGGGCAAGTTCATACACACTACATTCTTCAGTTCACTCAGCTCTGAATGAATGAGGCTATAAACAGTGGTGGATATTTGTGTACAAATATTTGTTGATTGCCACCTAGAGATTCAACTCTAGCTGGCAGGTGGCCTAGGAAGCCTTTTGGCTTATCAAGAGTCCAACCTATCTATCTAAGTATACCCAGCCCATTTTAGGTATATGTCAAATTTATTTTTAAATATATTAACGCTACTAGCACCTACACAATCAGCTAATAATCTGTTCCGTTCGTTTACTGTTCTTTGTGAAAATGAAAATGTTCTAATATCTAGTCTACACTGCTTCTTTGCTAATGTA
Source organism: Ridgeia piscesae (assembly GCA_025642075.2). Classification (NCBI taxonomy): domain Eukaryota; kingdom Metazoa; phylum Annelida; class Polychaeta; order Sabellida; family Siboglinidae; genus Ridgeia; species Ridgeia piscesae. The sequence goes on from JAODUO010000549.1 coordinate 200,371, forward strand.
ACTCCATGTCCTCTAGTTCTCCTCTCTTCCTTGACTGAGAAAAAAGTATTTCTGTCAATATTTTCATACCCATTCAATATTCTAAACACCGCAATCTGATCTCCTCTCAATCTTCTGGTTTCTAGTGTTGTTAAACCACATTCTTTTAGATGCATTTCATAACTAATATTCCTGAGTTTTGGTATAATTTTGGTTGCTCTCCTTTGTACTCTTTCTAGCATATCAATATCATTGCTTGTATACAATATTCTAAATGAGGCATATCTATTATTTTGTACAGCGGTATTATTAATTCTTTTTCCTTGTACACTATGTTTCGCCTAATTAATCCAAGAATTTGGTTTCCCTTCGCTGCTGCAATTCCACACTGCTCTGATACCTTCATGTCAGCACTAATAGTTAACCCTATGTCCTTTTCCTTTATGGTAGTATTTAGTATTGACCAGAACATGGCTGAATGCTTCCCAAATAAGTCAAGACAGTGTTCGATTGAATACGTCTACTTGGGAGTGAAGTGTTTTGACCAGTGCTGAGGACTGGATACTGCGCTAGTTAACTTACCTTTACATTATTTAAGTAGGTTCCTTTGATGGGACACGTCACATATATGACATCTGTTGTTGCAGGGATCACCGTTGAATCGCGCCAACCTGCGGTCAGTCAACATCAACATGTGTGCCATGTGTGTGATCTTGTCGGCACGCAAGGGAACCAACGACGACAGTAACCTCGTCGACAAGGAGTCCATTCTGTGCTCGCTCAACATCAAGGCCATGACCTTCGATGACACAGTGGGACTGCTGCAGGACTCAGCAGAGGGCATCCAAGGTCAGAGAACATGCAAGCTGATATGTGATAAGACGCACTTTTATATATAACATGGATAGAGTGTAAACTGTTTTGTTTCAAAACAGAATATACAACGATTTTCTGTTTGACAAAATAAAGTAGAGTTTGTATTCAGAAGTTGTTGATTAACGAATAGAAATCGTTTGGGAGGCATCAGCCACTAATGTCATGAGATTTATACACTACAGTGATTTTACCGCCAGAGACGGTGCTGTGGCCCACCAAGGATGGGTGTCTATTTGTAGAACTCAGTACAGTTGTTACAATCCTAGAAGACACTAACTTTGAACAGTTTTTGAGTTGCATGAAAGGGGTGTGGGGAAACTTGAAAAAATGGCATCTGGGGGCCATGTGCACAAATGCTGAACATTGTTGCATGTATTTAAAAAATAAGTGGTTCTCTTGACTTTAATTTGCTACTACCTGGAATAGTCACTAGTATGTAGGCTAGTATCAATATGTTGCCCATAAATGTTAACATGTTTATCTCTACATATGTTGGTGTTTGTCCTGTAGGACTGGTGCCACCAGGCTTTGAGCCAATTGGCACACCAGTGAAGGTGAGCAACAACATCATCTCTGGCAACGACATCCCAATGATCACTGAACTAGGTACGTAGTCCTGCTATCTAACATTATCTATGAACGATAATGAACTATTTACATTGTCCTGGTATCTCTCCTTGTCTAGTAATATGTCTTGTGTTAACGTATAATGATGTCAATGATCAATGAACCAGGTATGTCATATTCTTCTCAGGTCCCATCTAATAGGGCGTGGAAGTCTCACGCGCGAAAACGAGGCTGGGGGCAGTTGGGGGCAGGAGGTCCATATACTCCATGTTAACATATAGGACTTTGTTTTGTTTTGGTCGTAATAATCGAACTGTCCCGAAATAGCATATTTCAGTTATATTGTCCGAAGGATTATTACAAGCAGAAGCAGTGGAACACTTTGCGGGTGACAATGATCACGGAAATCATGAATTTTAATTGATTATTATGGTGGTTGCCATGGCAATAGCGGCAAGTACTTGTGTTTGGCAATCTTGACTAATAATGAAAAGTGCCAGTTTTCGCGCATTACAACCTGTTTAGGCCAAACGTATACATATGTTATCATTATGTACAGTTCGACAACTTGTGTGATATAAGTGCTTATCGAAACCACAACGTACAGCAATGTAAAACGCAAATTCCGTAAAAGACACATACGGTCTAACACGTCTAATACGTAAATCGCTATGTGTCTATGATAGTGTGATAAACTCAATATTAAATCGGACATTTAAGATAAGAAACGTATAACACAAGATATTTATGAACTGATTTTCCAAGTATTAATCAGTCGGAAGCTACAATTGTCATCCATCGTTAGAATATTATTCTTGTGTCCAGTCCCCAATTAGTCTCGCTTAGTCCCCAATAAGCTCCAGTCGCGCGAAGTCACACCATGTGTCGTGACCCACTTGCAGGCCCTATATTGTCTCTGTTGATGAGGTCTGAAAGGCCACTGGACAAGGTACATAGCCTTATTATATCTCCCCTATCTGATGCTACCTCTTGCAGAGATGGACTAGTGAGCACTGGACTAGCCATGTAGGCCAGTAATCTTACCACATGTAATATTATCTTTGGCATTGACATCCCACCCAAAGGTTGTATACAGACTCTCAAATTTGACCAGGACCCCCCCCCCCCATCAACCAATGCCTGTGTTATCTCTGTCTGTGGTGATTCTAAGGCTAGACCAAATATTATGTTTTATAGCGATATTTCGCAGCGTGTGTTTAGGAATTTCTCACTCTTTCAGGCAACGATTCAAATGTGCAATTCCTTGATCAAGACGACGATGACGACCCAGACACTGAGCTATACATGACGCAGCCATTCGCGTGTGGAACTGCCTTCGCTGTCAGTGTCCTCGATTCTCTCATGAGCACGGTGAGTCAAAATGTGCTTCTAAATGAGAGCATCTGTGGTCTACCGTTAGGAACCATGGCTACTGAGACATGTTAGTGTGTCACGGAATAGTGCCCTTGGTGGTCCAACTGCAGCTTTTGTCTTTTGAAAAACTGGCTTATATTTAATAATGGAGTCAGTTTAATTATGGATTTTATGTGTGAGCTCATTGTCAATGTCATGAAACATTGCAGGATGCCTTCCATCTGTGCTGAATTGGCATTAACATATTCCTAACAGTGTAACATCCAGTGGGGTGGTCAGTGGTGCTTGTGGAGCAGTTGATTATAGATTATATCAAGTGAGACAGTCAGCGAAGTGTAGGATTTGTACTACCCCATGTGTTATGTGTGCCCCTTTTGAGGTACCCTACACAGTGAGCTTTTGACATTTGACGTCCCAAATTATGGTTACTTGCACTATTTGAGGTACCCTATACGTGAGCTTGCAACATTTGAGGTCTCCAATTATGGAATGCTTGCACTATTTGAGATACCCTATACGTGAGCTTGCAACATTTGAGGTCTCCAGTTATGGAATGCTTGCACTATTTGAGGTTGCCTGTATGGCAGGTTTACAACACTTGAGGTCACCTTTATGGCATACTTACAATGCATTACCGTGTTTGATGTGTTTTTGCTTCAATGTCAAACATAATTAAAGCTTATGGTGTGTTGATGGCGGAAGCAGACACCTGCCAAGTTTCTTTTGTCAGGTGATAGCAGCATTAATAAATACCGAACACTGAACATTGGCGGAAATAATCAGCATTGGTATACATCAAATACACATGAACGAAAACAACAGTAGATTAACCAACGTTGGCAACACATTATTCCTAATGGCAAGATCTGCAACATATTCAGCGGTCATCCATACTTAACGACCTGACAAAAAGTAGATTTTATGGTAGGATAATGCTGTAATTATCATGGTATTTATAACCGCCAAAGTAAATGGGCTATTTCTGTGAAAAGAGGCATGTCAACACGCCCGGTTCGTGATTAGATTGTGACCCGTCTACGACTTACTGCGCACGTAGCCGGAGAAACGATTGTCAACTGATTTAGTAAGAGCGTCCGTTGATCAGTGGTGATTATTTAGCAGCTAGGTGCACAACCGCAAATATGCACAAACAATATACGTGCTATACTTTAGGTCTTAGTCAGTACTGCTGTAGTATGTTTATCATGAGTACTAGTTTGTATCAAACAAGAAAGCAAAGTTTAGAGAGGAGAATTAGCATGCATCATGTGTGTTGCAGTCATCGTTCTAGCTGTCGGTGTTTATGGGATTTTCCAACGTTGATTTGATTAAGATTTCACGTGGTTGAAGATGACACCTCCACACACATAGTATTCCCCGTGATGTTTCACTACTAATGTTTTGAGGCAGTTTTACGATTGAGCCCGAGATGGCAAGATGGCAAATAATGAAAGGCACATTAATTAACCAATCTAGGAATGGTAGCAAGTTATCTGTGATTACAGATGCAGTGACAACTCTGTTTGATGAACCATACTTGCCAAACGCATGTTTTATGGTCTTGTATTATATACCTCTATGTGGTGGTGCCATCTATTGAGTGGACTGTATATTATTGCACATTGATGTTATTGTGGACATTACATTAGCAGAAGATTAGAACAATTTTGGTGACACCCTCTTATCCAGCGCGTGTCCCTTCCCCGTGTCACATGACATGGGGGAGTAACGTGTCATGTGACATGACAATGAGTCAGTCGTTCTCTGCAAGTCTCTTATTACTGCTTCGAGTTAATGGCAGTGGACATCAAGGCATTGCAAATATCACTGCGTAGGCCACAAGTTGTTGAACTTAGCATGTAAGAGAGCTCGTGGCGTTGTCTGTTGCCATCACTCGTGTTCGTCTGGTGCGGGAGCCACCAGCAAATGTCTGATTGCTTCCAGTTGTGTGCCAATTACTGACACTCAACTGGTCATCAACCTGGCGACTTCGTCGTTAGTTATAATTGCAGTGCCTCATTTCTCACGCCTTCAGCACTCACCTGCCTGTGTAGGTGGGAGTGGCCATTGCCTAGAAACAAGACTGAGTTTGTCGCATTCCAGACGGCTTATAAACAAACAAGCAGTGGGTGTATCAAGGGTCTCCCGTTAATGATGTGGGCTGCAGGTAGTTCAAGTTGATGCATAAAAATATTTCTTCATGGAAATCGTATCGTAAATCAGAATTTCCTATAGGCTATTCTGGGTCTACAACATGTAATTTGCCCTCTGCGTGGGGTCTTTACTTCTGCTGGCAAAGCCCTCGTTAAAGGACCTATATTATTAATGTATCATTGCACTTAACTATCTTCAGGGCATGAGGAAAAACATTGAATCATTGAGCCATCAAACATCTGGAAATGTCAGTGTGTTCCAATAATTTATAATAACTTTTAATACAGGCAGAGTCCACATACAGAAGTACATCTATGAATTTTAAGTAACATACATATATATATATATATATATATATATATATATATATATATATATATATATATATATATATATACGTGTATATATATATTTTTTCATAAAATAGGTTTCAATTTTGTCAGAGTCTTTCTATAGTTCTAGAATGTTCATCAGTGGTTTGCTTGTCAAAATGTTAGTTTGTTTAAATAATTTACAATTGAAGTCCCGAGGATTGGATAATCCGCTATATAAGAAACTATCTTTTTAATACAGACAAGGTCCATATTCAGACGTACACCCATAAGATATAATGCAGACATTGTAGAAACCCATTTTCTTGGAACAAAATGTGTTTCAAATTTATGGTCATCCTTCAAGTGCGTCAGATATATATTGCATGTGACAACTTTGCTTTGAATAAATACAACTCTCTTTAATATGAGGGAAAATGCAGAAATTCTCCACATTTTCCTGTTACATATACAGTGCTGTCTTTCTCTTTCAGACGTACTTCAATGACAACGCCCTCACCCTCATTCGCACACTTATCACTGGTGGGGCGACTCCCGAGTTAGAGCAGATCCTGGCAGAGGGCGTAGGCATGCGGGGTGGACACACAAACGCGGAGACGAACGCCAACAGGGACCGGTGTCGTGTCGCCCAGTTGGCCCTCTTTAATGGCCCCTTTGCTCAGTTCGGGGTAAGTACCATTAGTGGGTTCATTGTGGTTTGTCCATTACTGTCTCATGAGCTGACTCATTTACATGAAATATGTCTGATACAAGACGGAAAAAAAACTTGTTTTGAATTGCACCCATTCTGAGGACGCAATGTTTTATGAATTAGTTTCAACTTTTTTAAACATAAAGCCACCATTGTTTATGTGATTTTAAAATAATAGTTTATTATTTATATAAATACATGGTATTAGTTAATTGTTTTAAGATATATACACGTAACTATCTGTCTGTTTTATTCTGTACTGATGTTAGCTTACAAGTTACATTTCATCGAACATTATTTAAAAAATGTACATTATGATTTTAATAAAATAAAATATTTTAAAGTATTCCAGAATGTTTCTTTGGATGGGACTATAAGAAAGTTATTAATGTAATGACTGTGTGTTCAGACATCAGAAATAATTATTTGTTGTACTATACGTACACAGAGAATTAATAATTGTTTATATGTCCATATACAGTATTATTCACGGATACAATTATTAGCGTTTTATTAGCCTAGTTGGCTGTCCCTTCCATGACCTGGTCCCATCTCATCTGTAGGAGGGAGGAACTTATGGAGAGCTCTTTGCCTTCGCTCTCCGCAACTTTGGCATCCTGTGTATTGGTCTGTATCGATTCCGTGACCGCGTGACGACGTCCCAGCGACCATCGTCAAAGCGATACGTCATCACAAACCCGCCAGATGACTTCACCTTGCAGCCGACTGACAAGGTGCGTCGACCTCTTCTCACCTGCTATTTCACAGCTCTATCCCAGTGGCACTAAGCTATCTGATAGACCCCTGTTAAGCAATATCCCACTTTTGCAAATACTCCCTAGGAAGGTAGGCAGTTTGTGAACAAACCACCCTGTTTTTTGTTTTTTTTAATAAATCATTGCAATTTAGTTATTTTAATCAGGTAATTACAGTATGGTAATTTTTATATAATCTATATTAAATAATTTAGAAGCGGTTGTATGCTTCTTCCAGGTTACAATCTGGAGGTGAAATTAGTCAGCTGAGAAGGCAATTGAATGTGATAAAATAACTACCCGGTACTGTGAAGTAACATTTTCCTATGATTTGTGATACAGCATCTCTGAAAAGGCAACTAAAATTGTATGCTTTAAAGATATATATTAAGGTGTAAGTGT
>JAODUO010000549.1:210000-232500 GCA_025642075.2 Ridgeia piscesae
CACACAGCGTGATTGTGGTAGGGATGGCCTATCTCCACAACATGAAGGCTGCTAATGATGTGAATGGATGCGAACCCTTCTGTTTGTAGTGTCTATATCTCACTAACGGTCAGGTTGTCCCCGGTTGGTTTGTTTGGCAGGTGTTCTGCTTTTGTGCCGCCAGCAATGTCCTCCTGCAACAGCTGCAGTTGGCTGGCGCGCAAAACTCACATTTTGGTTGGTCCGCCACACGTAAGCACCTTTGAGAATGCACAGGCTTCGTGTGTCCTGGTGGTCGGGAGGTTGGGTCAAGCCCTGGTCAGCTGACAGGTGGTCCTTGTTTCATAAGACAGTGGTAAAATGTTCATCCTTGCATTTTGTGAGATCGTGTTTCTTAGCATGGCAAATTTGTGCAGGTGTTTCGTAATTGTCAAATAAAAACGTTTTTCTTGACTTGCATTATGACGTTGCAACGTCTAGACAATATTATGGGTAGAATAATTTGTCTGGTCACTTATGAAATATAATGACCACCTGTCATTCATTGACCAAGTCACTGTTGTTTGTCGTGGCTACTTTGGCAGGGCAGCAGCGTCCAGCATAAATAGCTGCTAGTGCTTGTCCATAGACCCGGGAATTATTGTAGGAGGATATTTTAAAACAGTGGCACGGCTCTAGCTCAGTGAAGGTCTATGTGTGTGAGCTTGGCTAGGAGGGTGTACGGCGAATGACAGACCAGGAAGTAGTGTCCTCGGCAAGAAGCAATGTGGGCAGGTGCTTTGTGTGTCCCGCGTCATGCTGGCATGACGCTTTCACCTGTTCGTTCTATCTTATGCTTACTGCATGTTTGCGGTGTCATTTTGTCAGACCAACTCACCTGTAGGTGTAATGAGTAGAAGTAGCTACTAATGAAAGACATCTGCAGTCAATTCAGAATACAAATGTGTCATGGAAAGCATGCTTTATGTATGATATTTAACCAGATTAAACAAAAGTGTCACACAGAGAATTTATCCTGTGAGGATCAACTTTTACTCACACTTCATTGGAAGGCATTGAGGCGGCAATGTTAGCATGAAAAAAGATGCCATAGTATCAATATGCAATGCACATTGTAAGCAGTCATATACATTTAACAAGACTTAACAATATAGCCATCACAAGCAGTAACTCCAAATGGACAAGAAAGCTATTGGGTCACTTGGTGGACAAAAGCAAAAAAGCAAAACAGGAAAGCAAAAAAACTTGAGACAGTCATTATAATTATACAGATACAAAACAATTTGTTGTAGATATGTAGCATGGATATCTGGGGAATAAAAGACAATTTCCTAATGCATATTCCAAAAGGAACACTGCTGTCAACAAGTTCTTGAACTAGGTAATCATTTAACATGTTGCACAGATCCTCCTGTTAGAAAATTGGTGAGAATAAATTCTGACATTGCAACAGACATGTTCTATAATTTGTGATGTTGTTTAATGAATCTTGGCATTGGCAAGCACTGGTGAAACCAAGAAGTGTTAAAATATTAACCGTTGTTGAGAAAGAGTCCAGTATAAATGTGATGTGTGATCACAAAGTCAAAACTTCAATCTTGCAATTGATAGAATCTTCTCAAGCATTTCTGTTGTTGCTTTTCAAGCATTTATGTAGTTACGTCTTCATAGTTCTCGTATCGCAATCATTGCTGCATCATAACACACTCATTTCACGGTATAGCTGGTATAGTTACACAACACACTCATTTCATGGTATAGCTGGTATAGTTACAACACACTCATTTCACGGTATAGCTGATATAGTTACACAACACACCCATTTCACGGTATAGCTGGTATAGTTACAACACACTCATTTCACGGTATAGCTGGTATAGTTACACAACACACCCATTTCACAGTATAGCTGGTATAGTTACAACACACTCATTTCACGGTATAGCTGGTATAGTTACAACACACTCATTTCACGGTATAGCTGGTATAGTTACAACACACTCATTTCACGGTATAGCTGGTATAGTTACACAACACACCCATTTCACGGTATAGCTGGTATAGTTACAACACACCATTTCACGGTATAGCTGGTATAGTTACAACACACTCATTTCACGGTATAGCTGGTATAGTTACAACACACTCATTTCACGGTATAGCTGGTATAGTTACACAACACACCCATTTCACGGTATAGCTGGTATAGTTACAACACACTCATTTCACGGTATAGCTGGTATAGTTACACAACACACCCATTTCACGGTATAGCTGGTATAGTTACAACACACTCATTTCACGGTATAGCTGGTATAGTTACAACACATTCATTTCACAGTATAGCTGGTATAGTTACAACACACTCATTTCACGGTATAGCTGATATAGTTACACAACACACCCATTTCACGGTATAGCTGGTATAGTTACAACACACTCATTTCACGGTATAGCTGGTATAGTTACACAACACACCCATTTCACGGTATAGCTGGTATAGTTACAACACACCCATTTCACGGTATAGCTGGTATAGTTACAACACACTCATTTCACGGTATAGCTGGTATAGTTACAACACACTCATTTCACGGTATAGCTGGTATAGTTACACAACACACCCATTTCACGGTATAGCTGGTATAGTTACAACACACTCATTTCACGGTATAGCTGGTATAGTTACACAACACACTCATTTCACGGTATAGCTGGTATAGTTACAACACACTCATTTCACGGTATAGCTGGTATAGTTACACAACACACCCATTTCATGGTATAGCTGGTATAGTTACACAACACACCCATTTCATGGTATAGCTGGTATAGTTACAACACACTCATTCAGGTATACTGGTATAGTTACACAACACCCCATTTCATGGTATTGTTAGTAAAAACCCCATTTACTATATGTATAGTTACACACCCTAAGAACCGACCAGAAAGTTTATCCCAGTTTCCTGTCACGTCAGTCAAGAATAACGTCTCAATTATCTAATTGCCTCCATTCCTTTGCATGACACACACGCATCAGACATGTGGTCAGGAGCTAATCTAACTCTCTCCCATCTCATATGGCAGGTTAGCCTGATAAAGACTGGTAATGGCTGATTGCTTGATGGGTCACTACACTCCCTATGGTCATTGAAGTCGACCTTACACCTGTGGTCATCTTCGTGTTTAGTTGGACATATGCCAGGCACGGCTGGTCATTCTCATTAACAGAGCAGGGATTGCTTCCGGTTATCAGAAAAAAGTACAATATCTTTAAATTGTGGCTGACTGTTTGTCATCTTTAATATCATGTCTTAGTGTTAGAATAGCTATTTTTAACCGAAGGCTTCCCTCCAGCCAAATAATTATTATATTTTTTGAATAACCACAAAATAATTGTCATAATTTTCATCTTGCACAGTTCCCAAACTATGCTAACAATAACATTTAGCAACAAACACCATTAGCACAATATCCAGCTGGAATTTGCCAGTTTTTCAACATACACAGAAAGACAGATACAGACGATAAACTGGGTCTGAGTAAAACAGTTCAGCAAAGTTCTGCTAATAATTCCTACCCACGACTGATTCTGTGTAACAGAACAGACTGCTTTGTTTAAAATATTTTCTGAAGTTGTTATGAGGAAATGGAATATGTTGTGTTTATTGAAACTTACAAAAGCCTGTAAAATCAGTGTAGTCTTCCAAGTTTCCGTGTTTGTAGATTTCGTCATATTAATAAAATCGTAACATAATACTTTAATCTGCATTGAATGAAAATGTTAGCGTGACAAAGAATTTCAGTAATGTTACAACAAGTGCAGTCATATGTATTTCAAGAAAGTGTAGTTGCTTATCAGTTAAAGAAATATCTTGCAGTCGGCTTTTGTATTATCGTGTGTAATTGTCCATCAGTTTTTGTCTTTCGAATCTCACATGCTGTTCTGAGTCGTAAATTTGTGAAAAAAGTTTCAGTTGTTGTTTTTAGTAGGCATTTTGTCAGGATTCTGTGCAGCGACTCTTAAATTATGCCTGATATAGAATATGCTTGATTTAGAAGTTGGAGAATGCGTGCAAGTTAGAGCGTGTGTGGGTTAGAATATGCCTGGTTTGCGGTTTCTGTGTTGTCTCTACAGAGAAGTGATCCATTTATGTGTGGGTTATATGGTACATTGTTATATCTGCTTAACAGGTGAACACTTTCAGCTGCAGACAATTGTTAATAGTGTTTTGTTATCTTCACACTTGAAGACTTCACTGTAAAATGCACTAAACACGAATTGAGTTGACATTATTGACTGGGCAAAATGTCATAACTGAAATGTATATGACAAACATTACCCTTTGCCATCAGTTTATATGATGTTTCATTCGTAAGATGTTACAGTATGATTTGCATTATATAACATATTCATTTACACCCTGAGGGTAAATCATAGAAGATGTTTTTGAAAAAGAAAAATGGATGTTGCATTTTGCCATAAACTTTGGCAGTTATCAAAACACCTGGACAAAACAGATAGTATCAGCATTACTTTACAGTAATTAATTGATGTTTGTTTTCCTTCATCCAGTGCCTAGTCTCATTATAGTATTCTGTTCTTTCCATAACTATCGATTAGCACAGTTTTATCATATTCTTGAATTATATGAACAAATACTTCGACTTCAGGTTAAACCACCATTTCTACAGTGCCTGTATTAATAAGCAGATGTGCATTGAAATGAACTATGTAATATAAATATGAAATAGCTTAATTATTCGAGAGCATTGTTTTCAGAGGTTGTATTTGCTATCTTGTAATGGAGCGGTCTGTCGTCTGCTGTGCCATGTGCAAAACTGGTTTGCATATGCTGTATTTAGGAACATAATAATTATGTATTTCTGTGGACACGGTCAAGCTGTTGAACTGTTAACCTGGTCTAGTTGGCTGCAGAAGTTAAAGGAGTTCATCAGTTCATCCCGTGTAACAATATCACCCTACTTCTGTTGCAGCTTTTCTGTCTACGCCCGTTTGAACTCGCAGAACGCCCGAGTCTGAAGAAAAAGAGGCGCCGCAGAGCGAAAAGTTCACAGCTCGACGTCTCGCACACATAGAACTCTCTCCCGTGCTCCGTGTGTTGCTCAAAACCGTGCTGCAAACAGTGCATTTACTCCTAAGTGTGTCGGCCGTGTGTATATCATCGGATGTGATTTCACTGCTCCTCTGCATGTGTCATTGAAACTGTTGGTCACATACATCATCCGTTGTGTCACTTCAATGCACCACTCAAATGTCTTTGACCGGATGTCTTATGTGTGTGGTCAAATATAGACATACCTAGTGCTAATGTCACCAAAAATGTTATTTAAATGTGTCTGCCATATGATGATAGGCTTGCAAACTGACTGCTGGTTATAATTTGTTATTATGTCGATTACCAATCTTCATATTGGCTCACATTTCGTGCTGTACAATTTCCTGTAGTGGCATGCGATGGCTATAGTAGTATACCCAGGCGAGTTTCGTACTGAGAAAGCATGATGGGTAAAAAGTACATTTTGGTAATTCTCATGAATATTTTTCTTACTTTCTTAAGGGATGTACAAATTGAAGATGATCTCTTTAAATGTCATTTGCAGAACTGAAGCATACTTGGAAACTCAGCATATAACTTAAGACTGTGTAAGACATTAGCTAGTCTTGTATAGGAAACGCTTAGCTCCTAATTATCCAGTATTGCAGTTAAATGCAGAACGACCATTTTCCTGTACCTATGATTCTATATTTGTAATCGCTAGTGCAGAAATGTTTGTCTGATTTCTATAATATAATAACTAATTATTTTGGTCAGTGGCCATCATAGCTTTTATAGTTGTTACCTATTTTTGGTTTGTTTTATCATTTATGCAAACAGTTTTTCACTTGTTGCAGCCCTACACTGCACTATTAAGATACATTCAAAAAACCTCATCATTTATTGGTGTTTGCTTGAATTTTTAAATTTTGTGCAGACAATGTTAATTGTCAAATATAAATCTGCTTATAATCCTAGATTTTGTTCTATTTGCCACAAGTGCGGAGACAATCAAAGCTTGATTGAAGTGTTAAATAAATTAATAAAAGAGGGGTTTAGATTTGGCAAATTATCAAAAGTGGTGTAGACGTTTTATTCATTTATTTTCGTAATGGTTTTAGGTTATAAGTATGGATGAGGTACTAACACTTTTAATACGCACTTGTGTAAATGCAATTTTAATGCGCTCTTATATACATGCATATATATTTCACTCAGTGCATACGGAAATACTGAAGTTGAATACATGTGGATATTTCCCAGGTTATTTTACCTTTGAACCAATTATTCTCCCCGTCAGTGATGCAAGTTTAATTTGTTTTATCAACCAGTAGTTGTGTGTATATTATACGAGTGTTACCACATCTTACACCACATTCTTTCTACGTTTGCCTGCAGAATTACGTAATTCCGTTTCGGGTGATAGGTCATCGTACTTTTTCTGATTGCCGCACGATATACGCTGATTATTAAAAAAAACGGGGCTGTGCAAATGGTGACACTGCTAACGTCGTTAATTTCACCACTGGTCAAGCCAGATGGGAGAAGGCATTAAATGACACGGGAGTCGTTCTTCTTTTGGTTCGGTGGGCATTGCATATTAGCAGTATATAACAACTTGCGCTGTGTAGCTGGGACACCAGCCGATTGCACATACGTGAAATAACAAATATCCAGTTTCTGGTGAAAGTCTGATAAATAAGGCAGTATTTGATACAAATGTGCATTATGTTTACAACCAGTCCGGATGTTATGACAATTCTGTATACGCTTGATTGTAGAATTGACTTTCAAACCAGATATGTCCAGTTAACGCAAATGCATTAATTAGGGGAAAACGTGTCGAATGTGTTGAACATATTTATTTCGACGTTCCGTGCGATAATTTACAGTACTTTGAAGAAGATTGCATTTGTACACAAAAATTTGCAATTTATTACGTTCGTTATCCACTTAATGCAATGTTTTTTATTGTAATGTTTTAGTTTGGTTTTGATTTCAGTGCGCAGATTGATCTGACTAATCCTTGAACAGCACATTTGTGCATGATACAGGTTGATGTATCTTTTGGCCAATTTGAAAATGCTCAGGTTTGAATTTAATCGCAAATGTCCAGTCGTACTATGATTGTGACTTGTGCAAAAGTGGATATATCTGGTATTGGCAGGCAACACTTCCGTCGCAGTTGCGCATGTAATAGTGATACACCATTAGTCATACATGTTTTCATAAGCACATACAAATAAATGTTACACGAGGGAGTCAATTGGCAATCAGAATAAAACATTAACGCCCACGTCTCCTTTGAGCGATGCGAATAGAGACGATTGGATGCAATTTGTTAACGTGGCTTGGTATACAAGCATCACCCTTGTAATTAGTGAAACGTGTTTGATGTGTGAAATGGGTTGGACTGCGTTGACATGACAAACATATCAAAGAAGTAATATTGATGTTGGTCAGGTGCTTTGTGTGATACGTAACGTCCCTGGCCGCTACAGAGTGTGTACGGCCACATAGACGGCCTCAGTAACTACAGCGACAGTTATGCACCACTTCAGCGTATGATGGTAACATTCTTCGTAACAGCTTCGCCGTCATTGGCTTCTGATTGACGTCGTACGTAGTACTACGTATACGTCTGCGTCATTGGCTTCTGATTGACGTCGTACGTAGTACTACGTATACGTCTGCGTCATTGGCTTCTGATTGACGTCGTACGTAGTACTACGTATACATCTGCGTCATTGGCTTCTGATTGACGTCGTACGTAGTACTACGTATACGTCTGTGTCATTGGCTTCTGATTGACGTCGTACGTAGTACTACGTATACGTCTGTGTCATTGGCTTCTGATTGACGTCGTACGTAGTACTACGTATACATCTGCGTCATTGGCTTCTGATTGACGTCGTACGTAGTACTACGTATACGTCTGCGTCATTGGCTTCTGATTGACGTCATACGTAGTACTACGTATACGTCTGCGTCATTGGCTTCTGATTGACGTCGTACGTAGTACTACGTATACGTCTGCGTCATTGGCTTCTGATTGACGTCGTACGTAGTACTACGTATACGTCTGTGTCATTGGCTTCTGATTGACGTCGTACGTAGTACTACGTATACGTCTGTGTCATTGGCTTCTGATTGACGTCGTACGTAGTACTACGTATACGTCAGTGTCATTGGCTTCTGATTGACGTCGTACGTAGTACTACGTATACATCTGCGTCATTGGCTTCTGATTGACGTCGTACGTAGTACTACGTATACATCTGCGTCATTGGCTTCTGATTGACGTCGTACGTAGTACTACGTATACGTCTGCGTCATTGGCTTCTGATTGACGTCGTACGTAGTACTACGTATACGTCTGCGTCATTGGCTTCTGATTGACGTCGTACGTAGTACTACGTATACGTCTGCGTCATTGGCTTCTGATTGACGTCGTACGTAGTACTACGTATACATCTGCGTCATTGGTTTCTGATTGACGTCGTACGTAGTACTACGTATACGTCAGTGTCATTGGCTTCTGATTGACGTCGTACGTAGTACTACGTATACATCTGCGTCATTGGCTTCTCGTTGACGTCGTACATAGTACTACGTATACGTCTGCGTCATTGGATTCTGGTTGACGTAGTACTACGTATACGTCTGCGTCATTGGCGGTGTACGTCCGCATCATTGACTTCTGGTTGACGTCGTACGTAGTACCACGTATACGTCAGCGTCATTGACATCTGGTTGACGTAGTACCACGTATACGTCAGCGTCATTGACTTCTGGTTGACGTCGTACGCAGTACCACGTATACGTCAGCGTCATTGGCGTCTGGTTGACGTCGTACATAGTACCAGGGATACGTCTGCGTCATTGGCGTCTGGTTGACGTCCTACGTAGTACTACGTCTGCGTCATTGGCTTCTGGTTGACGTCATACGTAGTACCACGCATACGTCTGCGTCATTGGCGTCTGGTTGATGTCGTACGGGGTACTAAGTATCTGTCCGCGTCATTATCGTTCTGGTTGTCATCGTACGTAGTGCAACGGAGGTGTATAGTGTTTGCTGGACCAACTGTGGCTTATGCATCGTAGACTACAGAAGGGGTCGTGTATTTTGGAACTGTTTTAAATCGGGAAGTGTTTTTCGAAATATATTTTCGTTGTATATACAATGAAATTTGCAGCAACGAGGTCGCCGTGCGCATGTCGCTGATACCTGATCATCGGAAGCGCCATATATGAGCATAGCAATAAAACTACGCTGCCGTTGTTTAGTTAAGGATGTAATGCGAACGATGTGCTTGACTGACGTAAACCTAAATCATGCGCCACGTGGCACACAGTACGTACATTATACATGTTCGCACAGAACCTCAAGCATAGGTGCCATCCCTATGGAGATGCATGCCCATAAGACGGTTGGACATATCCGTAATATGTGTGTGTGTGTATGATATATATATATATATATATATATATATATATATATATATATATATTGGATGAAGATTGAACACAGTTACCTATTCGCGCGAGTCGATGTTCGGATGAGTTTTAAAATTGTCAGTTTATGAGAGGCTCAGACAGTATTCAGCAATGCTTGTTCAAAATACACCAACACATCAGGGATCTAAGAAAATCCGTGAAATTGCGGGTAAACCGTACGAGATGGCACCTATACGACAGTGTACCGCTGTACGTCTGTTGATATAAGAAGTGGTTTGAATCTCTGTTATTATGTTGCTATTGCCCAGTGTGACGACACGAGTGTCACTACTGCGGCGGTCTGATGTTGCTATTGCCCAGTGTGACGACACGAGTGTCACTACTGCGGCGGTCTGATGTTGCTATTGCCCAGTGTGACGACACGAGTGTCACTACTGCGGCGGTCTGATGTTGCTATTGCCCAGTGTGACGACACGAGTGTCACTACTGCGGCGGTCTGATGTTGCTATTGCCCAGTGTGACGACACGAGTGTCACTACTGCGGCAGTCTGATGTTGCTATTGCCCAGTGTGACGACACGAGTGTCACTACTGCGGCGGTCTGATGTTGCTATTGCCCAGTGTGACGACACGAGTGTCACTACTGCGGCGGTCTGATGTTGCTATTGCCCAGTGTGACGACACGAGTGTCACTACTGCGGCGGTCTGAAGTGTAGATATGGATTATAAATTAATATACATGATATATACATATACGTCTGCGTTGATCTGCACTCACTCATAGATCGACCTGTTTTTGTTCATTTTACCTGCGTGTCGGGATATTGTTTATTATGGCCGTCGAGTGTTTTACGGCTACCCCACATCCCGCTAGCAAGAGTCGTATAACAGTTTGTTTGATAACTCAGGTTCCGTTTACCTTTGTTGTGCGTTGGCTTGTTCCTATGTTCATGATTATTATAAATTAAGTTGTTATTTTTATTTTGTTTTCGTCGTGGTTTTGCTGTGTATGCGTATAGTTATATATACAGACTGTAGGTTGGAACTAACATTCCATGTCATCTAGGAGCATGCACCTGGAGTGAAACAGTCTACCTCCCCTTCCAATATGTTCGGTTGCGTGGCGACCAAAGTCACCATCAAAGAACGCTTTTCCTCTGGTTTTCGGTCTCCAGTCGTCCAATGCATGACCCACAATACCGCTAGAACTGAACTCCTGATAGACTGTGCTAAGGGCTTACAACTACCAATGTTTTGCTAAATTTGTTTTCAAACGGATTCTAAGTTAGTCTAAAATTTATGCGACACATCGGGCAGGGGCTCAGTGCAGAAACGAAACTATTTATGGTACCATTTATTGTATAAACACACCTTTTTATTACAGTTTCCGATTAAATGTCGCCACAACAGTTCTGTCGGAACTCATTATGTAGCTCACTCGGATGACGTAAATTCGTACCAAATTATTAGCTAGTTTATATAAGATTTACTCATTTTCTTCTTGAACATTTGGAATATAGGCGATTGTTAATCTCCTATGCGATCAACAAAACCGGGCAGCTTACAGTGCGGAAAAATTGTATTTATACTGTTTTTCGACCAACTAATTATACGTTTTGTGTGTCATGAGTTGGACGTTACTAGTGTGGACATAATCGCGTATGTAATTTTCTTACAAAGCCGTTATGGCTTACTGTGTGTGTACGTATTAAAGGTTCTGTTCAAAATGTTCTGCGAAAATGTATTGCAACAGTCAAGGTACTTACTTTTTTATTTTGTAACGTCCCGATTCTTAAGCATTTTCTACAGTATTAAGAAGTTATTCTACGAAGCAATACGTTGCTTTCATCGTCTTATATGCTGTATGTTGATGAAACTATATGTGTTGATAACACTGCCTCGATTTGACTACAGAGGTGATGACGTAACTATAATTTGTTGTGGTGTGCACTTTAAAACAATAAACTACAGTTTTCACGCATTGCTATGATGTTTGAACTATATTTTTTTCTAGTTGGAATGCAGTTTCTCGCCCTTCAACTCTCTTCCTGGCGAAGTCAAACAGCCGTACGAGTGTCGGTAAAAGTAATGTTGGTTTTAGGAAAAAAGCGTACGGAAGCCTCCAACCCTTCCTCCTAGCGTATAGGAAAATGTTTTAGTAGGAAAATGTTAACAGTTATGAACGTCCCCTGACAAACTCTGTCAAGCGGTCACAAAAATGCTTCTCGTCGTATATTATGTTGAAATTCTGGTTTCAGAAGCGTAGCTTGATGACAAAGTTAGTGTTTAATGTTTGGGAGGTGTCATGTCGCAGTTGTAGTAATGTAATTCACACTTGTTTAACCGTTATCAACATTGTTAGCAAAGGCAAAGCTTGACGAAGATCCTGCGCATAATTCTGATTGTAATGTAAGCGAACCGCGGCATACTGGGTACATCAATTGATGTATACATATGTGAATTGCATTACTTCTGCGACATGACATATCCAACGTTTATGTGCATGTATAGTATACCATCAATGGAGAAAACTAAAACATCTGCTTACTTTACTTGAGTTTGTCATAACCATGAACACACGAGCGTGTTTTGGGACACCCATATGACTATTAGCGAACTTAAAAAAATACGACGAGCTGCAACCTTTTTAAAGGGTAATAACAGCCGGGAAAGCAACGTAACATTAATGAAGAAAACTCTCAAGTGGGAGTCCCTAGATGGCCAGAACACCGCATAGAAGTCAGCCGCCTACTTAGTCTATACAGCCTTACACGGAGAAACAGCGCTTCATTTGCTGAGTCACCCAGTTCATACAACTAACAACACTCATGGCCACAATGAACGATATAATCAAGTGCCAGTTATGATTGAAGTTTATGTGAACATCTTTTTAATGGAATAGTAAAGGAACGGAACAGACTACCAGAAACAGTTGTATCTGCAGCAACGGTGGACACACTTATATCTAAGCTGGGCAGATGATTTTAATTTCCCAATATAGTTCGGCACATACTTCCAACCCTGTATGCCAATGGCTATATGACAAGACGAAAATCGGATCAAAACTCCACGGCACATAACTCAAGTGTGTGAATCCGTCATCAATTGGCGTCGCAACTTATTGTGTTACTATTATGCCATACTGTTATAACATAAATATTCTCGTTGAAATCAAGTAGTAATAGGGCCTGCAAGTGGGTCACGATACATGGCGTGACTCCGCGCGACTGGAGCTTATTGGGGACTAAGCGAGACTAATTGGGGACTGGACACAAGAATAATATCCTAACGATGGATAACAGTTGTAGCTTCCGACTGATGAATACTAGGAAAATCAGTTCATAAATATCTTGTGTTATACGTTTCTGATCTTAAATGTCCGATTTAATATTGAGTTTATCACACTATCAGAGACACATAGCGATTTACGTAATGCAGATAATCGACACGATGCTAGGCTGCATGTGTCTTTTACGGGATTTGTGTTTTACATTGTCGTACGTTGTGGTTTCGATAAGCACTTATATCTGACAATTTGTCTAAACGCACATAATCATAACACATGTATACGTATGGCCCAAACAGGTTGTACTTCGCGAAAACTGGCACTCTTCATTATTAGTCAAGATCGCCAAACACAAGTACTTGCCGCTATTGCCATGGCAACCACCACAATAATCGATTAAAATTCATGATTTCCGTGATCGTTGTCACCGGCAAAATGTTCCATTGGTCCTGCTTGTAATAATCCTTCGGACAATATAACTGAAATACGCTATTTCGGGACAGTTCGATTATTATGACCAAAACAAAACAAAGTCCTATATGTTAACATGGAGTATATGGACCTCCTGCCCCCAGCCTCGTTTTCGCGCGCGAGACTTGCGCGCCCTATGTCACGCGACTGCCACCAAACGCACACAGATCTCGCTCAATATCGGACGCTTCGTCTCGTTTATTACGGTATCTGATTTAATTGTATACCATCCGTGTGAGGGCGCTGTGTGTTTAAGAGCCCTGGCTCGGATGGATTAGCTCTAATATAAGCGCCTTCGATAAAGTATATTGTTGAGCCGCAACTGTTATATGTCATAGCTGGTATATAAGTGTTGTTATAATATATTATATGATTAACTGGATGTTTAGAACCTCACTGTAGGCAAACATAATTTTATAAAATATTTAGCTTAAGGTAATTTTCTGAAGAATAATTCTAAATACCAAATTCAACAAAAATATGTAACATAGGGCTAGGTTACATAGTTATGGCTATGCATTGAAGAAAAGAGAATCACAATGTGTGCGATTATAAAATAAGCATGAAAAAGGTTTGCTGTAATTGATTGAATCGAGGTGTTGGTTATTATCATGTTATAGCATTATTCAATTCAATTCAATTTATTTCAAAACACACAACATTAAAAAGCAAGCAATACAAATACAAATAATAATAAGTCACATGGTACGAATGAAATACAATTAAGAAATATGTTTTGAAAAGGAGTAGACATGAAGTGAAACACTTATATGTGTCTACCCCTGTGAACACTTTTCATAAAAAATGATAAGTGGCAATTCTTAGTTTTTAATAATTGTAATGATGCTGTTACACAACAAATAAATACGTGCACACAACAAGTGTTAATTTGTCGTTATAAATATGTATATTTACATGGTATATTTGCCTATGAGAATATTAGTGTAATGATGTTTAAATGTATATTTGGACATTATGGTAACAAGCGATTCGTTGAGAGAATTCCACAATTTCACGCCGAGTACAGGTATGGACATAGCTCTCATATTTATGCGGACATTTTCTCTGATAAATTGATGTGTTCTACGTGCCGAATATAATGGAATAGATTTTATGAATAACTGTTGAAGATCGTATGGTAAAACATTATGATAGGCATCAAACATAAATAAAATTGTTTTTAGTTCAACTATATCATTGAATTTAATAATGCGGTATTTATAGAATAGGTTATTTGTATGGTCCCATCGATTGGCACCGTGGATCAGTCTAATTACTCTTTTCTGTATTAATATAATACATTGTATGTTTGTCACATACGTGTTTCCCCATATTTCACAACAATACATTAAGTGAGGTAAAAATAATGAACAATATAGAGTACGCATGCTGGAGCGGTCGATACAATGGCTAACTTTGTATATAACAGATGCTACTTTCGATAGTTTGGATTTTACCATGTTAATGTGGTTCTTCCAGTTTAACGATTCATCAATTAAGACGCCAAGAAATTTAGTGGCTTGAACTCTCTATATAGTAACATTATTGATAATGATAGCAATATGTTGTTGATGGGTATATCTGCCAAATAATATATAATTAGTTTTAGCAATATTTAATGACAGCTTGTTTACACAAAACCACTTGTACATTTTATCAAGCTCCGTATTTAGTTCACTTACTAAATCTGGTAATTTACTATGACTATGAAATATATTTGTGTCGTCTGCGAATAAAATAAACTTCAGTAGCTTCGACACATTACACATATCGTTAACATATATTGTAAACAGTAGCGGAAAATCCGTGTCATTTAAGGGTTTACATGTGGCGCAGATAAGACGCACGGTTTTTGACAGTGGCGCATTTCGCGATTTAGAATTCGTCATTGTATTTTTGTAGGTACTTCACGCAAAGCATCTATTGTAACCTTTTGCTTTAAAATAATCTACGGTATATATCTCCTACAGACGTGGCACATAAATGTTATACAGAATTTGTAAGTAAATATTTCAGATAGGCCTAGATATGTTCTACAACATCTTTACTACACACTATTATCACCAGGAGTCTGACATTTTAGTAAAGTTCGAATGGACATTTTAGTAAAGTTCGAGGGAGACGTAAAATATGCAAAACTAGACATACCAGAGGTGGAGGACAATATTCCAGATGATCTTCGAAGGAGTGTGTGCTCCAAATCAGAATCAAAAGCAAGTCTATTGATAAAGTAACTAAGGAAGGTTTATAAAAAAAAACCAATACGGTTCTCTGTCTATCTGTGTTTGAGGGCTGTAGGTTTAGCTACATAACAATTGCCTTACACTTACAGCTGTTTATAAACACCTATTTAATGACGTTATGCAATTAATCCTCATACAATTTTAATCAAGGCTCGATACTAAATTACAATTGTGTTCTGTTTATTTGATGGTAGCTGTATGCATGTTTCAGGGTGAAATGTCTCATGTCAAATGGATTTTCAAGGTATGTCATTGACCCGGACAAGAGTGTTTATACAGTGAGCAGAGTTACGTGAATGGCACAAGTCACATGATTATTTCTCCTGCACTTTGCAGGTGGCAAGAAACGTTTGTAAATATCCCGGAGAAACTTAATTACACTCACATGTTCAAATATTCAATGAAGAGAAAAATTATTGTGTATGTGTGTAGTTACCAAATAAATACATGTATTGTTGAGTTATATGTTATATCATTGTCCTAGCATATAAAACGTATTTACAATACCTATTGTCAAATACTACACTCTTATTTCATTGAAAGTTTCATTTTTAGTCATGAACATAAGATCAGCAGTGTTTATAGTTTTTGATACCAAATTCATGTCTACGACTATGTTGCATTTATTATAAGATCACTAGATGCAACATATGAGTGTTTTAGCCTCTGGAAGCCTACTTTATAAGGTGACATGGACCCATTTGCTGACATTCAGTTTACTTTGCAATTATATTATAACAGCTACATAAAATTATATAACCAAATGTAGATATTTATATAAACCAATTCCGAACTAAACACGCCATCCATCGACGGGTCGATCAACGTCATGTCTTTTCCATTCTGATTATGTTTTATCAGTTTTGCAGGAGCTATAATTCTTCTTCTCTTTCGAGACTTGATTTCACTTTGAGCGTGTAGCTGTCCTTTCCCAATACGACTGAACATGTGTTTCTGTAAAATAAATAGTCTCCTTTTTCAATTGCCACCAACTTGTATATCAGCTATCTCCTACTATTTAGTGCGTTTACTTTCTACGCCTTCTGGACAAACAAATGACATAACCGATGTAACACGTATTAATACGTCATACTGAAAAAATTTGCCCGAACCAATACACAACGAAACCTATTTAGGCGTTTGCTTTGCCTAGGCCCTAGGTCTAGGCTTTGGCAAAAAAGGCCTTGTCCTTGACTGCGGTTTACCCTTACTGGGCCTAAGCCTAGGTTTAAGTTCGGGCTTCGCTGAGCCTGATTTGCCGTCACCCGCATTATTATCGATATGGCACATCTTTTTATTAAGCAAAGTAAATACACATCTATAATTATATCAGTATGTATCAATCACATAAACCCACACTTACCAAAATTGGCTTGAATGTTACCGTCATTCAGATTTACTGTAACTGTCAGAATTGGCGGTGTGGTGGTCCCAGATTCGACCAGTCCAGGATTCGTACGAATCTGGGACCGTGACGGTAGCGGTCCCAGATTCGTAACTAGCCAGGATTCGCCTTTGTTACTAACGTAGTTTCCGTTAGTAATACATCAAGTATTGAAATAATAATGTTATCACGCATATATTAAATATAAATGAATTAACTTATGTGATTATTTTCACTCACTCGAACGTGTTGTATTATTTAGTCGAATCTCGGCCCGGGCATGACGTATGTCGTTGCCACTACGTCAGAGCGCGTCAGAACAGATAAAAGCGATCATTGCGTCTATGTTTTTAGACGTCGGCGGAAAGAAACTATATTACTTTCTGATTTGACACTGACAGGAAGCGAATTCCACAGAGTTGGTGCAGCAACCGAGAAAGCTCGGGTCCCAGCTTTCGTGTTAACCCGAGGGATGTAAAGTGGGTTACTACTGGTTGAGCGTAGCTCTCTGGAATTCCTTGCTGGAGTGAGCATTGAGTTTAAATATGTTGGTTGTTTTGATGCGAGTGCTTGATAGGATATTGTGCAAATCTTGAAAATAATGCAATAGTGCACAGGGAGCCAGTGCAATGATTTTAGAAGCCGCACCGAGCTAGAAAAACGAGGAGAACGCGTAACTACCCTTGCCAAGCAGTTCTGGACACGTTGAATTCTTGCAATATCCTTGTATAGTAAAGGAATTGCAGTAGTCAAGTCTGCTGCTTACTAGAGCTGTCGCGTTGGTTTTAGCAACAGAAAGTGATAAAAATCTGCGAATATGACGAAGATCACGGATATGGTAGAAACAGCAACGGCATGTTTTTGATGTGTGCTGTTTGAAATTGAAGCTTTCGTCAAAGTTAACTCCGAGATTTGAAACTGAGGGGGCTGGTGTTACACTCTGATTTAGGATATGTGTCGGGAAAAAGCCAATGATGATAAATTCGGTCTTGTTTGCATTTAACTTTAGTTTACTATTTTTATCCAAATGGAGACATTTTGGAGACAATCCCTGAGCTGGTTTAAGGAGCGGCAAGCATCTGGTGTAGTCAGGACGAATGTCGTGAGTGAGCCAACATTCTCTGAGTCTGATTAAAAATGTGTCCGGGTCGCGAGGAACAATCTACAAGTCACGTACGGCAACGTTTTTGGACCACCCCTGCCCCTGCATACCTTCTACCCACCCTCTTTCGTACGTATCAACTCTTAACCCACCCATTTTCAGCACTACCAATCAATTACGGGCTGTCGTGTACCTAGCGTGCATTTTAACATGATGTCGTACATTTGCGTTTATGGCATAAATTAACCGAAAAAATTACCTGATAATCATAGCCAGTGCCTCTAGTAAAGACTTACAAATCTTCATTCATATTTTCTAACCCACGAAAGTTAGCTAACCTGGTGACTACAACCTGGCACCAATGACAACATCGATGATCGGATGTCAGTATATAAATCAGTCGTCGGATTTTACATGCAATTAAAGGGACAGTTGTCAAATGTAGGACACATACTATTCACATAATAAAGGAATGTATGTCTTTTTATGTGTTCTGCAATTTCTATAATTTTATGTATTCTGCCATTTCGTCATTTTGCAGAAATAGCCCACTCACGGATAGGCCATTTTACAAGTTGTGGTCGTAAAAACAGCAGCATGCGCTGTACAATTGCGTTTCAGGTAGTGTCTGGTCCTGTTGGTGTTGACATTTCTGTTCAAATGTTGTCAATCGCCTTCGATATGTCAACCTTTAACAAGATTTAACAAGATTGCCACCTAGAGATTCAACTCTAGATGGGAGGTGGACTAGGAAGCCATTTGGCTTATCGAGAGTCCAACCTATCTATCTAAGTATACCCCGCCCGTCTTAGGTATATGTCGATTTTATTTTTAAATATATTAACACTACTAGCACCTACACCATCAGCTGATGATCTGTTCCATTCGCTTATTGTTATTTGTGAAAATGAAAATTTTCTAATATCTAGTCTACACTGCTTCTTTGCCAATGTAACTCCATGTCTTCTAATCCTTCTCTCTTCCTTGACTGTGAAAAAAAAAAATTCTGTCAATATTTTCATACCCATTCAATATTTCAAACACCTCAATCTGATCTCCTCTCAATCTTCTGGTTTCTAGTGTTGTTAAACCACATTCTTTTAGACGCATTTCATAACTAATATTCCTGAGTTTTTGTATCATTTTGGTTGCTCTCCTTTGTACTCTTTCTAGCATATCAATATCCTTCTTGCGATATGGCCTCCATGCTTGTATACAATATTCTAAGTGAGGTTTAACTATTGTTTTATACAGCGGTATTATTAGTTCTTTTTCTTTGTACACTATATTTCGCCTAATTAATCCTAAAATTTTGGGGTTTCCCTTCGCTGCTGCAATTCCACACTGCTCGGGATACCTTCATGTCAGCACTAATAGTTAACCCTAAGTCCTTTTCCTTTAAGTAGTATTTAGTACAGTACCACCCATTGTATATTGTGCATCTTCATTCCCATGTCCTGTGTGGAGGCACTTACATTTTTCAAAATTAAACAGCTTGCCACTTTCAGACCATTCTATCAACTTATTAAGATCATATTGTAAATGCTGTCTATCTGCATCATTTTAAAATTTTTCCTAAACACTTTTGTGTCGTCCGCAAACTTCAACACCTTGCTTGTTATGTCATCATCCAAATCATTGATATATATATTAAGAATAAAATAGGTCCCAGTACTGATCCCTGTGGTACTCCACTCAAAACCGATTTCCAGTTTGAAACCTCCTCATCAACTACTACTCTTTGTCTTCTATCAATAAGCCATTTTTCTATCCAGTTGATCATACCATTTCCTATGCCATGGGCCTTTAGTTTAAGTAGTAGTCTTTGGTGTGGCACTTTGTCAAAGGCTTTTTTTAAATCTAAGTAGATTATATCTACTGGTGCTCCCTCATCTACCCACTTTGTGACATCTTCCGAAAAACATAACATATTTGTTAAGCATGACCTCGCTTTTAAAAACCCATGTCGAGATGGGTTTATCAATTTATTTTTAACAAGAAAATCAACCAGGTGATCTTTAATTAGTCTTTCTAATAGTTTGCAAATCACCGATGTTAAACTCACTGGTCTATAGTTCTCTGACTTGTTTCTCGAACCTTTTTTAAATAATGGTATAATGTTTGCTTCTTTCCCTTCTAACGGAACTATTCCCTCCTCTAATGACAAATTGCACACTGTTGCAAGCGGTATGCTGATTTGTTCTACAATTTCCAATAGTAATTTGGGAGGAATCCCATCCACTCCAGGTGATTTATTATCCTTCATATCTCTTATTTTCATAGCTACCATTGTTGGGGTTACAATTAGTTGTCCTAAATAGTCAAACTCTCTCCCTTCGAACTTACTCTCAAGTACTGGTAATATACTAATATCTTCCCTGGTAAACACCGAACTAAAGTACTCATTTAGGTTTTCTGCCATTAAAAATCCCTATGTTATTATGTTTCCATGACTACCTTCTAGAGGACCGACCTTATCCTGAACTTTCTGTTTACTTCGAACATACGCATAAAAACTCTTGCTGTCATGTTTTATATTAAAAGCTATATTTTGTTCATAGCTTCTCTTTGAATTTCTAATTTCAGCTGTAGCTTGATTAAGTGCTTCTTTATAAATGTTATAGTCGTCTTCACTTCCAGTATGTCTATATGTCTTCCACATCATTTGCTTGTACTTGATTTTTCTAATGGCTTCCTTCGATAAGTGTTTCTTCTTTGACCGTTTCCCCTGTTTTTTTCAAGAGGACAAATTTGTCAACGATGCAGTCAATTTCACTCTTTAAAATATTCCAGCATTCTGTTGCTGTCTTATGCTTCAGTGTGTTATTCCACTCTATCTTTGCTAAATATTCCCTCATGTCCTTACATCTTCCTTTGTGAAATTTTGTCCTGTACCTTATTTTTCTATTCTGTTCTCCCTTTACTTTGATGATAACATGTATCTGGTTGTGATCACTACACCCCAGTGGCTCACATATCTTGACATTATCAAAAAATTCCTTCTGTGAGCTCAATACTATGTCTAACACGTTCTCGCCCCTGGTTGCTTCTAACACATGTTGAGAAAGGAAACTATCTTGTACTAAATTTAAAAACTCATGATTCTCTCTCCCGGTACTCTGTAGAGATGTCAACTGTATATGCCCATGGTTAAAATCCCCCATAATAATACAGTCTCGTTTACTCACTTCTTTGATATCGTTATGTATTTTATCATTCTCTTCTATGCTTATGTTTGGACTCCGATACACTAACCCAACAGTTAATGTTGAGTTTCCTGTAACTATGTTACACCAGACAGCTTCTTCACTTTCTCCTTCTTTTTCTAATTTTATTTCACCGCCTCCCCTTCTTCCTAATCTATCTTTCCTAAACATTACATATCCTGTGATTCCTAATTCGGCATCTGATATGTCTGGGGTGGCCCAAGATTCAGTTATACCTATTATGTGAGGGTCAATATCTTCTACCATAATGTTTAGTTCATTTCTTTTGTTTACTATGCTCCTTGCATTAAAACAAACACAGTTATAACCAAATTCCGTAGGACTTTCCAGGCTGTTCTTTGCTGATTTCTTTTTGCTATCTTTATCTATGCCTCTAGTATTTGGCTTCTCTGTGTATCCCTGCGAAACTAGTTTAAAAAGTTGCAACCTGTTCCATTGTTCATCGATCGAAGCAGATTCTCGGAGAACACTGCTGCGCCCTTTCCGCTTAGATGGAGGCCATCTCTCATATACATGTCTTCTTTCCCAACAAAATATCCCCACAAATCCAACTCCTTCTTCTTCACACATCTGCTCTACTAGTGCGTTAATTGCCATCCTCTTGTAGTTTCTATATGGTGCTCCCCTTCCCCTCATCACTGGCAAGATTCCTGAGACTATGATCTGTTCAACTCTTGTCTTCTTCAGTGTCTCTACCAACTCTCTGTATCTCTTTACTATCCTGTTTGTTCCATCCCTGTCAGCATTGTTTGTCCCTACATGTACTAATATAGACCCCCCTTGGCCATGCCCCAATACGTTCTCTACCCGTTCAGTCACATGCTCTATCCTAGCCCCCGGAAGACAAACAACAACGTCTTCTCCTTTGCTTTATGTCCTATCTGTCTTCCGCAAAATGGAGTCTCCCATAAATACCCTTTCTGTTCTCAATGCCCCCTTGATCACTGCTTCAGAGTAGCTCCTCCGTTTTGCATCTCCCTGGTTGCTGACTTATCCCCCTGCCGCTTTCTCTGTTGTTTCTTTCTTTCCTGTCTCTTTTCTTCCTGTCATCGTCCTTGTTATTGACTTCCGTTTGGTCACATCTACTCTCACTTCCTTTCTTCCATTCGTCTTTCCTCCTGTCGCATCTACTTCTCTCATCTCCTGTCCCCTCGTCCCTCCCTCCTTCTCTACTGTCACTTTCTCCCCTGTCACCTTCCTGCATGTCACGTTTCCTGTTGTTCTTTCTCCATTTGTTTTCCTTGCAATCACCCTCCCTCCACTCCCCATCCCCTTCACAATATCCGTT
>JAODUO010000549.1:235000-255000 GCA_025642075.2 Ridgeia piscesae
CACTTTTCTCCCATTGCGTTCTCTATCAGCACACTCCAATTCCTTCTACCTGTTGCTCTTGTTCTCCATTCTTCTCCCTCTCTTTCTAGGTCTCTTAATGTAATCCCTCATCGCAATTTCATGTTTTATCGC
Source organism: Ridgeia piscesae (assembly GCA_025642075.2). Lineage (NCBI taxonomy): Eukaryota > Metazoa > Annelida > Polychaeta > Sabellida > Siboglinidae > Ridgeia > Ridgeia piscesae. The sequence continues at coordinate 235,133 of JAODUO010000549.1, forward strand.
CTCCTTTTCCCATCCATTTTCTGAGCATCTGCTCTCTTTGTCATTCTCCTAACTCCCATTCTCTCCACATGACCAACGTATGCTCACCTAATCCTCACCAATGTCTTCTTAAAACGTTCCTTCACTTCAACCACCACTCTCCGTTCATCCATACTTCTCTAATCAGCTGTCTTAACTCCCATAATTCTTTTTACCAGGTTGTTTTCGGAAACGTTGACCTTCTCCTGTTGTGTCCTGTATGCCATCGTCCCTTGTGCATTCATTGATGCCGGGCTAACACACGAGCTGTACACATTTCCTTTACGTTTACGTGATATGCGTCTATCTTCCAGCACTCCTTCTTCCATGAGTTCTATATCGCTCCCAGATTTTGCTGGGTCTCGGTTGCCTCGGCGATTTAGCGCCATTTAAAAAACTACAGCTTGAACTATTAGTTCAATCCACGTGAGAGCGCCATGCCATGTCACAGTATTAATGTAAAATATATATTTAAACGTTATCAACATTTCTAGCAAAAGGCAAACTTGATACAGGTCTCGCGCATATTTTTTATTGTGACGTAAGCAAACCGTGACGTCATTAGTTATCAGTCTGTCCGTAGCAAAACGTTTATCTGCTAGTGATGTTCCTTTTTCAATGAGCTATTCTATTCGCACAATTCACCGAAAGCAGTACGATGTTAAAGGTTATCAACGATAACATTTTATTTTACAAATTTGTTTACGGTTTCATAATAAGGAACACAACGGAAGCAAAACAAACTGGTTCCATCCGTAAGAGGTCGCCGTCAATAAATACAATATGGCGGGGGTCCGAACAGAGCAAAGTATATTATGACGGTTATACTGTGAATTGCATTAACATTATGGCAGTTGTCCTTTACCGAACAGTCGCATATAGAATTGTTTTTTTTAAACCAAGTTTTTTTACGGATGCGGGAAATCGAATCGCACCATGCAGCGCGAATCGAATGCTGTCCACAGAAAAACCTGATAAAAAGTCCCAAACGTGACGGCTGTCAGAGATATATAGCAGAGGCATTCCCAGTGCCGAATTTCTGTAGGCCTACAAATGGGATAGTAGCTTGATGGCTTAGAAAGGTTTTATGCGGCAATAAAATTATTAGTATCCTAAGTGTGTCTTGTTATTGTAAGTATTGGAGGCTGCAGGATGCTGTATTGGAAGTGGCATCTGAGCAAGCGAGCGAGCAGTGACGGAGTATATATGCCACGACCTTTTTATGGGATTAACGAAATGTAAGAATTTATCAGAATTTAGTCATTTTTATTTGAAATCTACAACAAGTGTAAATGTATGTATATTCTACATATTTACAAGTATCCGCAATCATTTGTTTATTCAACTTCTCCTCGCACAGACTCGAGACGGCGAGCCCACGTTGTGGCAAACTGCTTTATGTCAGCACCAATGACTTTGCTTCACCAGAAATACCACCGGCCGGTTCTCGTCCACAGCATAGATAGGATTGCCTTCAGCGTTCTCTCAAGCTTGGAGCTAGAACAACTGTTCCGCGCCTGCCATTGTCATTGGCCAAGTGACCAACCGTTGCAGTAGCACTGGCAAAGTGGCCAACAGTTGCAGTAGCACTGGCAAAGTGGCCAACACTTGCAGTAGCACTGGCAAAGTGGCCAACACTTGCAGTAGCACTGGCAAAGTGGCCAACACTTGCAGTAGAACTGGCAAAGTGGCCAACAGTTACAGTAGCACTGGCAAAGTGGCCAACACTTGCAGTAGCACTGGCAAAGTGGCCAACAGTTACAGTAGCACTGGCAAAGTGGCCAACACTTACAGTAGCACTGGCAAAGTGGCCAACAGTTACAGTAGCACTGGCAAAGTGGCCAACACTTGCAGTAGCACTGGCAAAGTGGCCAACAGTTACAGTCGCACTGGCAAAGTGGCCAACAGTTGCAGTAGCACTGGCAAAGTGGCCAACACTTGCAGTAGCACTGGCAGAGTGGCCAACAGTTGCAGTAGCACTGGCAAAGTGGCCAACAGCAGTAGACTGGCAAAGTGGCCAACACTTGCAGTAGCACTGGCAAAGTGGCCAACAGTTACAGTAGCACTGGCAAAGTGGCCAACAGTTACAGTAGCACTGGCAAAGTGGCCAACAGTTGCAGTAGCACTGGCAAAGTGGCCAACAGTTACAGTAGCACTGGCAAAGTGGCCAACACTTGCAGTAGCACTGGCAAAGTGGCCAACACTTGCAGTAGCACTGGCAAAGTGGCCAACAGTTACAGTAGCACTGGCAAAGTGGCCAACAGTTACAGTAGCACTGGCAAAGTGGCCAACAGTTGCAGTAGCACTGGCAAAGTGGCCAACAGTTACAGTAGCACTGGCAAAGTGGCCAAAAGTTGCAGTAGCACTGGCAAAGTGGCCAACAGTTGCAGTAGCACTGGCAAAGTGGCCAACAGTTACAGTAGCACTGGCAAAGTGGCCAACAGTTACATAGCACTGGCAAAGTGGCCAACACTTGCAGTAGCACTGGCAAAGTGGCCAACAGTTACAGTAGCACTGGCAAAGTGGCCAACAGTTGCAGTAGCACTGGCAAAGTGGCCAACACTTGCAGTAGCACTGGCAAAGTGGCCAACAGTTACAGTAGCACTGGCAAAGTGGCCAACAGTTACAGTAGAACTGGCAAAGTGGCCAACACTTGCAGTAGCACTGGCAAAGTGGCCAACAGTTACAGAAGCACTGGCAAAGTGGCCAACAGTTGCAGTAGAACTGGCAAAGTGGCCAACACTTGCAGTAGCACTGGCAAAGTGGCCAACAGTTACAGAAGCACTGGCAAAGTGGCCAACAGTTACAGTAGAACTGGCAAAGTGGCCAACACTTGCAGTAGCACTGGCAAAGTGGCCAACAGTTACAGTAGCACTGGCAAAGTGGCCAACACTTGCAGTAGAACTGGCAAAGTGGCCAACAGTTACAGTAGCACTGGCAAAGTGGCCAACACTTGCAGTAGCACTGGCAAAGTGGCCAACAGTTACAGAAGCACTGGCAAAGTGGCCAACAGTTACAGTAGAACTGGCAAAGTGGCCAACAGTTGCAGTAGAACTGGCAAAGTGGCCAACAGTTGCAGTAGCACTGGCAAAGTGGCCAACAGTTACAGTAGCACTGGCAAAGTGGCCAACAGTTGCAGTAGCACTGGCAAAGTGGCCAACAGTTACAGTAGCACTGGCAAAGTGGCCAACAGTTGCAGTAGAACTGGCAAAGTGGCCAACAGTTGCAGTAGCACTGGCAAAGTGGCCAACAGTTACAGTAGCACTGGCAAAGTGGCCAACAGTTGCAGTAGCACTGGCAAAGTGGCCAACAGTTACAGTAGCACTGGCAAAGTGGCCAAATTCAGTAGCACTGGCAAAGTGGCCAAACTTGCAGTAGCACTGGCAAAGTGGCCAACAGTTGCAGTAGCACTGGCAAAGTGGCCAACAGTTACAGTAGCACTGGCAAAGTGGCCAACAGTTACAGTAGCACTGGCAAAGTGGCCAACAGTTGCAGTAGCACTGGCAAAGTGGCCAACAGTTACAGTAGCACTGGCAAAGTGGCCAACAGTTGCAGTAGCACTGGCAAAGTGGCCAACACTTGCAGTAGCACTGGCAAAGTGGCCAACAGTTACAGTAGCACTGGCAAAGTGGCCAACATTGCAGTAGCACTGGCAAAGTGGCCAACAGTTGCAGTAGCACTGGCAAAGTGGCCAACAGTTACAGTAGCACTGGCAAAGTGGCCAACACTTGCAGTAGCACTGGCAAAGTGGCCAACACTTGCAGTAGCACTGGCAAAGTGGCCAACAGTTGCAGTAGCACTGGCAAAGTGGCCAACACTTGCAGTAGCACTGGCAAAGTGGCCAACACTTGCAGTAGCACTGGCAAAGTGGCCAACACTTGCAGTAGCACTGGCAAAGTGGCCAACACTTGCAGTAGCACTGGCAAAGTGGCCAACACTTGCAGTAGCACTGGCAAAGTGGCCAACACTTGCAGTAGCACTGGCAAAGTGGCCAACACTTGCAGTAGCACTGGCAAAGTGGCCAACACTTGCAGTAGCACTGGCAAAGTGGCCAACACTTGCAGTAGCACTGGCAAAGTGGCCAACACTTGCAGTAGCACTGGCAAAGTGGCCAACAGTTGCAGTAGCACTGGCAAAGTGGCCAACAATTGCAGTAGCACTGGCAAAGTGGCCAACACTTGCAGTAGCACTGGCAAAGTGGCCAACACTGGCAGTAGCACTGGCAAAGTGGCCAACACTTGCAGTAGCACTGGCAAAGTGGCCAACACTTGCAGTAGCACTGGCAAGGTGGCAAACACTTGCAGTAGCACTGGCAAAGTGGCCAACAGTTGCAGTAGCACTGGCAAAGTGGCCAACAATTGCAGTAGCACTGGCAAAGTGGCCAACAATTGCAGTAGCACTTGCAAGTTTGGGAGCTTACTTCCACAATGGTCGAGAGCCGATTGTTCGTCGCGAGCGTTTGTCCGCGTCAGTCTCTTTCGCCATTACCCTGCGTATCTCTTGGATGATGGATTTATACGACGCTCCGCATACAAATCCTCTGCACGCTCAAGTAATTCAGGACTATCTTGATCGGCATAATTTTTCTCGAAGCCCATCGTGCATGAGATCATACTCCTGATGTTTACCGTTTGGTGGTGGTAAGAGCAAACGCGAAGTCGATGTCTCGGATACCCATCTCGAACGTGGATACTAGAAGCTTATGATGTGCTTATTATTGTTAGTATCATAAGAAAATGTAGGATAGGCGCGCTGATTCCCGCCTAGCGCACTCCTAGTCCCAACCCTAGCTCAGTATAACTAAACTTAATCCTAACCCTAACTAATCTTAGCGAACCATGACCCCATGTTAGACTTTCATGTAAGATGATTCGCTAGCATGACAACGAGAGCTTCTTCAAAGTTATTTGCGATTGCTGCTACTGTCCGACAGTTTCTCATTGCAACCAGGAGGTCAATAACTACGACTGACAGGACAAGATAAAACACAATGCAAGGTTTGTAGAATACAAGTAATTGGCAATACGATGTAAGACACTTTCCAAGAGCATCAGCGACACTGCAAAGTCAGACGTACAAATGGAACGCACCAGGATTGTCGTTGTTGTCGCTGTTGACTGATGCAATGACCCTACATCATGTCAGTGGTCGCATTGGTAGCGTTGTGCGGCGGTGTTACCGTTTTTGCTGTTTATACTGAACAGTTTTTTTTGGTATACATTTACTCTATCCTACAAAATGGGACGAAATTACTGAAGCCGCCAAACTGATCATGTTATCTCCGCTAACTACACACAACTCGACGTGAACCCAGAGATAAGATCGTTCACTCCCGGAACCAGATGAAGCGATCAGCGACCACTCGCTCGGTCTCCTCAGGTCTGAGGCCCAAGAATCCACACCCCGCCTGGTGCAGACAACCCACTGTCGGCGAGGGCGCCCGCAGGGTCTTTTCCAGCCGACGGTAGGTAGGTATGACTGGTACACTTGGAATGCTGGGTAGTCTGGTGTCATGTAGGTCACTAAATCATAGCAGGCATCACAAAGCATTGAGTATTGATGCGGATTGTTGACCAGTGCTTTCGGTGGTCCTATTACTAGAACACAAGCAACACGACAAGACCAACACATCCCCTCTGGCCACGCCACTGATTGTAAGACGACTCTGTAATAGCATACATCTGTATACAACTAGCCCCAGTCTGGTACAGCAAAATAATCGTTGGTCATGAAACCAACCTAAGCGGTAATATATTTTAGAGTTTTGGTGACTTTACTTTCAATTTCAATAATATTTATTTGCACAAATATGTAGCTCATGATTCCATATATGTTGCCTCCAAGGCTAGCTATGTCATCCTGACATTAGCAGACAGCTATATGGACAGGTAAAAGATCACAAACTGCGGAAGCAACAGAAATGTGCTTATTACGAATGTCAAGAGTAACATGGACATGGGCAGAATTCTAACGAATGCCGAGAGTAACAAGGGAATGGGTAGAATTCTTACGAATTCCGAAAGTAACATGGACAGTAAAGAAATGAAGACATCCACAGAGAATACACTATTTTTGCTATACAACTCACCCAACTCATTGGGGTGGTTGTGATAGGAAAAAGTCATAGGATTGATGTCGGCTTGTTTGCCTTAATTATATTAAAATATATGTCCCCTCACCGCAGCGCGCGACACGTCATGTGTAGAAATAACGGTAAATAATCGAAAGTGACCAAACATGATTTGGTGAATGCCACTCTTGTTAATTATACGACGAGGGAGCCAGTGGTCGGTGTAGATCTTACGCTTGGTGCGCAGATGCGACCGCAGCTTCGAATGAGCGCAACCAGCCTCTGGTGCGGCCAACCACGAAAGACAGTTTGTTAACATCATTGTGCGTCATTGACGTCACGCGCTACTCTGTCTTATATCTGATCTATATTACGCCGGTGCAGCTAACTGATTAACGGTAGCATTTTCCCATTTGTCGATGGGATGTTTGAGGTATTATGACAGCTTTCTCGGAGCGTCTTTGTAGCGCAGTTGTTTCGCCTCCCACTGATCTCTTGTCGTCAGCAATTTTGTTACATGCGTTTCGTTTCGAATTTGAAGGTTATACTTGTTCAAGGTACAATCCTGTGTTCATATAAATAAGCATTCCAGCAATCGCTTTTATGAGGATGTTCGTAAACGTACATGTATATAGAATACACCATTCAATCACGCGACACCCCCACCCACACACGTACATCAGTCGGAAGTAACACAGTTTGATGCTTGTAGAGTTTATTACATAAATACAGTAATCGTTGCTATTCGCACATGCGTTCCTCTGTGTAAATATACACTCACTGTACAACGATACACTTTATTGTTCAACAGGGCACAACAGGAGTGATGTTTGTTTCATCATTTGTGTGAACTTCATATTGCAAACTGTAACGCTGAATAAACACGAACAAGTGATCTTCGAAGTTGCAAGAAATAACTTTGACCTACAACAATGCCATTGGCTATCTACTCTATTGCCTTGATATTTGCCAGATATTCATTAACATTTCTCGCCAACTGCAGAACAAGGAGTGCGTCGGCACCCACGCTGTTGTGTAGGTCTATTTGCTTCTAGAGGTGGTCTGAGTGTATTCAGTAGTGGGGTAAAATCATATTCTTGTAGAATGTGTTTACTTGAATTGCGTGGCACCATTCTGCATCACCGATAACTAGGTACACGGATCGATGAGAGTAATTTTTATGACTAAAAAATTGGCACAAATATAGCTTTTCACATTACATTGTAATGTGGCTGGGCGGGCACACGCACATATCAAATACACGTGGTAGATTATTTTGCATTGAAATTTGGATTTTAACGGGGTGTAAGTTGTTGTTTAACTAACCATGGGAAACTGGATCGAAGAATGTTTGTTTTGTGTAGAGCATAGCAGAAAATATTAGGTGTTACAAATGTCACCTTCTTTTCAGATAAAGGAATGATTAATAAACAATTCTAACAACGGAAACAAATTATTGACTTCTGTAGTTTTTGAGGTGTACTGGAAAGTGCAACAATTTTCTATTGAGTGTGTGCAACGAAATGCGATTGAAACAACAAATCATCTTTGTTACAAAACTTTAACATGAGACTAAGCTACATCAGGTTTTACATTGGCAAAAATGGGGATAAAAGAGCCATAATTTGATATACAAAATGCATACATTTTGTCCTAACTATATCTAACGGTCCAACCTTCACTGTACTTATTTCATCAACATAAACAATATTGATGTACGTCGTATATAATAAACATTCATTGAGCTTACCATTGACACTTTTGATTTGAGACAATTCAAATTGTGACGATTTCGAAACTATCACAAAAACCATCATAAGGACTTCCAAGAACTTCACCCGAATACTTATTAGACTATTTAAGTCATGTTGAGGTAACTATTAACACGTTTGTGTTTAAATGTTTCAAAATATGAACTATGTCAAATAGCATCTAATAAATAGTCCTGTTATGTACTGCCGATAGAGTGTAATTGCACTAACTGTCAAATGTATCATGTATCATTACATAAAACTGAGGTTAACGTTGAAATATACGATTGTGGTTGAGGGATAATATTACAGTGACGCCGGAAATGAATATTACTATGAAATTATTGCGGACAAGAGAGCGATAGTTGGACATCAACTCGCTCATTCACCGGGCACGCACCTCATTCTGTAAATAAAGGCTGTTTTCTACAGTACGTTGATCTCGCCAGTGACGTCTACCACTGGTAGCCCGAGCGCCTCATAAGCTCGAAATCGTTTCCTGAGATACCTACGAACCCTGTTAACGTCGTTCCGTTTATACTGTGTGTGATTACTAAACAATATATGACACGTTTTCCAAAAAAGTAAATAAAACATCGACAGTACCTGGATTCCGAACAAGAAAATACAATGACAAGTTGGATCGTGGATCAAAATGTTATGACACCAAATATCACCATGTTGGCGATTTGGCGAGTCTTTTTTTAAATCACCGCGGCCACTGCACAGTCATTGTCGGGGAAAGAAGTCGTATTCACGTCATACGTGTCGGCTGATCAAACATGGTCTTGAATATGTTACGTTAACTGCGGGTGTACCATCTTGGCCTCAGGTTAAGTCGGCCTTTGGCGCCTGGCGCCCGCATGTAGCTCTTTCGTCCACGAACGGCGCCGTGTCAGAGCAACCATCATTTGCTGCCGCCGAGCATGAAGCACGTGCTGCAGCATGCACGCGTGGTCGTGCGCTTACAGCACTTGCACGACGCCCGGCGTAGGTTGTTCAGCCGCGTCTCGACGTGGTCGAGCGGGGGCTGTGTCGGCTTCGTGGGTGCCGGAGCGACGCACCACTCGCAGCAGGCGGCGAGTCGGTAGCGCAGGCAGCAGTCGCACAGGTCAGCGGCCACCTGCGGCGTGCGCTTCGGCGGCGGCGAGATGACGGCCTCGTCCGCCAAGTGGAACGGCAGCAGCGACCTATCCGCGGTGACGACGGACACACCTACAGCGACGGGACGATTAGCGGTGGCAAGTACGGTGAAGGTTTGATATGTGATAGATGTGATTGTTAGTCAGCAGGGGGGACAGAACATAGCAGTTACTGACTGAGTGACTGACTGAGTGACTGACTGAGTGACTGAGTGACTCACTCACTCACACACTCACTCATTCATTCACTCATCCATCCGCCCACTCACCCATACACCCACCCACCGACTCACCCACGCACTCACTCATCCACCCATTCGCGAGAGAGAGAGAGAGAGAGAGAGAGAGAGAGAGAGAGAGAGAGAGAGAGAGAGAGAGAGAGAGAGAGAGAGAGAGAGAGAGAGAAAGAGAGAGAGAAAAGAGAGAGAGAGAAAGAGAGAGAGAGAGAGAGAGAGAAAGAGAGAGAGAGAGAGAGAGAGAGAGAGAGAGAGAGAGAGAGAGAGAGAGAGAGAGAGAGAGAGAGAGAGAGAGAGAGAGAGAGAGAGAGAGCGGTAGTATTCTTTCTTAATATAGAATTGTCGATATATCGCAGTAGTAAAGATCGATAGGCATCTGCATTAGCGCAATCAACTTTACAACTATCCTTGATAATAACATACATGGCGAACCTAATCAACAAGATTGCGTCAATATAATACGGGCTCTAGAACAATCGTCAACACCACCTGCGTAATTTGCTCATTCACGACGTAGAATTAACTGCCTCCGAAGTGTCGTGACGGTGTGAGTCATCAATTGATGATGTTTCGTGGTTGCTTGCTATTCCATGTGAAACGTGATTGTGTTGTTGGCGTTTTTTGACCTTGCCTTGCCGGCCTTGTGATAATTTTGGAGTGTTGGCGATTACTCACCCACCCACTCATTCACTCACTCATTCACTCACCCACTCACTCATTCACTCAATCACCCACTCACCCATTCACTCAATCACTCGCTCAATCAATATATCAATTAACAAATCAATTAAACAACCAGTCACACACTCACTTAAATAGTTTGTCACCGTACTAGAACACGTTTTGATGATTTATTCCTATATTTATGTTTGACGTGAATTTTTTCGTCCAACTGACGATGTATCAGTATTGATTTGTTTCGGTCAGCCGTTGTTTAATATCGATAAATTAATTGAATAACATGACCTACTAATGTTAATAAGCGCAAGTGGCATACACGGCATGGTGGCGTTACACGCTCGTCTTGGTTCGATTCACTCACCACTTCTAGATTCATTTTTATACGTTTGATTTGCTCATATCTTACAGATCAGTCTATGTTTAGGCGTTGCTGTTTTCTGTCTGTACCGCTATATTCGTATATACTAAAGCATCACATTTCAATGTAAAGCCACACCGTAAATTTCCAGTGATGACTTTCAGTTTTTAATTCCCTACTTTTTAACCGGACTCAACATTCGCGTCAAGTTATTTTACTCCCATTTTCAATACCACTTTAAATATCAGAAGTACCAGACAAGTTATTATCCGGTTCATGTTTAGACAACTTGTTGTTAGATTACCATTTGTTAATGGGACATTGCTAGACATAACATTATCAATAATTAATTATAATACAACCGTTTTGTGAAGAATAAAATTAAAAAGTAAGTACACGTCATATGGCACCTCGCGTATGACACTAAAGAGAGGATAGGTTTTCCGTATCGCAAACGATACATTTCATCTATATTACAGAGGCCACGAAGTCATATTAACGAAAGGAACGGTACATTATACAGCGTTCGAAATTCGCTTATCCGGGATAACTGGATTTGCCTTCGAACAAGAGAAATTCTTACTACTTGTCCGTGGGACAACTTGATTAGGGTGTAGGACAGCACTGTTCTTCTCAGCTAAACCTACAAAGTGTAGCGATCATTGCTGTTTACAAGTTTATCAACACATAGTTGTCAACAATAAATAATGTTAATTATCGGACACGAAGTTTTGAAACATAGTTGTGGGACAAGTGAAATGTTACACGGACAAGTGAAGTGTACTTTCTACTTGTTCTCGGGCAAGTAGAATATTTCGAATTTCGAACCCTGGTTGTATATCAGGACGTAGTCATCATCACAGATGACGGTCTCTGCTTTGGATGATGTGTTCTTCCATTTGTTTAGAGATGTACACATATGTAAGACGTACCCGAGGCTATCAGTAGGCAGACAAGAGTTGTCCACACAGGCATTTCGAGTTGTCTGAAACCAGAACAAACACACCATTCTTAGTCATGATGGAAACGCAAAGCTAGTTTGAGTGTTGTGAAAATAATGGCAAGTCAGTAATAATCCATCTAGTTGCTTGCAGTGGCAACCGTCTGCATGCAGCTCAAATGTATCTCAGCTTCTAGTTAACTATTGGGTTTAGTTAGTTAACTATGCAGACAATAGTTCCATTGTGGCTAACAATTACGCCCGGAATGATACGTAAGTGCTTAGTGTATCGCGATAGACACCGCGCGATATGATAAACTATGCACAATATCCGTATCGCGATACGCAGCGATAGCCAAGCGACAACTGTCTGTGTATCGAAAACTTATCAAATTACAATTTGTAGTACATATATATAATCTAACTATAATCTATATAAAACATTTATACACTACTATGATTTCAATGCGCACATCCAATTTGGACGTCAATGTTATCAGAGATGACGTGACATATGAAGTATCGTTGCATTGTCCGGGTGAGCGCAACCATTCATGCGCTACAGCCGTCTTGCAATCAGGTCTCACTCTCCTAGAGTCAACGTCCGCGATAGGCAACTGCTGCAAGACCTCGATACCGTTGTTACACACGTACAGATGCAATTACGCCATTGTCACTGTAAATAAACCAGTGTCCTACTATTGCACAATTCTAGTATGTATCTGGCTAAGTATCGTATCGCGCACTGTATCGTTCCGGCCGTACAAACATTATTGGCGCCTTACAAGTTGTGGCCGACAAGATTGCGAATATAGCAAACTGTTACAGTCTTAGCTTCCATAAATTTGAAGCAATCGGTAGAAATTTATAATCCAAACATCAGTCATTTGCAATATTAATAATGGATTATTGATCACTGGACTGAACTCCGCTATGCAATTATTCAAATAAATCTATAGTTCTACTACTATGAACTAATATGTAGCAAACTTGAATATTGCTTGCTTAAATCGCGCAAAAAATATTTATACCTATCAGGGTTGGGTTCAAATACGTATTTGTATTTGAATACCAAAATTTGATGTCTTTGTATTTAAATTAAAAATTACAAAATGGCGCGTATTTGTATTTGATATTGTGTCTGTATTTCAAAAGTATTTACAAATACAATCAAATACACCTAAAAACTACCATTTTACCAACAAAAGTAAACCACTGCCTGACATAAACTGGCTCAGGAGTTTAGACGTAATGTTTGTTCACTCCTGTCGTATGGTGTACTGTGGGTAGGCAGCACTGAGAAAATTGGCATACAGTGAAGCTGGTCAAACATTAACATCAATGAATGAATGGGAAGCCAGTGAAGCATATATATTCATAGGGAAGGTACGTCAAAGAATCCTGCTGTCACCTGCTGTGTAAACATCCTGGGCTAAGACAAAGGAACCCAGGTTTCCTCCAGTGCCTGTGGAAGAGCTACCCACTAGTTGGTACAGTAGTACAGTTAAGGACAGTCTAGTAAACCTGCCTGCGAATTAGTCTACAATAGCCAATCAAGCCAGAGACAAAATTCCATCCACTGTGATACACTTGAACTATAATGGAAACACGGTCCACGTATTTGAATCGTATTTGAATAAAATTTTAAAATATGGCAATGTATTTGAATAAAAAATGGCAATGTATTTGTATTTGAAATGAAAATTTGTATTTATATTTGTATTTGAATTGAAATCTAGAAAAGCAATGCATTTGTATTTGATTGGGCTGAGTTGTATTTGTATTTGATCCCAATATATTATGTATTTGGACCCAAACCTGATACCTATACAGAAGAATCATACGTAACAAGTTGCGTCATAGAAAACTAATATCATCGCTTGATGAAAACAAGAAACATTCTCGCAATCGTTGGTAATAAAGCAACTGCATCTAATTGCCTATCTGTCTACTGAACCACGTCGATAAACCTTCTCAAACAGGAAATGAAAACCCCGCCAAATTGCATAATATAACACAATACAATGTACGTAATCAAAGACCTCTCCTGTGCAGATGCATTGTTTCCATTCGTTTTGGACGACTGTATGGCTGACATGCACTGTCAGAACGGTGATTGCGTTTATTGGTATTTGATACACCAGTTGTTAAAACTGTAAACAGAGGCAGCATCATAGTGACAGTTTTCCGAGAACAGTCTAATCATTCGTCAAGAAATACGCGTTCAAGAAAATCGCTGCATGACAGACACAAGTGACTGTCATTAGGCCTACAAGGTTTAAACACAATGCGGAGAGTTAATTACACGGAAAAGAAACAAAACGTGTCGTGATGAGGACGCATACATTGTATTACTGTTGTGTACATCATGTTGACGGCTTTCTTTTTCTTCGATGTCAGGTCTAGTGACGTTATCGATAATGAGTCGACACAAATATATCGTTTGTATTTGTCATCAGTTGGATGTCACGGAGTGATCCGTTGAGTTTTTGATTCTGCTTTGTATTATTTGTTGCCAGCCTCCGACTTCGTGTCTTTTAATCTTGCTGTTGTGTTCGATTTACACCCACTCGTTTGTCATGTGTTGTTCTCGCTTAATCTGTTCTTCTCCGTCGACAATTACAATACAGTGTCGTCGTGATACGTTCTTTGTGACGTCATATCACTCGGAGTCAGTAAAGAAAGCTGCATCACCAGCAAAGTGAGCATTGGTTGTGTGTTGTGTGTAAACTTTCCACGTGTCTTTACTCTTGAGACGATGGACACTCGCCGCAGAATGTTTCATTACGACGATGATTTATGCACGTAGCAATCGCAACAACATCGGAACAAGTGGCGGCTGCCAGTATTCAAATAAATCCGTGCTGATACGGGAAACACGATGAAATGCTACGACATTTATGTAATATGGTAGTATATTTATCCGTACGTCACATTTAGTACGCTAACGAAACGGACGTGAACGTATTACGTTTACTTCATGTTCATCACTTGTTAGTCGTCGTTTACAGTTTTAGTCATGCTAAATACGTCTATAAAAGGCCATATGACCAACCTATTTCACCACAGTGGTAGGAATCGATACACCACCAAAACAAACCAGTGTTTTATACAAATATGTCACATTTAATAAACTACAAATTATTTAATATCTCGGTTTGGGTTGCATTCTTTTTAACTATTGTGACTGGTGTACGGTAGCGCGATGTTATCACCGAGATATTTCTCTTGTTGGTCTTTTTAAGCTATCCCGCGACTACACATACACATGTGAGTTATGTACCTCAGTAATATAAAACAATCTACCTAGTACACACTACATAGTATTCATGTACACCTATAAATCTGAGACAACCTACCTGAGTAGCTGCATCAGTTTGATCTTTGCAGTGTGTGGTACTGAGGTCACCAACCAGAACTAAGGCGTCCTGCAACTGGCGTTTGTACTTCACAGTCGAGTGCCATTTATACCATTTATAACGACAATTAAACGCCTGTCACCGACAAGAGTGTCGTCATTACTCTTACATCGGTGGCTTCCCATTGGCTGGCGTGGCGGCTCGTCGAATCCGCTTCGCTGACAAAGTCGTCAATCACAGCATTAGGAACACCTTCGGTCGTTCGCACGATTTCCCATCGCGTTTGATTAGTGCCGGTGTCGGTTTCCCTATGCGGATGTGGCAAGAGTTCGTGGGAATTACCACAGATCCCAGTGCACCGTTCAATAGCGTTACACCCGACCGTTACTCGCCGCGATTGAATGGCTCGACGGATTATATGTCGGCCCGTGTGATGTGGCTGTGGAGGAAAAGGAAAGGGTAGGTGGTCGGCGACATCTGATGGAATTTCGACGAAAGCACGTATAGGAAAACGTCACGAAATCACATCGCGCGATTGTAATTATCACATTTTGGAAATACGAGAGAGGATTGACGTATCAGTGACACAGCATGAGGGCTTTTAGTGTTGTCCAATTTCACCAGGTGGCGGGTTTGTATTTTCTGTCAGTCATGCGCACAACTCAAAGTAAGCGAATTATGGGTTACTATATTGTCATATATATATATATATATATATATATATATATATATATATATATATATATATAATATAAAATATATAATATATATATATATATATATATATATATATATATATAGTCTATGATCTAACCCTGATGTAGGTAGCAGCCAGGGTGGCAACATTTCATTAGTGGCAAACTATTATTTTCATCACTGTAAGTAAAAGTAGCCTTTCCAGCTGAGCAGCGTCCTTTATTTTGCGGTCATCTTTAAAATGGCAGCCTAGTCACATGTCTTCATATGTACTGTAATAACTGCGTCCCAGAAAAGTCGAGATGGTGCTCGTTTGAATAGGTGCAGCCAAAGAGGCAATGATAAATGTATTATTTGGCCACACTGTCCTTGTTGCATGTAGTAGGCATGTAGTTTGCATGGTAGTCCCTCTATCCGGGGCGCTCGCAAATACTGACGCATTATAGCGGAAGACACACAAGGCTGGTTGAACAGAAGGGTTCTCAAGCAGAATATAATCCTGACCCATCAACAAGCATTATTGATGACCTGACCTTGATATAGACGCAGAACGGCAACAACAAGATGTTTGCACAACTGGTAGAAGCTATGATGTCTCAAATTGTACGCAATAGTTCGCAAGGTCAACGAATCGACGTAGTATCCGACGTTTACAGGGAGACGTCAGTCAGACATGCCGAGGGATACAAGCGGGCATCAGGTGCAATATCCAGCAGTGGTGGACATTTCCGTTCAACCCGGTCAGATTGATTGTCGAGCAATGGAAGCTACCGAAGTCAACGGGTCAAAGGCAGTCATACTGACAGCCGAGTAAACATGTGGCATGACGCTCTGCCCTGGTTTCAATAGAGACATCTCATGCTCCATCTATGAACAGTGCGGATCAAACAACCGCATACGGTACATCGATCCTGGGAAACTGGCAACGTCTCTGGAAGAAAGCATCTGCGATATCCTAATTGGATTAAGTGCCTTCATAGGTGGTGACACAGTGAATGCCGTCAAAGGTCATCGAGACCATCTGGACATCGAGTGGACGCGCACTCCTCCAGCCCCAGGTGCAGTTTTGGATCTGTTCTCATGAAAGTACCTGCGATCTGGCAAACTGCCAAACTCCGCGTGCGTTGTCAACGACAATTAAGACAGATCAACAATAGGCATGTCATACTGAGCTACAGGTAAGTTGAAGGGGGTCACCTTGGCAAATCTTGATAATAATTATAATTATTTTGACATTAAGATATCTGTCCTACATGTTTATGTTACGTCGTGCTTTAAAAACAGGAATAATAGTAACAGCCTGTAACAGACGCCATCTTTCAGAATGGCGAATATATCAATGTCAAAAGATTACATTTCAAATAAAACTAATCATAATTACATTTTGCCATCCCAGCCGGTCTCAATAAGTGAACTTTCATGCCTAGACGTATGTACTACTAAGTTTACAGTGTTCTTTTGCAATTAAGAGTTAACAAGACAGCCCAAAATCAAGTTTATTTAATTAGTATACTAAATGCAATGCATACTTTTATCAAATTTACTTTTGATCAAGGGAGTATTTGTTTCTAATATCGATATATTAAGTCGTGGCATTGATAAATTGACTTTTCTCTTGTTGCATTCCACAGGTGATGATAATTGCAATGACACCTGTCAACCTGAAAAGTGAGTGGCGTTTTGAGAGGCGAGACCACTTTAAACCATATGGTCTGTTTTTTAATCTGTCAGTTCATAAATAAAAATAAATTTAATTTTGGCTGGCGTGCAAGGTAGGTTGGCATGTCCGGTTTCATTCAGCAGGTCGTAGTTTTCGTTTCGGATAATAGAAATGTGTAGTTGAAGAACAATACTTGTGTGAAGAGTTTTTGTGTTCTGACGGCATGTATTCACGGTGCGCCTGCATGACGAATGCAATAATTTGCGGTTGCTATGATCAGACAAATGTATACTCTGTATCTTCAGACGAAGTATTTGATGATGGTCTACAAACTCCACCATAGAGATTATTGCCAGTTTCCTGTAATTTTTAATACACTGGTGTATAACTTTAATAAATGTCTTTCATGTGGAAATGGCTACCGAAGTCTTTCCTGTTTTTATGTTCTTGGCTTTTATGTAGGCATAATATTTCTCAGGTGTAGTCAGGCGTTTACGTAGTTCTGGTGAATTGACACAAAACATTCTGCGAATAAATGGATGCGTGGTAAGAATATTCGGGGTGTTATATTTAAAAAGCACAGGAAGAAGTAACGGCACACACCATGTTACGGGGTATGGGCAAGTACAGCATTGGTCCAAGGGAAAAGTCTCAATGGAATAGACAGTAGGCCCCCCGTTGCATTGGATAAGATTAGAGATGTGTTGTTTGTTATGAATTCCGCTGTTGTATTATTTTCGTCGTCAAACATTGCTAGCATGTTTAAGTTGTATTGTGGTATAACCTACGTTTATTCGTCAGCATGTTGCTGGGCTACCATTATCACGTGTTAAAAGGCCTGAGCTTTGTAGGTGTTTCGCAAGATCTGGCTGTATCACAAGCTAGCTATATAACAAGACGTAAATCTGAATAAAAATGCAATGCACATAATCCTGTTGTATGAATCAGTCATCAAAGAGAGTCGCAACTTATTATATTACTATTTATGCCATACTATTTGGCATAAATATTTTCGTTGAAATCAACTTGTGAAGTCAAGCGATTGCTGCCAGTTCTGAAAATGAATGATGGTAACATCCAAGCCAGTTTGGGTATGTGTGGGTTTATGTAATTGATACCTATTGATAAGATTATCTTACCTCAAGTTCGGTCAATAGTTACCTTTTTTGTCCGGTCCTAGTCAAGGCTGATGCATCAGCGAATTGGTCACTATTTCGGTGGTTATATTGGCATGCCTTGATTTCAATTGAAATGCTTGATAAGCACTTATATCTGACAATGTGTCAAAATGCATTTAATCATAACGCATATACACATTTGCCCCAAAACAGGTTGTGCTGCGCGAAAGATGGCATTCTTCATGACATAACTTGTCAAGGTTGCTAAACACCAGTACTAGCCGCCGATGTCATGGCAACCACCATATGGTCCATAATAATCGATTAAAATACCTGATTTCCGTGGTCATTCTTACCGGCAAAGTGCGACACTGCTTCTCCTTGTAACTATCCTGCAGAAAATATAGCTATTTGGGGCTATTCTGGGACAGCCCGATTATTATTGCCAAAACAAGACAAAGTTCAATCTTTTAACATTGAGAAAATGGACATTCCTGCCCCCAAATGCCCCCAACCTCTTTTTCGAGTGCGATCTTTACATGGCTTATAGCTGCTTTGCGTGAAGTACCTGCGAAAATAAAATGACGAATCCTAAATCGCGAAATAAATGCCACTGTCAAAAACCGTGCGTCTTACCTGCGCCACAATATAAACAACCTTTCGATAACATTGAAATGACACAGATTTTTGACCTGGCAGACTTTTCTCTGTTTGTACAATGCTACAACATGATAATAAGCAACACCCCATTTCAATCAACTACAGCAAACCTTTCCATGTTTATTTTATCGTCGCACAGGCCATGATTGGTTTTTATTGCATAGCCACAACTTACGTAACCTAGCCCTATATTAGGTATAGGTATAGAATTATTATTTGTTTGATGATTTGGTATAAATACTTTATCGAAGGCGCTATAGTTAGAAGTGGCGGTAGTCGCATGACTTCACAAGTTGATTTCAACGACAATATTTATGTCAAAAATAGTAATATAATAAGTTGCTTGGATGACTGATTCACACACTTGGATTATGTGCCGTGAAATATTAATCAGATTTTCTTCTTGTCATAATTGCTAGTTTGTGATACAACCACTTCTTGCGAGACACCCACAAAACTCAGGCCAACACGGGAATAATGGCGAGAACAAAATGCACAATATTCCCGATATATGTAAAATCAGCGAAGCATTTATGGTATAAATATTACGGGTTGTTCGTTAGGATGTATATAACCTCTCAGCAAAGTTATTTGTCGCAAATTAACACGAGGCAAACAAGTCTTGAGGCATATTTTGATAGCAAGCGTAAATCACGTGACAGTAGTGCGCCAGAATCCGTGACAATGATTTATACAAAATGTAATATTTTATTGCGTTGAACGACATTTTAACAAACTCTTCACAGTAATCGTCACAGGTAAGTTAACGAACAGCTCGTGGCATTTATACCGAAAATGCTTTGTTTCGCTGGACATTGGTGATTTTACATTTATTGCGCATGCGCAGAAACGTTAACCGGAACGTTTTTAACGCCCGGAAAAATGTTAGCGCGACAACGGAAACAAAATTAAACAGCCCGTGTGCGCGCGTGCAAAGTACGCGTATACGTCAAAGATCCGAATTACCTATCATCGCCCACTAACGATCTGGTGGGTTCCCCATTACGATAGGCCTATGCAAGTTTTGCGTACATTTACACGAGGTTTTCCCACAACAGGTAAGGTAATTGCTTTTCTAACGTGCTGTGATCCATAAGTTGAATTTCGACGGCGTTCTGACATTCAACGCTTCAAATAAAACAACGTGCGTGATATCTGTCCGACAGTTGTTCTGACGTC
>JAODUO010000549.1:260000-270000 GCA_025642075.2 Ridgeia piscesae
TAAGAATTGTACAGTTTCTATGTAATCGGCCACAGCGCGTCAGACTGAACGATCCTCTGCAGAGACACCGTGCTGACGGATGAAAACTTACTAAATATAGAATCTCCACAAGGAAGCGTCCTTTCTCCAGTTCTTTTTCTTTTCAATTTATACGTACGGAATATCGTGTAGCAATTCAATACTTACTCTGGTCAAATATGCAGATGACATGGTCCTTGTAGGTTGTCTGTGCTCTCCCGTTATCACAATGGTTCTGCTTCGCGAACGAAAATTCAAGAAGGCGGAAGTCCTCGTCTGGTGCAAGCACGCTGATGGCTGACGAAACCTATCCGAGATAGACAAGACTTTCCACAGCGGCTGCACGTTAGATATATTCAGTGTTGATGTCAAAAGGGTCCCGGTGTTTCCGCCTTCTCCTTTTGTCTTCCATGTTGGCCCTTCGCGTGGTTTCAAAGGAAGAGGTGGCCTGGTAGACTGGGACGCCAGTTGATGCGGTTGGTTGTTTGTGTTGTCCACTGACGGTAATCGATGTTACAAATGGCGAGGGACCTATTCAAAGTATGTTGCTCTCCAGTTAATTGTACTGACTCAAAAACGCACAGACCCGCACCATGATAAATGCCAACGGCCATTACCTCCGTGACTTCACAAACGGTCGCCAGCTGGCGCCACACAGTCTGCAGACATTGTACAAAAACATTATCAAAGGTGGTGGAGCGGGATCATAATTATCTGAATATTAAGATACTATTTTAAAAGTATATATTTTACAGATTGTGAATGATAACGGTTTCAACGATGTCTAACTTTCACACCTGTTGATGCACGACGACAGAGCGCTGACGATTGGCGGAGTGGAAGTCGATGACTGTGGATGCTGGCGACGACGCCAATACGCCAGTACTACTTGAAAAATATCTCTATCATAATTACCGTATCGTAGTTATCGTTACTATACGATAGCTCGTAGTTGTAGGTACGAGATGCCAAATGCATAAAAACAATATCATCCGGTTATCTTCTTTTTCATAATTATGAAATAACTATCTTGTATCTATATGAACTATAAACAGACAATTTGATTCCAATAGAACTAACTTGTTTTCGTTGTAAGTTGATTGGATTCCTTGAAAAAAAATCAGTTTTGCAAAATGCATGCTACTTCATGGGCAATATATATATATATATATATATATATATATATATATATATATATATATATATATATATCCGCCCCATGTTATTTGAGCATGACGTTGGAATGAATAAACACGTTACTATGTCGTTCAATGAGTATATACATATCACGTATGTATGGAATGACATATACATAGGCAGCCAACGTACATGAGATCACGGCAAGACAGGCCAACAACTAATCTCACTGACTATCTGGACACTGGAGGAATATGTGGAGGTAGATTTAGTAACGTTGTAGCGCTTACATTTTTCCGGCGTTAAAAACGTTCCGATTGACGTTTTTGCGCATGCGCGATAAATATAAACTCATTAATGTGCTGCGAAAGGACAATGCCTTTATGGTATAGTTATTTGTCGCAAATTAACACGAGGCAAACATGTTTTGAGGCATGTTTTGACAGCAAGCGTAAATCACGTGACAGTAGTGTGCCATAATGCGTGACAGCGATTTAAAAAAAACCGTAATATTTGATTGCATTGAACGACATTTTAAGATACTCTTCACAGTAATAATCACAGGAGAGTTAACGAACAGCTCGTGGCATTTATACTGAAAATGCTTTGTTGTTTCGCTGGACATTGATGATTTTTATATTTATTGCGCATGCGCAGAAACGTCAATCGGAACGTTTTTAACGACCGGAAAAATGTAAGCGCGACAACGTTACAAAGGCAATGAGGAACAAGGGCACATGGAGAGACTATTGGCGTAGGCAGACATCGAACCCAGTAGCGCAGACCAATATGAATTGCATACACAATATCTACGCTGAGCCGAGAACCAGGTTCAGAGGACTTGTACATAGGCCCCCGTACCGATCTGGTACACAAGTGACCGAACCTGTGCGTTGTTGTTTGAGGTTTGAGCCTTAGCAAATGGGAAATCGTGCACGAAGCAGGTGTATGGTGCATACGGGCACTGACCAAGACGAAGAAAACTCCCGCGGTACGTGGTCCCCCGGTCCCCACCCACTGCACACGAGCATTTGTATTTTCCAATAATTTGTTTCATAAATTACAGTGAATAAAACATAATTAACATTACAGGGTATATATTATGTAAATGTATTTTTTAAGAGATTAAAACAATTGAATTTTTTTCGTGAATGTCATGCTGAATCTATATCCGTTAAGGTAGGGTATTATGTAATGCACAATTGCATTTCAGTTGGTTTAAATTAGGTATTCCAGTTAGTATTACGTAGTTGTCGTGTCGTCGATTAGTACCAGAACTTTAGCCTCCTATTAGCTTATCCGTATAATTCTGCTCATTTGATTAATTCAGATGCGACATTTACTAAAGGTGTTTTTTAATTCTTCCTCTGTCTTCTACCGTCATCACTGTCCATCACGTAACTGCACACATTATATTATGTCTTCTACCGTCATGACTGTCCATAACGTAGCTGCACACAGTATCTTCTGTCTTCTACCGTCATCACTGTCCATAACGTAGCTGCACACAGTATCGTCTGTCTTCTACCGTCATCACTGTCCATCACGTAACTGCACACATTATATTATGTCTTCTACCGTCATGACTGTCCATAACGTAGCTGCACACAGTATCTTCTGTCTTCTACCGTCATCACTGTCCATAACGTAGCTGCACACAGTATCGTCTGTCTTCTACCGTCATCACTGTCCATCACGTAGCTGCACACAGTATCTTCTGTCTTCTACCGTCATCACTGTCCATCACGTAGCTGCACACAGTATCTTCTGTCTTCTACCGTCATCACTGTCCATCACGTAGCTGCACACAGTATCTTCTGTCTTCTACCGTCATCACTGTCCATCACGTAGCTGCACACAGTGTCTTCTTTCTTCTACCGTCATCACTGTCCATAAGGTAGCTGCACACAGTGTCTTCTTTCTTCTACCGTCATCACTGTCCATAACGTAGCTGCACACAGTGTCTTCTGTCTTCTACCGTCATCACTGTCCATAACGTAGCTGCACACAGTGTCTTCTGTCTTCTACCGTCATCACTGTCCATCACGTAGCTGCACACAGTGTCTTCTGTCTTCTACCGTCATCACTGTCCATCACGTAGCTGCACACAGTATCTTCTGTCTTCTACCGTCATCACTGTCCATCACGTAGCTGCACACAGTATCTTCTGTCTTCTACCGTCATCACTGTCCATAACGTAGCTGCACACAGTATCTTCTGTCTTCTACCGTCATCACTGTCCATCACGTAGCTGCACACAGTATCTTCTGTCTTCTACCGTCATCACTGTCCATAAGGTAGCTGCGCACAGTATCTTCTGTCTTCTACCGTCATCACTGTCCATCACGTAGCTGCACAGAGTGTCTTCTGTCTTCTACCGTCATCACTGTCCATAACGTAGCTGCACACAGTATCTTCTGTCTTCTACCGTCATCACTGTCCATAAGGTAGCTGCACACAGTATCTTCTGTCTTCTACCGTCATCACTGTCCTTAACGTAGCTGCACACAGTATCTTCTGTCTTCTACCGTCATCACTGTCCATAACGTAGCTGCACACAGTATCTTCTGTCTTCTACCGTCATCACTGTCCATAAGGTAGCTGCACACAGTATCTTCTGTCTTCTACCGTCATCACTGTCCATAACGTAGCTGCACACAGTGTCTTCTGTTTTCTACCGTCATCACTGTCCATAACGTAGCTGCACACAGTGTCTTCTGTCTTCTACCGTCACCACTGTCCATAACGTAGCTGCACACAGTATCTTCTGTTTTCTACCGTCATCACTGTCCATAACGTAGCTGCACACAGTATCTTTTGTCTTCTACCGTCATCACTGTCCATCACGTAGCTGCACACAGTGTCTTCTTCAGGTCTTTCACACTACATCTTTCCACTGATTATGTTCATCACCCAGGTACAAAACAATGGACTTTTCCATTTGAGTTCAAATCCAATTGTTTGAATGTATCTTGCGTTGCTATAACGACGGCTGCTAATGTAGTTTGTCTTACGTACATTTTACCTTAGCAACTAAATGCATATGTTTTATCTCCAAACAAATGAAGTATGCGAATGTTGCACCTCCTAGAAAGGCCGCTTTGTTTGAAATAAACGTTGCTCGTGTACAGTGGGAAGAGACCGTATTATCTGCTCAGTGGCAGGGGTTTCATCGACACCCGTCGACTCGTTGTGGCCACATTGCGGGTTGTCTCTCCGTCTTCCTAATGTAAACATACCTGTCATAACGAAATAAGAGTCAGCAATGTTTTTTTGGGGCACCATCCTTTGAACTGTGTCACCAACGAAACCCGATTGCTTGTTCACCACAATAAGACACTTCGCACAACTTCACAAGAAAAAAGTAAAACAAAAAATGAAAGCCCGTTGCGAGGACGTTAGAACACATGAAAGGACCAAGGGCGAGATTGAGGAAGCATAAGTGTATTTTGCGGAAGAAACACAGCAGGTCACACCACGCCTACCAAACCGCTTCTCTCCATAGACCTCCACTTCACATATGACCAACTGCTCGCTGGTTTGATCTTGTCTGAGAACAAACAGGTAGCGGCCGAAGACTCCTGTAGATTCACAGCGGAACGTCATCGTCGTCGACGCCGGTACCGGGTCGACCCGATTGGCGCATACGTCGTAGTCTGACGGAGACAGTTCACTGGGGGCCGTCACAGTGGGGGTGGCGTTGGTGGCAGCCACGACGAAGTTAGCCAGGCTCTCGACTGGAAAAGTTGGGAAGGAGCCAATTGTATATATCAACGTTCCTTCAACAATAATTATAATAATACAAGCTATAACGTTTCAAAGCTGACAGTTCAGCCAGAACTATTAGAAGAAGACATTGCCGCATAACTGAGTTGATTTGCCAAAACATTAGAAGAAAGAAGTACGAATTGCGCCATATCAACACGATTCAGAAACAGCATACATAGTAGCTCTCTAGGTCCTAAATGACAGTCCATGCGAGTATCTCCGTTTTAGTTTTTACGCTTATTATATTCTGTTCGTCCAAAATCAGCGTTAATAACTGTATTCATTACATTCATACGCTCTTTACTGTACATGCATCGATTATTTCGTGTGTGATATATATATATATATATATATATATATATATATATATATATATATATATATATATATATATATATATACGCCTAAGTGTAGGAGATCCTGTATTACTAGCCTGTGACAGTTGAGTACAATTGCTGTACTGGTGAATTCGTATGTATAAATAATTGAGAAGGGCTGATGCGAGCCTTTGTCCTCCTGTTGCACACAAAGAGAACAGCTTCAATATGGCGTAGACTGGCCGGATGGTAAAACACACATTGCGGTCACTTGAAAACAATGCCTTTAGGTGATGAAGCCAAGACACAACTCTACATACCATTCTGATCACGTTGAGAAATGTGAACTTCTGTTACTTTGACGACGATCCCTAAATCAACAGCCCACCAACATCTTGTCGTAGGCTTTGTAGCAATGCAACTTCCCGCAGTTTCGGCGCTTGGACTTCTGTTGCCATCAACAGCCAAAGACGGGCCATTTCCAATGTTCACGTTGATCTGGAACGTCGGTCTACCAAGTGCTAAATTTACTGGTTCTGAAAAACATAAAACACATGATATACGTAGGTGCGCGTATTACTAAGGTAAACGCTTCCTAATAATGCTTATAAACTGAATGAAACATGGTTATTTCAAATGTCATACAACTACTGCACTATAACAAAATGATACTGTGTAGTTGATTAATCTACCCACACATAAAATATATTATATATGTACATACCACCAGTAAATACTATGCTAAAACGTAAATAACATATTGCTGGTGAGTTGTATAGGGGAGAGTTGGTCAGTATTATTATATATCTTATGTGTGCCTACTTAAGTATTTAAACAGAACATTTAATTGCTCTGTGACTAAAGACACGTTATCGATGGCATGACATTGTAAATTATCTAATGACACACTTTATTTTGTGTAAGCCTGAAAAAGACAGGAATGAGGACACTAAATAAGCTATACAGTAGACCCTGTTATCACTATATAGATGCAACGTACCGTTGTACACAAACACCTCCACCTCACAAAGATGGAAGTAACCCGTCTCTTGTCTGAGAACAAACAGGTAGCGGCCGAAGACGTCTGTAGATTCACAGCGGAACGTCATCGTCGTCGACGCCGGTATCGGGTCGACCCGATTGGCGCATACGACGTAGTCTGACGGAGACAGTTCACTGGGAGACGTGACAGTGGGGGTGACGTTGGTGGCAGCCACGATGAAGTTGGATAGGTTTTCCACTACAGACCGAAACAAACTGAGCTGACCGCTCGCTACTGGATGTGTTCAGGTTACTATTTCAACACGATGTAATGTATTAGATCGTTTATACAGTTTTGTGTTTATATGTACATTTGGTGTGTGCTCAATTAAGTTATCGTTTCTATCGATAACTACGTATGTGTCTCCATGATCAAGAGAAAGTGTAAAAGGGAAACACCCTCACTGTTTTTGTATGTACGATGGCGGTCGGCGGTCGGCGGTCGGCGGTCGGCGGTCGGCGGTCGGCGGTCGGCGGTCGGCGGTCGGCGGTCGGCGGTCGGCGGTCGGTCGGCCTATGAATGTGTCTCTGTGTGTGGTCTGTGTGTGGTCTGTGTGTAGTATGTGTGGCTGTATGTCTGTATGTCTGTACGTACCTTTGTCTGCGTACAAAAACAAAACAGACTATGTATTGTTTTATGATATACACGAGGCAGCCACATGTTGTACACATGCGAGAGAGTAAACATGTGTTCGTGTGTGCGTGTGTGCACATGTGTTTCTACGTATCGCTGATGATCAAATTACCATGATTATCCCGTTGTGAAATGGCAACTTCTTTCACTTGTTCGACGCCTTCCAAGTCGACAGCCCACCAAGGATTCGAATCCCAGTTCGTGACGATGCAGCTGCCGCCAACTGTTTCGTTAGGAGATCTGTTGCCATCGACGGCCAAAGACGGTCCACGTCCATGTCTAACGGACGACACGAACGTTTGTTTGCCGCGAGCAATATTCCCGACTGCTGAAACATGCCCATGATGAACGTACACACAGTGGCTTTGTTTATTGGCTTTTCCCACGCGCCCGCAAGCTCATAATATATGTCCCCCCCCCACACACACATATATATATATATATATATATATATATATATATATATATATACATGTATATATATATATATATATACATATATATATACATACATACAGGTATATATATATATATATATATATATATATATATATATATATATATATATATATATATATATATATAATATATATATATATATATATATATATAATATATGTATATATATATATAATATGTTTTAATTTATTTCCGTAACTGTTGAACAACATTCATTTTACTTTGTATCAGTCGGTGTATGTAATTATTACATACACACACCACAACAATATATATATATATATATATATATATATATATATATATATATATATATATATATATATATATAGATAGATAGATAGATAGATAGATAGATAGATAGATAGATAGATAGATAGATAGATAGATAGATAGGTAGATAGGTAGATGTAGATGTAGATGTAGATGTAGATGTAGATGTAGATGTAGATGTAGATGTAGATGTAGATAGATAGATAGATACATACATAGATAGATAGATACATACGTACATACATATATACATCCATATATACATAGATAGGTACCACGCATTCATTCGGTCTGTTAAACATACAAAGTGCCTTACCTTGTTTATTCCGGACAGGCACCAGGGGAAGCGCTGAAACCAGTAGTTTCGTATTAGTTGATACGGTGGTGAATTTGTATTGATATCTATATGTGATGATACATAAAAAATGCCGTGCAACTAGTTATTGGATAGTCAGACAATCGAACAACATTCGTGCTTCCGTATACATTCGGACATATTTACATATACCTCGTGTTCAAGAATTATTCTACGACTACACTAATCACATTTCGCTCGGCAAGAGTTTTTGTATTCGTTTTGTAATACGCGTGGCTAAATGTACGCCTACATTCCTTCGGTTAGGAAGGAAACACTGAATACAATTATCGTTACAATTACATGATTAAACACAAAATTCGCATCTGCAATAAACACGACAGCACCAACGCACAGAATAACACAAGTGACAACAGTACAGATGAATACAACAACATCCAGGCGTATCACAGACACTGTGGATACACACAGGCTACGCATGTCCATTGTATGCGTGCATTGTACACAAGATGTCAATACGAACGACGTTGAGTGTAAAAGGTAACGCTGACACTTACATTTGTACACAAACACCTCCACCTCACAAAGATGGAAGTAACCCGACTCTTGTCTGAGAACAAACAGGTAGCGGCCGAAGACGTTTGTAGATTCACAGCGGAATGTCATCGTCGTCGACGCCGGTATCGGGTCGACCCGATTGGCGCATACGTCGTAGTCTGACGGAGACAGTTCACTGGGAGACGTGTCAGTGGGGGTGGCGTTGGTGGCAGCCACGACGAAGTTGGCCAGATTCTCGACTGTAAATGTAAACATCGGTTATGTCACTGTGTAATTTCAATTTTGATTCATGATTTCAAATACCATGATCGATATCATTACTTCGTTCTGTTAGTGCAATAACAGGTTAAAATAACGTTTGCTTTGTCATACAACGGACCTCATACCAAGTGTGAAGGCGATATTCCAAACATCTGGGCATCTGCTCTCTTTGCCAATTTTATACCTCCCATTCTTTCCACATGTCCGTCCGATTTCAATCTTACACCGTGTAAAGTATGTGAGCCTATTTAGAAATCACTGCCAGACTGCCTGCCTACTGGTGTGCGTGCGTGCGTGCGTGCGTGCGTGCCTGCCTGCCTGCCTGCCCGCCAACCCGCCTCCCCGCTCGCCCGTCCGTCCGTCCGTCCGCAACATACTCTTACCGAATGTATTGCGTTGTGATAAGACGACTTCTATCACATTAAGCACTGTTCCCAAATCGACGGCCCACCAAGCTTTCGATTCCTCGACCGTCACACAGCAGCTATCGTCGTTTTCTGCGTCTGGATTTGTGTTGCCATCGACTGCTAAAGACGGACCACGGCCTTTCTTGATGCTAGACTGGGCGGTAGGTCTATTGAGAGCCACATTCACCAGCGCTGAAAAAGAAAGGGTAAAGGCGTTTGTAACATTCACCAGCGCTGAAATAGAAAGGGTAAAGGCGTTTGTAACATTCACTAGCGCTGACATAGAAAGGGTAAAGACGTTTGTAACATTCACCAGCGCTGAAAGAGAAAGGGTAAAGGCGTTTGTAACATTCACCAGCGCTGAAATAGAAAGGGTAAAGGCGTTTGTAACATTCACTAGCGCTGAAATAGAAAGGGTAAAGGCGTTTGTAACATTCACTAGCGCTGAAATAGAAAGGGTAAAGGCGTTTGTAACATTCACTAGCGCTGAAATAGAAAGGGTAAAGGCGTTTGTAACATTTACTAGCGCTGAAATAGAAAGGGTAAAGGCGTTTGTAACATTTACTAGCGCTGACATAGAAAGGGTAAAGGCGTTTGTAACATTCACTAGCGCTGAAATAGAAAGGGTAAAGGCGTTTGTAACATTCACTAGCACGGAAAGCGCAAAGACGGCTATCTAGGTATAACCTCTCACCATGTCAATTTTACGAAACAAGTCTTTTAAACCAAGTTACTTTGACGTGATCAAATGCAATATACAAGTAAACGAGAGTTAGTACACGTATTCGATCAATTAAATGCGTGAGACTTA
>JAODUO010000549.1:272500-289654 GCA_025642075.2 Ridgeia piscesae
TATACGTTTTTTTTTCTGTCAATCCGTCTGCTATCAAATTCAGATATGAGCAGGTGAGTGTCGTCTCCAAAAATATACTGTACTCTATTAGTTATCTGTCGCTCTTGTTTGGATATGAAAGTGACCTGCAGGTCCGACCTGTTTCTTGACCAATTTATGTAGCGTATTCCTGTCCTGATTGCTAATGTTGCCACTCCAGCGCACCGAATAAGACACTGGTCACTGTTGAGGCGTAAACCGTTTGTAGCAGTTCTCACCTTTTGTAGAATATACAAACGAATATGCAGTCTCTTTAATAATTGCAGTCGATGACAATTTGCTGTCCCAGATACTTGTACTCTTTCACCTTTTACATTACTTCCCATTGATGACCAGGTCGCTATAACTCTGACTCTATTTTAGTCTTCTTAATAAAATCGACTAGCATTTCTTTAGTCTTATTCAAGTTGTCTTACTGTCTATTTCATATTTTATTTTCAATATATGTATATATATATATATATATATATATATATATATGTGTGTGTGTGTGTGTCTGTGTGAGTGTGTGTGTTTTGCAGGTCACGTCCACCTGAGTGTATGGATGTGACCCGTGACCCGTGACCCGTGACCCGTGACCCGTGACCCGTGACCCGTGACCCGTGACCCGTGACCCGTGACCCGTGACCCGTGACCCGTGACCCGTGACCCGTGACCCGTGACCCGTGACCCGTGACCCGTGACCCGTGACCCGTGACCCGTGACCCGTGACCCGTGACCCGTGACCCGTGACCCGTGACCCGTGACCCGGACCCGCGACCCGCGACCCGTGACCCGTGACCCGTGACCCGTGACCCGTGACCCGTGACCCGCGACCCGCGACCCGCGACCCGCGACCCGCGACCCGCGACCCGCGACCCGCGACCCGCGACCCGCGACCCGCGACCCGCGACCCGCGACCCGCGACCCGCGACCCGCGACCCGCGACCCGCGACCCGCGACCCGCGACCCGCGACCCGCGACCCGCGACCCGCGACCCGCGACCCGCGACCCGCGACCCGCGACCCGCGACCCGCGACCCGCGACCCGCGACCCGCGACCCGCGACCCGCGACCCGCGACCCGCGACCCGCGACCCGCGACCCGCGACCCGCGACCCGCGACCCGCGACCCGCGACCCGCGACCCGCGACCCGCGACCCGCGACCCGCGACCCGCGCCCCCGCGACCCGCGACCCGCGACCCGCGACCCGCGACCCGCGACCCGCGACCCGCGACCCGCGACCCGCGACCGGAGCGCGGACCCGCGACCCGCGACCCGCGACGACCCGCGACCCGCGACCCGCGACCCGCGACCCGCGACCCGCGACCCGCGACCCGCGACCCGCGACCCGCGACCCGCGACCCGCGACCCGCGACCCGCGACCCGCGACCCGCGACCCGCGACCCGCGACCCGCGACCCGCGACCCGCGACCCGCGACCCGCGACCCGTGACAGGAAGTATGGACGCGGAGCTAAGCGGAGAGGATTTTCAAACGGCCAGTCCCAAAATGTGTTGATAATATAATATAAGCTGTAATATGTCTACTGTATCCAGGAATGATTTATCTATGATATGTCATGCAGAAATAATCCAGTTCATACAAATAACCGTTATCTAATTATTTGCAAAAGCAATGATTGATGGAGGTCGCGTTTATAGTTTTGGTTACGTCTGTAGGCAAACAGTGATGTAATGAATGCATTAATTCTAACAAGTTATTCGGTTACCAAGTATATATTGTCTGAACAGTTGATTTGTTCAGTACATCGCGCTTTGCATACTACATATTTAATATTTTGCGCTTGCTCACCACAAAGCTTTGCCTTTGTCATCAAGATTCACAGCAATACAGTACAACTTTATTGATTTTGTCTTCTGATTCCGTTAACTATAGTGCTTAAAAGCAAAATCAACCCTCACACATGTAAACACATTATAAAATAAACAATAAAATAATACAATAAAACCACAAAAATAAAAATTTGTTTACAGTAGAACCAGCTAAATTCGGGCATTCACTAAATACTCATGCATTGAAGTAAGTTCCCAATGCAGCAACGTCAAATTGTAAATGTAAATGAATTCCCACCATACGTGGTTCTAATGTGTGGATTTTGTATACGTTGTTTTTTTCTGTCAATCCGTCTGCTATCAAATTCAGATATGAGCAGGTGAGTGTCGTCTCCAAAAATATACTGTACTCTATTAGTTATCTGTCGCTCTTGTTTGGATATGAAAGTGACCTGCAGGTCCGACCTGTTTCTTGACCAATTTATGTAGCGTATTCCTGTCCTGATTGCTAATGTTGCCACTCCAGCGCACCGAATAAGACACTGGTCACTGTTGAGGCGTAAACCGTTTGTAGCAGTTCTCACCTTTTGTAGAATATACAAACGAATATGCAGTCTCTTTAATAATTGCAGTCGATGACAATTTGCTGTCCCAGATACTTGTACTCTTTCACCTTTTACATTACTTCCCATTGATGACCAGGTCGCTATAACTCTGACTCTATTTTAGTCTTCTTAATAAAATCGACTAGCATTTCTTTAGTCTTATTCAAGTTGTCTTACTGTCTATTTCATATTTTATTTTCAATATATGTATATATATATATATATATATATATATATATATATATATATATATATATATATATAAAATCTGTAGTCACAACTAGACCCAATACCATTAATAAACGTAGTTTGTTTACAAGCCCGTGCACATGTAAACTAGTAAAAGTGTTGATCTATACGTGAACATACCTTCTTCATCAGCTTGGACCAGAGAAAGAAAGGCTGAAATAAAACAAGACACAATACTTGTATAACAACGTTATCAAAAAATAGCATACTAATTTTAACTTGGTTAGCCCCATTTTCCAGTATGGATTAAGTGATTTCGTTTGTGGCCCGTTTTGTGCGATAAATAACGACACCATACATAACTGGTGGGAGAGGGAGAGGGAGAGGGAGAGGGAGAGGGAGAGGGAGAGGGAGAGGGAGAGGAGAGGGAGAGGGAGAGGGAGAGGGAGAGGGAGAGGGAGAGGGAGAGGGAGAGGGAGAGGGAGAGGGAGAGGGAGAGGGAGAGGGAGAGGGAGAGGGAGAGGGAGGAGGGAGAGGAGAGGGAGAGAGGGGAGAGGGAGAGAGGAGAGGGAGAGGGAGAGGGAGAGGAGAAGGGAGAGGGAGAGGGAGAGGGAGAGGGAGAGGAGAGGGAGAGGGAGAGGGAGAGGGAGAGGGAGAGAGAAGGGGAGAGAGAGAGGGAGAGAGAAGGGGAGAGAGAGGGAGAGAGAGGGGAGAGAGAGAGGGAGAGAGAGAGAGAGGGAGAGGAGAGACAGAGAGAGAGGGGAAGAGAGAGAGAGAGAAGAGGGAGAGAGAGAGAGAGGGAGAGGGAGAGGGAGAGAGGGAGAGAGAGGGAGACAGGGAGAGGGAGAGGGAGAGCAGGGAGAGAGGGAGAGAGGAGAGAGAGGGAGAGAGGGAGAGAGGGAGAGAGGGAGAGAGGGAGAGAGGGAGAGAGGAGAGAGGGAGAGAGGGAGAGAGGGAAAGAGGGAGAAATGGAGAGAGGGAGAGAGGGAGAGAGGGAGAGAGGGAGAGAGGAGAGAGGGAGAGAGGGAGAGAGGGAGAGAGGGAAAGAGGGAGAAATGGAGAGAGGGAGAGAGGGAGAGAGGGAGAGAGGGAGAGAGGGATAGAGGGAGAGAGAGGGAGAGAGTGAGAGAGAGGGAGAGATAGAGAGGGAGAGAGAGGGAGAGAGAGAGAGGGAGGGAGAGAGAGAGGGAGAGAGAGAGAGGGAGAGAGAGGGAGAGAGGGAGAGGGAGAGAGGGGATAGAGAGAGGGAGAGAGAGAGGGAGAGGGAGAGAGAGGGATAGAGAGAGGAGAGAGAGAGGGAGAGAGAGAGAGAGAGGGGGAGAGAGAGAGAGGGAGAGAGAGGGGGAGAGAGAGGGAGAGAGAGGGAGAGAGAGGCAGAGGGAAAGAGAGGGGGAGAGAGAGAGGGAGTGAGAGAGGGATAGAGAGAGAGAGGGTGACAGAGAGAGAGAGGGAGAGAGAGAGGGAGAGAGAGAGAGAGAGAGGGAGAGAGGGCGAGAGAGCGAGAAGAGAGGTGAAGGGAGACGGGAGAGAGGGTGAAAGAGAAAAACATAGTCATACAGACAGACAAAAAACAGCCTGCGTCACACACACATTCATACACGCATACACTGTAAGAAAATACATACACATATACATACAAAAGAAAATACATACATACATACATAAATTCAAATTACCTTGAAAAAGACTATTCAATCGAAACCGGTCGGTAAATTTGAGAGAGAAATCAAAATTGTTAGTATGGCGTCCAAGCGCCAATATAAGGGCACTAGGAAAATGATAGACGGTCAGATTGGTATTAGTACCAATTTTACTAAACTATTATTCCAGTTGCTCCAAATGATCCATCATATCATGAGAACACAAGCAGAAGGATCTCCTGTAAATGCCTTCCTGCATAAAATAGCTGAGTTAGACCGTGTCATCAGGCCAGCTAGACCGAATTCGGATGTTATCAAACGTGTTCAAACCCTAAATCGAACTTGGGCTAAACAGGTAAGAGTGATTGTCCACAATCACTACCTAACCAATCTAAATTCCATCATATCGACATTAAAACTACTCGGGCTTCCAAGGACGAGATGTCCAGAGCCCGTTATACGGCGCTGAGTTGGGCTCGAGACAATTTTGGTCGGAAATTGCAAAATTCTACCGTTTTGGAATTCGGAACGATTTTGAGGAATGTATTGCTAGGCAGGAGGTGGAGCGAACCGACACGGCCTTTCTCTGTGACGTCAGCCGCTCCGTTGCGTAGAAACCAGCCGGTCCATACCACGTCAGCCGTCCCGGTCCAACGGACATTCGAGGGTCACACCCAGACCCAATCGAAAATTGACGCCCAGCTTAGACAACATTCGGCACACGGTACAAATAGCCACTCTGGCAATGGGGCAAAGTTCAGTGGTAAACCGCTTGTTTTCACAAACTCAAATGGTAGGAATGTTCGGTCACAAAATGTCAGAGGGGTTGGTATCACGCCAGCACCCCCACTTAGGTCACGGCCTCCAAATTCGGGTAGGGTCGCCGCTTTTGAACAAAACAACCCAACCACTAGGGTTGGCACAACCAAGGCAGGACTATCTAAAGGTGATGTTTCAGAAACATCGGGCGGCTCCCCAAAATTATGAAAAAGAATTCCTTCCTTCCTCTGTCGACGTGATACGGGATATCAGACGATGGAACGACCCGGTTAGCAATAGTTTTCCCTGTCAGGTCTGCGGCCGTCCGGGATACACGCACTGATGTACGCAACGGCAGTATGTTTCGACCTGCCAACAGCCGCCGACGCCATTTTCGCTGCTGGTACAACGGCGGGGATCAACAAGATAGCGAGGAATTTCCCTGCCTATGACAAGAAGTGGAATGATAGAGCTGAAGAACTGCACGCACACAGCCAAGGAAGAGGGTAATTATCAGCTCGTCGTCTTCACTGCCAACTGGACCAAGCTCAGGTATGTCAACAACCCATCTCATATCGGCATGCACGCCCACGTGTTTCACGCAAGCACCGCTCTACTCAACCGTCCTATCAACTCCACCAAATTCACCTCTCTCCGTGTCCGCCGACAACACACCAGCGACCAGAGCTGTTCCTAAGCGACAGACTGCGTCTTTATCACCGGGGATCCCCACCCTTATCATCAACTACTATCACCACTCCATCTTCAGCTGCTACAACAACCACACCTTGCCGTGATCAGATTATATGTGAACTTTACAGCGTCTCTGCAACATCTTCTCCATATTTTTCTGCCAACGCCTTCCCGGCACTACGGGGACATTTGTGTTCTCCGGAGATCACATCTCTCTCCCAATCTCGTTCTTCCCAACCAGTCTTCAGACCACGGTTGGACCGCACCATAATTCACAGACTAACGCCTACGCCTAATACAGCACGTCGATTCTCTACTGTACCCTCCGGGCATAAAAGCACAAATTGCAAGAAATCCGGCTGGAGATTAGCAAAAATCTCTAAACGTGTGGTCATTCTGGGTGACTCAAATGTTTCCAAGATTACAGAATCGACGGAACGAGACATCCAATTGGAGAGCTACCCCGGAGCTAAGATAAGGAACCTCGAACAGATGATGATACACGTGATTTGATCGGTGGGAATCAACGACGGAGGGAACAAGCCAGGGGTGACGACCATCCTGATCATGCAATAAGGTGCACGAGTTATATGCGTTTTCCATTCGTTATCAAGCCACACCAGAAATAACCACCTCTGGATAGATTTATCAAGGTGTGGAACAGATCAACATTATGAGTAATCGAAAAGCCTACTACATCAGGGGCATTGTGGTAATACCTAAATGAGTGGAGCTCAGCCGTTCGAGGAAGGTGTCCATCAGACAATATCCATTGAAATGGCAAATAAAATGCTAACACATTGGCTAGACCATTTAAACTAAGTGACATAGAGGGCAATGATACCCCACAAAATGAGTCAAATTGGCTTCGCAACCCTACGATTGTTAACTTAAGTCATCTAGTATTATTTGAAACCCAAGCGGAAATCTTGGATTTTTGACTACAATTTATACCAACACCACAAACCAATGATTTAGAAGACATGCATGCATCAATCAAGCGTTTTGTTAGACATATCCATCTACGATATTTTTTCACGGCACCAGATCAACCAAACCCAAAGAAAAATTTACTGCCAAATCTACCTGGAATCCACCGTGCCAAAATGAGGATATAAATAAAATATTGGAACAATTGGAAGACTTTAGCTCGATAACTAATAAGCACCGTGACAGTATGGGTAATTTGTCGAAATCGCAATTGGTGGCGATTTCGACGCTCAAGAGAAACCCGTCTGTCATTACTAAACCTGCTGATAAAGGTTCGGCGACACTGATCATGTCCAAAAAGAACTCTAATTATAGCAGAAGTGGAACGACAACTCTGTAACCAAAAACATTACGCTAAATTAGACACACCAGTCTACCCACAAGCTGCGGTCCGCATTTCGGCAACACTAGATAAACTACGACGAACAGGATATATATCCAAGAAGCAACGCGAATACTTAGAACCACCTGACACCCCTAGACTACGTATACTTTACCTATTACCTAAGATTCATAAAGCTAAAGACAAGTGGCCTCAACCTCAAATGCCTCCAGGACGACCGATCATATCCGATTGCAACAGTGAATCATATAAAATAGCCGAGTACATCGACCATTTTTTAGCCCCATTGGCAGTCACACATGATTCTTATGTTAAAAACACTACAGACTTCATTGATAAAGTGACTGGAATCGAAATCACTTGTGATGCCCTACTGTTCTCCATGGATGTAGAAAGCCTCTATACCAATATTGACAATAATTCGGGGATTGAAGCAGTAAAACAAGCTTTTCTACGGAACCCGGACTTTGACCGCCCAGACGTAGACATTTTAGAACTACTTAAAATCTCATTGGAACACACCGATTTTTTATTCGCATCCAAGTGGTACCTTCAAATCTTTGGCACTGCAATGGGAAAACGATTTGCCCCCAACTATGCCAACCTTTTCATGGCCGAATGGGAAAAACAAGCACTAAGGAAATGCAATAAATTACCATTGATTTATCTACGATATTTGGACGATATTTTTGGTATCTGGAATCACGGTGATGATGAATATCGGGTCATTCTAAACAGCCATCACAATTGTGTTAAACTAACGTCGGTAACGAGTAAACAATCCATTGATTTCCTGGACACTACGATCTTTAAAGGGAAACGCTTTAATTCGAATAGACACATTGACAGCAAGGTTTACTTTAAACCAACACACCAACTACTGTACAAAGACTCGTTCCACCCCAAACATACCTTTTCTGGTATACCCAAGTCGCAACTACTACGATTTCACAGGATATGTAACAATAAATCAGACTTTGAGGAAGCCGTTCAAATACTTTTCCATAGTCTGAGGCAAAGGAATTACACACCACGTTTTTAAGCATATTAAAAACACAACCCTAGCGGACATTAAAAATAGGAGTAGGAAAGAACAAGCCGCGAAATGCCAGGTTAAAAGATGTCAAGTCTGTACGGATTTGTAGATTTCACTCCTATTAATAACACAAAGGTGA
Source organism: Ridgeia piscesae (assembly GCA_025642075.2). Lineage (NCBI taxonomy): Eukaryota > Metazoa > Annelida > Polychaeta > Sabellida > Siboglinidae > Ridgeia > Ridgeia piscesae. The sequence goes on from JAODUO010000549.1 coordinate 280,707, forward strand.
CACAACGGGACAAAATCAACAATTGCGGTACATCCAATGTGGTGTACCTAATTACATGCAACGCTTGTTCAGTTAGTTACGTGGGTGAGACGGGCAATCAACTCAGGGCACGCCTGAATAAGTGAAGGTCGGACATAAGACATAACAACGACACACAAGTGGCTAGACATTTTAACGGAGCCTGTCACTCATATGCCGATTTGCTAAACAATCTTGGAATCAGGGCCATTTTCTGACGACACTTCATTGGAAACCATCTACCGATGGAACGTGAATCCAAATGGATTGCAAGACTTAAAACTAGGGTGTCAGGGGAGGTTTAAACAAACATTAGAGAGACTTTATATTAAAAATTTTGCATTCGTTTCTCCACCAAGGGTAAGATAATTCAGTAAACTGCCAGCTAAAGCCACTATAAACTGCTTCAATCCGCTTATCCAGACATTTACACGCCTCGGTGATAACAGCCTTTTCCAAGAATAAGAACTTAAAGATATGCTGATGTCCACCAAATTACAATGAACAATGGACCTCTACGGCACAACGTAGGGTGTGACTAAGACAGTGCGTGGTCCTGGGTGGGGGTGGGCGTGGTTGGCGGCGTCTGTGGCGGTTCTGGTTGGGGCAGTAGTGCAGAAGCGGTTAGTGGGGATTGGATTGCGTGGTGGTGGTCTGTGTCGGCTGCAGCAGCGTTGGTCCGTGTGGCTTCGCGCGTGTCTGTCCTTTGTTCAACTGCATTATGATAGTTATTATTTTAGACATTATTTATTCTTTGCAGTTGTACAATTGTTTAGTTGTTATGAAGTTTAGATTATCGTCGGACCGCAGCGGTGCTGGTCCGGACGGTTTCTTAGGTGTCTGTCCCTTGAGCTACGGTGCTATGACATAAATTTAGTATACAGTAATGAACTATTATTGTTATTCCACATGTTTACCACCCAAGGGATAGTCTGTATATTAATACAATAAACACCGTCACGAGGATTGTGGAAGTGTGAGGTGGCCAGCAGTAGCGGCACTGCGGGCTGCACCAGTTTCATAACAAACTGCTGAAATGTATTTTTTCATTTGCAATCATATTTTCTCACTGTAGCATCTTGTTATGCTTTCCAGTACAAATAAAATCTTCGCATTTAAATGTATTACCTCATCTACAAAAAATATAAAAAGGGAAAAATAAACACAAAAATAAATGGTTTTAATCAATTTTAATTTTTTAACTGAGAAGGGAAAACATCAACTTCTATAGTCGATCTTGAATAAATGATAATTGTTTAATGTAGTTATTGACATGGGAGTGTAACGGTTGCATGCACTCCTGTGCTTCCGGTATATACGCGTATTCTTGTTCAATATATGTTATTCACTTTTAGGCAACTCATATAAACCCCCTCTTTTTTACAGGTATACAATATATCGGAAAGGATTACACTGACTGATCAGTCATCATGAACTTAGAGTTCACATCCGCCACCTATACTCCGTTGCCAGTGCATTAGGGTCATTGTTCATGTTCCAAAAATCCTAAATAGAGGATACTTGAACAACACACATACATACATACATACATACATACATACATACATACATGCATACATGCATACATGCATACATGCATACATGCATACATGCATACATGCACACATGCATACATCATACATCATACATCATACATACATCATCATCATACATACATACATAAAAATACATACATACATACATACATACATACAACATAAAAATACATAAAACAAAAATACATAATACATACATAATACATACATACATAATACATACATACATACATACCCCCCAAACCTTGCCAGTGCATTAGGGTCATTGTTTATGTTCCAAAAAACCTAAATAGAGGATACTTGAACTAAGTAACCCCTTTCCCATAAATATATACATAAAAATACAAAATACATACATACACACATACATACACAAACACAAAAATACATACAAAACATATATATTATAATTTATATATATACATATGTTTTTTTATATATATATATATATATATATATATATATATATATACATACATATACATACATACATACATACATACATTCATACTTACATACATACATACATACTTATTGGCAGATACATACAGCTAATGACATAATAAAGAGGCAACGTGATACAGAGGGATGGTGCTGTCAGACTTACCTAACAAGATTGTGAGCGTTCTCCCGTCAACGTGGATACGCGTCATCTTTCCTGGCCGTCTCCTTCTTGCAAGTCGACCGCCAAGTCGACGTCCACTGCAATGGAGCATCGTGGAGATGTCCACTACCACCAGTTACCTGTTTCTGCGACTGTTTGTACGACACAACCTGACTTCACAGCTGTATGTGTGCATCTGACATGTTGCTTGGGAACACGCTTGTATGTAGTGCTTCGTGGCCTAGAGTACCTGTGTCATAGTGCAGGACAATGTCATACATATATAATTGTTACCATTGTCATGCCACCCTAGAGCCACGCACTCGCTTTGTGTCTCATTCCACTGTACAATCATTTTATTATGTGCTGCCACAGGTGTCTGTTATCACAGTTATGCAATATATTTACAAGATAATAATAATGTAATATAGAAAAGTATTTTGTCTACGCCATATCTCTAGCAATAAATCCATTCAGAGGCGCATTACACTTTCAGGAATAATTATACAGATTACCTTAAAGTAAAAAAATTGAGATGTAGTTGTAAAATATATTGATCAGTATAAATTGTTCAGTATAAATAAATAACATTATTCGTCATAATAAAAAAATACTAATACTGAAATAAGAGTTAATTATATTTCAAGTTAAAAATCAATAAATAATAAAATAGTTGATAAATATTACGTATTAAAAAATGTCGGATATTATAAATGTTCTTCTAAAATGAAAACGCTCTTTTAAATAGTAATGTCTTCAGTTGCTTTTTGAACGAACTGAGGCAGTCTGTGGCACGCATGGCGAGCGGCAGATTGTTCCAGAGGCGTGGAGCAGCATTTGAAAATGAGTATGTTGCCTGCATCGTGGAACCTCCAGCAGGTGAGCGTCCGCGGAGCGTAGCGCACGGGTCGGCTGGCAACGAATTAGTAGGTCGGTTAAGTCTTGTCTTGTCGGTATACTGGCCAACACTCCTGGTGGAGTCAAACGGTCAGGGTTGGGTGCGGGTGCTGTTGGGTTGTTAGTCATGTATCAAAGCTTGTTTAAAATGTTGTGGTTTGGAATGTTAACTATTGCATCTGGTAGGGAATTCCAGTCTCTTATTGTTCGAGGGAAATATGAATATTTATGGCAGTTCTTACTGGCGTGGATAGTGTTGGATGTCTTGATAGGCGTTGTACGGGCTGGAGGAGGTTATTGACAGGCAAGGACAGGTGTCCATAGATGGCTTTGTGGAGTATGGTGAGGCGTCTGTTTGTTCGTCTGGTTATTAGTTGTAGGTGTAACTGGTTTAGCATTTCTGACACACAGCCCGCTTCTCTAGATGTATAGTCGTTAAGACAAAAACGGGCTGCGCGTCTTTGGACCATTTCGATTTGGTTGATAAGGATCTGGGTGTGGGGGTCCCATACTGATGATGAGTATTCTAGAAGTGGTCGGACTAGGGTTGTGTAGGCAGTTGTTTTGATGTTTATGGGGCATGAGTGGAGATTGCGTCTGATGAATGCTAGGGTGCGGTTTGCTGAGGCTGTTATCTGATGTATATGTTTGTTCCAGTTTAAGTCTTTGGTTATGCATATTCCTAGATATGAGTGGCTGTCTGTTTCTTGTAGTTTTGTGTTTCCTAGAGTATAATTAAATTGTTTTATATTTCTTGCATGAGTTAGTCTCATCACAAAGCATTTGTCGGGGTTAAAGTGCATTTGCCAGTCATGTTCCCATTTAGTTAATTCGTCTAGGTCTTTCTGTAGTTCTTGTGAGTCTAATTGGTTGTTGATTTCTCTGTACAGGACACAGTCATCTGCAAACAGACGGACTGTGGAGTGGATATTGTTAGGTAAATCGTTGATGTATATCAGGAAGAGAAGAGGGCCTAGTACCGTGCCTTGTGGTACACCAGACTTAACATGGGTCCAGGGGGAATGTTCTCCACTGACCACCACTCTCTGTTCACGGCATGTGAGGAATTTAGAAATCCAGGCATGTGTTTTGTTGTTGATGCCATATCTTTTTAATTTGTTTAGGAGCCGGTTATGAGGGACAGTATCGAATGCTTTTGAGAAATCCATTATGATCATGTCTACTTGTGATTTATTATTTAGAGATTTGGATAGGTCATGTGTTGTGAGTATTAACTGGGTTTCAGTCGAGTGTTTACTGCGGAAGCCATGTTGTTTGTCAGACAAAACTGAGTGTTGGTCAAGATGGTCCATTATGTTAGAGAAGATAAAGTGTTCAAGGAGTTTGCAGCATATTGAAGTTAAGGAAATGGGACGGTAGTAGTATAGAGTGGGTAAAGAGTATAGAGTGGCCTGTCAGCCAGCAAGAAGCCACTCTATCACATTGCATTAAAATTGATCATGACCATGATTTAAATCATTTTTGATAAATTACTAGAGTAGCATAACTTAAACGGCTCCACGTCGAGTACATCTAAACCACCGCCTTTGACCATGCGAAGAAGATTTCCCCCATCAATAGTACAATCAATAGTACAATATATATTGCGTAAATTTCAACAAATATATCGATCGTCACCACACAGTTCACAGATGTGTGCAATGGAGTGAAGCCGTTATGCAGTAGACCGAGACACCAACTGAGTGTGTGGCTCTAGTGTGGGACGCCGTTGTAATCAATTATAGATAATGGAAAGGTGCCTTTAGAAACCTCTCTGGTAATAGTGAATCGTCTATTTCTAGTGTGGGACGACATTGTTGTCAATTATAGATAATTGTAACTGATGGCGCCACCTAGCGGAAGGTTGTGAACTAATAGTATCTAAATTCGTGCGTCTTAATTTTTTTTAATATTTCAAAATTAGGTCAATGGTGTTAGGGGTCAAAGTAGCGCCCCCTGGTGTATACATGGTGAACCCCAAACTAGGTCAACGAACAAGTGGAGCCATCTGACGAATACTTCCTCAACTAATACCCATAAATACGTGTGTCTTATGTTTTAATATTGTTAAATGTTTTTTTTAAATTACGTTAAAAGGGTTAGAGTTCAAGTAGCGCTCCCTGGCGGTCAACGCTCCTGGTAAACGAACAAGTGGGGCCATCTGACGAATACGTCGTCAGTGAATACCCCAAAAATATGTCTCTTATGTTTAAACCACTTCTAAAAATAGTCAATGAGGCGATCCTGGTGAGAGCGACGCGAAGCAAGGGTGTTACTCAGAAGTCCGTCAGTGAATACCCCCAAAATATGTGTCTCTTATGTTTAAACCACTTCTAAAAATAGTCAATGAGGCGATCCTGGTGAGAGCGACGCGAAGCAAGGGTGTTACTCAGAAGTCCGTGCTTTTTGGGGAGGCTTACTCAGAAGTCCGTGCTTTTTAGGGGAAGGTTACTCAGAAGTCCGTGCTTTTTAGGGGTAAGGCTTACAACGCGGTCGGCGTTCTTTTCTACAACAATTAATTTCGGCACCTGAAGATATTTATAAATTGATTGCTTCTCTTAAAGGATTGATTTCTTAAAGAATTACCAGTGATTGGTTTCAATTCTGGAAGGTATGATTTAAATCTTATTAAAAAATATATCGCTTACAACGCGGTCGGCGTTGTTTTCTACAACAATTAATTTCGGCACGCTCACGTGATTTAATATTACATCCGTCAACTGATGTACTCGGTGACTTCACTGTTTTTTGTCATCCAACTCGATACAATGTTACAATAAACTGGTGCGCTGATGCAATAATACCATTCTTGCAACAATGTATCGTCGTGTCGCCGTGCGTTTTGTCGAGTTGTGATTGGTTGGAACCTTATCGGCACCCCCACGTGACTCTAACGACCACCTCTAAACATATATAAGACGTCCGTTTTTGGAGGCTGTCAGTCGTTCTCCGACATTCAACCTTGTTGCTATGGCTAACCTTATGAGAACCGGTTGGTCTTACGCAGACGCCGTCAGAGGTCCCGTTCGCCAACACAAATCAGCTGGGTTAACACCCATTCCTACCAAGGATGAGGCATTTCCTCCATTGGTACAGACATCACCACCAGAACAACTCCCTCTCCCGGCGGCGACAGCGGCGGAGCCGATAGCTCCGAATGGGATTCATGTGGTAAGTCTTTGTCAATGTCATATGTCGATTTTTCGTGTTAACTATAACTTCGTTAATTTTTGAAAACGCGAATACGTATATTTTAAATTACATGACTAAAACTTTCGTTTGGTCTTTGTTGTAGTCGGATGTATGCGTTGTGGCACCGCCACCACCACCACCACCACCATCGCGGGTACAGTTCAAGTGCCTGCACTGTGGGATGGGGTTTACCAGGCGGGACAACTGTCAACGCCACATCCGCCGCGGTCATTGCAACCGTCGCAAAAGGACGGCAGTGGACGTCGCCATCGGTATTTAATGAAGACCCTATATTCCCGTTGCCTGATTTTGACGATTTTGTAGATGATAATTTAATTAATTTCTATAGGAGTCGGTGGTCGTCCATTCGGACAAATCGTCGTAGCGGGCGCATCCAATCAACTTATAATATTCGATTAACCGATTTAAATACGACCTCACTTCATCACACATTGTGGAATATTTTCAAAACTCAATCCTCCGCATTCAAAATAAATTTAAGTTTTGGGTTCATATTACGAAATAAAATTTCAGGCGAACTTCGTTATTTTCATTCTTCCAAAAATGTTTCAGGTAGGTTTCTGGATGCGCCCCATTTAATTACTGATGCGTTTGATTTTCAAACATTTTTAGAATCTTTTGTTGAGCGTGATATTTTAAGTTGGGCTATACTTCAGCGCCCTAATTCTGAATGGATTTGTGAGTTGGTGACAGTTCAAGTGCCTGCATCTTTGTCGTCGCGCATACCTCGTGTCTCCTTACCTTTGCAACACATGCGATGGGATACGTATTAAACAGTCGCGCACTACATCACGATGTTATTACGTCATGGCTGGACGTGTAGATAACAAGTCACTTTCGCATAGCCGTATTTTAAATAGCATTTATTACGACACTAAACAAACTGGAAGTTTTGGGGGTATCGATCGTTTGCGTCGTGCTTCCCACCCCGCTCTGGGAGCGTCGGTGAAGGAGGTTAAGCAATGGTTATCGGAACAAGACACGTACACTCTACACAAACCTGTGAGATATCGGTTCAGACGTCGACGTGTTGTTGTGGGTGGAATAAATCATCAATGGCAAGCCGATCTCGTTGACATGTCGCGTTTGAAACGGTACAACGACGACCACACTTTCTTGCTGACTGTCATTGACGTGTTCTCGAAGAAAGCCTGGTCTATTCCGTTAAAATAAGTCGGCGTCCTCACTCCGGCGGCATTTCGACGCCTGCTAAAGAACAACGATGGACCACAGACAATGCAGACGGACAAAGGAAAAGAGTTTCTGAATAGGCAATTGCAAGATTTTTATAAACAAAAAGGCATCCGTCATTTCACTACGCACAACGAAGAGACCAAAGCTTGCATTGTTGAACGATTTAATCGTACTCTCAAGACCCGCATGTGGAAATATTTCACGAAATATCAGACGTTGAGGTACCTAGACGTGGTACAACATCTCGTCGATTCATATAACGCCAGTTATCACCGAAGTATCGGAATGTCACCGACGGAAGTGAACGTTGTCAATCAAGAAAAGGTGTGGCAGCGATTGTATGGAAACGAAAAAACCAGCACAATCGAACCTGGTTTAAAAGTTGACGATCGCGTTCGTATCAGTAAAGCCAAGAGGATGTTCAAGAAAGGTTACTTACCCAACTGGAGTGACGATATATTTACTGTTAAATCAGTGCATCGCACGGATCCGCCGGTTTACCGTTTGATTGACGACCAAGGCTCACAGATAGAGGGTACGTTTTACGAGCCAGAACTCCAGAAAGTGGTAGTAACCAAAGACAAAGTGTATCGTATTGAGAAAGTTTTGCAGCAGCGCAAGCGTGGAAGAAAGGCACAGGTCCTAGTCAAATGGTTAGGCTACCCCGAGTCGTTTAACAGCTGGATGGACAAGTCGTCGTTGGTCTCGTATAAAGGGTAACGGCCGTCTCTCGGACGACCATTCTTGCTATGGACGTTACGACGGTGGTGGTAAGGATTCCTGTCGAAGACACCGTCGAAGATACCGGAAGTACGTACAGCAAACGTTGGGTGTTGTTTGGAAGTTCGTGTCCTAAAGCGGAAATCGTCTTCTTTTGTCAAGTCGGCGTGCTGTACACTGTGATAGTGGTCAGTATTTACAACCTGACTAAAACCGACGGTAACTCTAATCTGTGGACGGCTTTGTTGAGCAGTTGTCTGGGGTACCTATTGCCCAACCCAACGTTGAAACACCATGTCTTCTGACTTTTATTTGACGTTACCCAGCAATGCATCCGCTGACTTACACCCCGACAACACGTTGACCCACTATATCACGACTTTGCCACAACGCATCAGTCTGTCGGGTCAGTGGGAGTGCGGAATGGTCGAGATTCAATACCCCCACAGTTGGTACAATGTCCGTAGCGACAACGCATCGTTTGCAATAGCGACGACCAACTCGCAAGAAAATTATGACATTAGCAAGGGTAAAATAGAGGCCGGCTATTATGATAGACCCGAACGTATGATAGCGGCCATCAACAACACGTTGAAAAAGGCGTCAGACGAACAAAGGAAAAACGAGGCCACAGAAAATCAACAAAAGGGAAAAGGGGGTTTCTGTTTTGGAATTGAAATTTTTAAAAAACCATCCCTCACAACGCCCAAGAAGGCCAAAGTTGATTGGAAGTTTAAAGACTCTAA
>JAODUO010000550.1:0-87500 GCA_025642075.2 Ridgeia piscesae
TTTTCCCAAATTTAAAACCTTTCTTCCCAGAGAAGCCACATCACCTCACCCTCCTGTTTAGTACAAAGTACAAGTTATATTGTGACAGTCCCTGGGAAGCACTGCAGGAGATAAGCATCCCCTAACATCTTGCTTTGTAATTTTAGAAGCCAGGCCATATGCCCTACCTGTACTGTTTGCTCTGTCAGTATGGTGTGAATGACTGGTCATATTTCCAACATCCAGAATCCTGACTGGGTCTGGGCGGTTAGCTGCTAAATCCCTGTCTAGTATTATGTTTAATTAAGTGCAAACTGTAAACCTGTCTAAATCCACAACTATTCTGTGTTTGTCCCATCCAGACATGGGGTCAAATACATTGAAATTTATATTTAAATACAAATATTCTTGAGGGATTACAAATACTTTGTATTTAAATACGAATACATTGAAAAGTATCTCAAATACTTTTTCATATATTTTTCAAATACTTTTCATTTTGTATTACTATGTAAATATAAGAAAAGCAACACATATATTGAGACATCTAGTTTATAGGCATAATTAGTGTTTTGCTCATATGATGACAGGCAGACCAGTGCTAGGGAGTATTGTTATTGCTAACTGCATCACAGTGACATCTGACTGAAAGACGTAAAGGCAAAATATATTGTTTGTATGTTAAGCCAGGAGGTCCATAATAATATAATGCCTATGTTGCCCTCAGAAGAGACACTGCTAATCATTGCTAATGTTGTGAGGAAGGCTCAACTTCAAAGTCAGCCAGGAAACCAGAATAAACTGGTGCCAAATTGAAGCCTGACTAAAGAACAAAAGGGGATATTGACCTATGGTCACTGTTAGGTATTAATCCATCCTCTGGCTCTAAGCAATCACAAGTTGTGGTCACTGCAGGGCCATGGGGGAAGCCTGCTGTTAAGTGTCTTCATCAGTAATTAGCAATGTTGGGTGAAGTTGCAGTGCATTAAGGTAATCAGTTTGGCAGGCATTACATGTGACAGTGAAAAAGAAATGTTGATACTGACAATGTATTTGAAAAAATATTTGAAAAAGTCTAATACTTTAGGAAAGTATTTAAATACAAATACTTTTAATTCCTAAACATCAAACACAAATACTTAAAACAGTATTTAAATACTTTCAAATACAAATGTATTTGACCCCATGTCTGGACCCATCTGATATACTACATATTTGAATTGGATACTCTTTTGAATATGCCCCCCTGGTTTTGAAGTGTTGTTATTGTAAAGTATTTGATCATGTGTATTTTAAATTTGTAAATGCCACCGTGCAATTGGTGGGTGCACAACCGTGCAATTGATGGTGGCACAACCATGCAATTGATGGGGGCACAACCGTGCAATTGGTGGGTGCACAACCGTGCAATTGATGGTGGCACAACCATGCAATTGATGGGTGCACAACCGTGCAATTGGTGGGTGCACAACCGTGCAATTGGTGGGGGCACAACCGTGCAATTGGTGGGGGCACAACCGTGCAATTGGTGGGTGCACAACCGTGCAATTGGTGGGGGCACAACCGTGCAATTGGTGGGTGCACAACCGTGCAATTGGTGGGGGGGGGCACAACCGTGCAATTGGTGGGGGGGCACAACCGTGCAATTGTTGGGTGCACAGCCATGCAATTGGTGGGGGCACAACCGTGCAATTGGTGGGGGCACAACCATGCAATTGGTGGGTGCACAACCGTGCAATTGGTGGGGGCACAACCGTGCAATTGGTGGGGGCACAATCGTGCAATTGGTGGGGGGGGGCACAACCGTGCAATTGCAGCATCTTGATGAATACACAAAACAGTGCATTCTGTATCGAGGAGACAGTCACTTGCAACTGTGTAAACTGAGCTGGAGCCTCTACACTACACAATGCGAAAACGGAATGGCGGATGGGAGGTTAAACATTGTGGAGTAGTAGCAACATTTTTTGCAACAATGTTTATCTTTTCGCTGTCGTCAGATACTAATATCAGAAGACAAGATGGGTATTGGGGATGTTATTGAAATATGTTCGAGGCGACGTTCACAAATTCAAGACTTCTGGGGAGGAACATCAGTGTCAGTTCAGCTTCAAAACGGGCAATGGTGCGGTTTTCTAAACCAAATATTGTACGTCTGAATTGCAAAGGATTAGGGTGAATTGCAAAGGATTAGGGACCCTCAAGTGAATTAGATATGTATAGCCATACGCAATTACGCATGCTCAGCCCATAGTAATTGGCCACCATGTCCATTATTGTGTCCATCATATACTATTGTTTAACCTTCACACACCTGACGGGGGTTTGAGTGCTTCAACAACGAAAGGAGTTTGCTCTCCTCCCGTCCATGGTTACCTAAAGTAAATTACGACGACCATACCCCGCCCCAAATGACTTGTCCCAGACACCTGAACCAGGTTATGGATGTATATATTTTTATTTCACACGTCCACGCGTATGTTGGTGTGTAGCAACTGGTTCTGTATGGTGTCGCACACTTTCTTCAACATTTCCTTATTCATTCATACAAAGTGCAAAAACTGTGGATCAAAACGGGTAATTATAAAACGACACACGCACGTTAACGGTATGAACCGATGTGGATGAGTGTGGCCTATCCCCTCAAGCCCGAGTATCGATGGACGCTGAATCCGCTACACTTTGCCCACCTACCTGCCTTTGACGATTCAGACGCGGGAACATCAGCAAGCATACATGTTAAGTCTCCCGCATTCAGCGGGAGACTCCCGCAATTACAGGAAATCTCCCGCTCTCCCGCGCGGGAGAAACAATCTCCCGCAATCTCATCGAAACATAAGTGAAAAAAATTGCGGGAGCATCCGGCTCTTTCCGGTTTTCAGTCCACCCAAAACAAACAAATTGTATGTAATTTACCATACTGGGTGCGGATAATTGGTTTATTTCTGGCTGGGCATTGTCTCAAGTGTTTTTCAGAGTCGCCTCACAATGGATAGCAATGCCAGTTAACTAATTGCAATCGAGTCTGAGACTGAGCTAATGCTCACAGACACCGCCGGGCGCTCGCAGGCGCGGACAACGATTTGAACAATGACCTGAATTGGAATTATTTAAATCACGGCGTACTGTGATGACTGAACATTAAAAACAGTCTAATAAATACCTAAGTACAAGACCTACACCTTGCCTGTCGCTGACATTGTTTATCAGCTTTACAGAAATGCCGCGAGCCGCTTCGATACCATATTATCGCCCACTGTGTACGTTCCAGTCTTGTAGAACAAACTGCAATCCGTTTACATCTATACAAATAATGTCCATCCATACATCTACATTACATGTGCATGTTTGTAAATGTATGTACCTTTGCTAAGCGCTTTATTATTTAAGTACATTTGACATGTAAATGAAAAACATCCTTAACAGACGAAAACATGCTTATTTAAATATCTTCAGTCGGGCCTGTGTCACCATGGCTCAGTCCAGCTCATGAAAATGAATTCCATATTCAAGTTTTACATGTATAGATTATGTTAGTTGTATAATAAAACAAAATATCATGTAGATGCTGCTGCTTTTCATGCAAGAGATTCTTTGCAAACTTTGATACATATCAGAAGCTGAACAAATATGCCAATGTTAGGCCTATACCTAGATCACAAGAAGTAAATTACTGAACATTATAATATTTATTGTTCTATCACCAAGGCTAAGCCTTCTTTTTAATTCACGAGGGCCAAACAGCAACACATCATTTTTTATATGAGATTACCAGGGAATTTATTATATTAGTGGTATTATATAGTGATAATAAAACATATATGTTAATATTGAATATTGTTCATGGCTCCAAGAATGGTTTTGCTCCAGAGTAAGTTAATTCATATAACAATATCTATGTCAATATCTTAATCAGTGGAATTTATTCCTTTTTGTATTATATTCTTTGCATTTATGGTTAAAAACCTAATTTACATATAATAGCCCCATTTTCCAAGACCCTCCGATTTACGTATAAAATACCGTTTTCCCCGAGACCCTCCAATTTACGTATAAATCTCCCACATTGGCATTTCCAAAACTTAACATGTATGAGCAAGCCCTCTTGCCCAAAGGGTAAATCCAAGAAATCCCAATATAATACCTGTCCACATTGTCACCCGAACCACCTGCAGTGGATTTTTATTTACATCTACGTCTGGAACATTATATATAACATCAATCACAATTGGCTAAAACCCAAGTAGCTTATTTTAAAATGGTAGTGAAATGTTTGGATGTGTTCGGCTGGTGGTAACTTTCACTTCAGCGTTTCTCTAATGTGATTTGCATGTCGGCACTGGTACTGATGTACTCAGCATCTTCCCATTGGGTGCAAGAACGTTGTAAATAGTCTTACGACTGTTGTCACTATACATGCTGTTTATGAAGGCTATATGTACCGTCACGTAATGCTGTCACATATCTTACATATCATGTTTTTAAGTAAGGGGTAGTAGAAATACAAATAACCAAGTGTCGACAATGTGAACGATCCTTTACAGGGTCATTTAATTATTCGACATTCTTTCTTACCAACCGCAGATAACCAACCACCCTATCTAAGAACCAAACCTGACAGAATACATTTGGTAGAATTATTCTGATTACATCACCTAATACCTATCCATAACTACCAGTATTCAGTGTCCGACTCATCAGAGTCGACCGACGAGTCGTCGCTGGACAACACTCCGTGCCAGTCGTATGTCCTAATTGTGCATCTCAATTGGACTGCCAGCAGCTCAGTTTCAAAGCACTGCAAAGAGCTCTGTGGTAGATGGAGAATCCTTACAAGGTCTTTAAGTCTGGACGACGTCAAATACTCCACTTTCCCCTGTTGGCTGCAATGTAAGGACACATCGTTGGGGCTTTCCTGACATTGTCCAGATGGATGCTGGTCTGAATGTAAGGACACTTCAGCGGAGCATTTTTGATACCGCTGGTCGGATTGCAATGTCAGTTCAGGGTTTACTTGACACTGGCCAGGTGAATGAAGGTTGGAATGTAAGGACACTTCAGTGGTGCTGTCCTGATGTTGTTGGTTGGAATGCCAGGTCACTACAGCGATGTCCTGACACTCTCCTGACGTGCGTTGTTTGGAATGCATGGATAGTGCACTGGTGCTGTCCTGGGGCTTGGAGGAAAGCTGTTTGAGGATGACGCGACTACACAACTGTTTGAGACTCGTGCTCGTCACGCCGAGCATATCACAGATAAGTTGCGGGCCAACTACCTTCAGGTGCTGCCAGCTGCTGTCTTCCAAGATCTCCCACAATTCCGTGCTGATGGCAGGCTTGTCAAAGTACCCTGCAACGACAATATACACACTACTAAACACAGACCAACCACAATGGTGACTATTCATTCTATAGTCGACAAGCATTTTGAAGGCTTGGCCTTATTGTAAATTAATATATTCACTAACGTTATACATACATATATATATTATAATATATATATATATATATATTATAATATATATATACATATATTATAATATATATATACATATATTATAATATATATATATATCTATATATATATATATATATATATATATATATATATATATATATATATATATTATATAAGCATCACTTACTCTGCATTAAAAGTTCTACGTAACAACTGTTAATCTACATAATACAATGACCCCCCAATTTATGACCACCAGCTTTTTACGACCGTTTTTGAATGAATGAATAATCCAAAACATCAAAATAACCAAATCCCTCATGAGAGAGCACCCCTCTTTTAAGACCGCTCCACTCCGATTTAGACGGCGGTCGTAAATGAGGGGTTCTACCGTACCAAAATTAAATAATGTTTGTGTTTTGTGATGTGTATATGAATCTTGAAATTATCAGTAGCAAAAACACACCCAATCACCTACACAGGCTGACTGTATACTGCCTGCCAAGTTGCATTTAACGAGCGCAACAAAATTGTCGTAAGTTTTCTTTTTTAGAACATTTAGATTATTATTAACAACTGTATTGACAATGGCTTAATCACAATGGCTTTTTGTGTTTCAAGACATATAACAACTAGCAAAATGTGTTTTCAAACTACTCACTGGAGTCAACAAGGAGGGACAGTGACGCTCGTTTTTCGTCATTCATCATGGCGAGGCCCGCAAACAGGGGCGAACAGAACCTACAACATCTCCACCTTCAGTCATGCACCAAGCAAATACTTTTAGATCATAATATTGATACATTGACTTATTTTTATGATGAAACATATCACTAAATTAGTTCAGTGATATAGTTCTAAATAACAAAATGGCTAAACATTTTAATATAAAATGCAAAATAATGTATGAAGTTTTTTGCCAATAATAATCACGTATCATTACATGAAACATAAAACCAATTCTTCCAGGACAACATGATGTTTAATGGGGATAGCTCAGAGATGAGCACACTTACCTGTATTGTCCAGTGTCGATCTGAATGTTTGCCCTGAGGAAGGGGTTGCACAGCCTATTCAATAACATCTGAGCACAATCTGTGTCCAGCCACTGGAGGCAGTAGAACAGAGCTGTCCGACCACGTCTGTCTTGGACATCCACCTAGCAACGATAGTATTGTTAAGTACAGTCATGTATGATCATGTGTGTCGTCCACCTACCAATGACAATATGGTTCAATGTAGCCACGTCTGTCTTCCACCTATCAATGACTATATGGTTATGTGTAGCAATGTGGGACCACGTCTGTCTTCCACCTACCAATGACAATATGGTTATGTGTAGACATGTGTGACCACGTCTGTCTTCCACCTACCAATGACAATATGGTTATGTGTAGCCATGTGTGACCACGTCTGTCTTCCACCTACCAATGACAATATGGTTATGTGTAGCCATGTGTGACCACGTCTGTCTTCCACCTACCAATGACAATATGTTTATGTGTAGCCATGTGTGACCACGTCTGTCTTCCACCTACCAATGACAATATGGTTATGTGTAGCAATGTGTGACCACGTCTGTCTTCCACCTATCAATGACTATATGGTTATGTGTAGCAATGTGGGACCACGTCTGTCTTCCACCTACCAATGACAATATGGTTATGTGTAGACATGTGTGACCACGTCTGTCTTCCACCTACCAATGACAATATGGTTATGTGTAGCAATGTGTGACCACGTCTGTCTTCCACCTATCAATGACTATATGGTTATGTGTAGCAATGTGGGACCATGTCTGTCTTCCACCTACCAATGACAATATGGTTATGTGTAGACATGTGTGACCACGTCTGTCTTCCACCTACCAATGACTATATGGTTATGTGTAGCCATGTGTGACCACATCTGTCTTCCACCTACCAATAACAATATGGTTATGTGTAGCCATGTGTGACCACGTCTGTCTTCCACCTACCAATGACAAAATGATTAAATGTAGCCATGTATGACCACGTCTGTCTTCCACCTACCAATGACAATAATATATGGTTATGTGTAGCCACATGTGATCACGTCTGTCTTCCACCTACCAATGACAATATGGTTATGTGTAGCCATGTGTGACCATGTCTGTCTTCCACCTACCAATGACAATATGGTTATGTGTAGCCATGTGTGACCACGTCTGTCTTCCACCTACCTACCAATGACAATATGGTTGTGTGTAGCCATGTATGACCATGTCTGTCTTCCACCTACCAATGACAATATGGATATGTGTAGCCATGTATGACCACGTCTGTCTTCCACCTACCAATGACAATATGGTTATGTGTAGCCATGTGTGACCACGTCTGTCTTCCACCTACCAATGACAATATGTTTATGTGTAGCCATGTGGGACCACGTCTGTCTTCCACCTACAAATGTCAATATGGTTATGTGTAGCCATGTGTGACCGCGTTTGTCTTCCACCTACCAAAGACAACATGGTTAAGTGTTGCCATGTGTGATCACTGACCATGTCTGTCTTGGACGTCCACCAGAGAGTGGATCTATAATAATGATACACTTCTTTGGCACCCATCCTCAGGAATCTGACGTGAGAGGAGCAACATACAAGAGTGAATGTGTCATCATTGGTTTGGGACTGTTCAGTTTTAAAGGTGGGTATGTAATTTCAAACAAACAAATCATGAGTATTTTGCAAAAGGTGACTTCAGATGATTTTAAATGACAGGGACTTAATACCAAATTTTCAGAGCTACAGAGAAAGCACATTTCTCAGTGTTGAGTTCAGGTTTAGAAAAAGAAAGGTTGTCAGCTGGGAACAATAAGATCTGAGGTTTCTGGGTTTAGCTGAGAAACTTTCATCCTACCTTGATGTCCTTCAGAGACAGCAGGTAGTGGACATGTCTCCTGTGACACCTGGAGTGGTCACATTTGTGCCACCAATCGTGACCCAGCTGGCTACACGCGGCGGTCAGTGGAGTGACCCCTGACCTGTCCGTGGCATTGTAGTCCGCCCCGCTTTCACACAGTAGGGACAGCAGGCGGTCATCAGTGCTGCCCACTACTGTCCGGTGCAGCAAGGTGGCGCCACTGCTGTCCCGCACGCCCACGTGTCCCCCGCACTCTGAAACAGACGGTGGTTGGAGTGAAAGTTCTGTACTGTGGACAATGTTGGACCTTCCCTCAAAATATTTGATGCATTATCTATGGCTGGGAGGTGGGTTCATCACCTGGGGTAAATAAACTGATGTGACGGTAGGAATAGAGTGGAACATAATTATGCTATTTTTATTGTTGGATGAATTTTTCGGAAAATGGTGTTTGTAACATGTCAGCTGTGTTCCCAAAATACAGTATGGATGGCACACTTTGGAGCACCACTAAACAGTTGTTTATCTTGACCATGTCTCCCACCACTGACCGCTCTAATTATAGGTCACATGTGATAGTCCGAGATTATTGGGTGCAGCTATTGAGTATTATTGCACAAAAAGCACACGTCTGGCTGAGGCTATATCCATCGGATGTGTACTGTCGCCATTTTTTTATGCCATGTACACTAATTCATACAGAAGTGTATACTCAAACAATCACTACTTAAGTATGCAGACGAACTGCTCTTGTCGGTCTGCTGTCTGACGACGAAACTGATTACAAAAGTGACATAGATCACTTTGTGTCACGGTGTGTGACCAACTGCCTTGAGTTAAATGTTGTCAAAACCAAGGAACTTGTAATAGACAGGATCAGGTGTACATCACCACACCCCTGTCAACATCAATGGGCAACACATAGAAATTGTGCATTCCTATAAATATCTGGGTACAAACTAAGGTGGGATGATAACACAATGAATCTACATGTATATACGAAAGGCCAGCAAAGATTCTACTTCCTGAGAAAACTCAATACCTTGCACATAGACAGAAACATTTTATTTGTGTTCCACATGTCATTCAAGTGTTGTGACGTTCGATCTTGTTTGCTGGTAGGGAAATCTCTCGGTCAAAAACAGAGAAAAACTAAACAGAATATACACAATTTCTTGCAAAATCGCTGTGTGCTGTACACCCGATGCCAGTCTGGAGCAATTGTACAAGTCAAGAACACTGCAAATGGCAACCAAAATCTTATCTGACCCCACCCACTTCTTACACGACCATTACGACCTTCTCCACTCTGGAAGGAGGTACAGAATGCCAACTGTAAAAACCCAGCGAGCCCTTAAATCCTTCATTTCGTCCTCCATCAAGTATCTGAATCAGCCACAATAAAATTTATTGTTGACCTATCACAGTCTCTACTGCTGCCAATGCAATGTTGTTTTATCATCTTAATTTATTTATCTTATTATAATATTGTCATATTGTTTTAGCATATTTATTTATTCCAATATATATATTATATATTCAGCTACCATTTACATATTTACATGCTTGATTTTACTGTATACATGCATTACTATGTGACTTAAATATTGTGTTTTTATGCATCCTCCAAAGTGCAAAATGTATTTCCACTCCATGATTGGAAAATAAAGTCATTATTATTATTATTAAAAGCAGACACAACTGGCTTGACTTGTACGACTTTTTATCATGCCACGAAAGAGGCACGTTTCCCAAGACCAGGCCACTGGCATGTTGGTGGCAGGGTAGTGCCACTTCGCAGTTGCCAGACAGTTTAGAGTCGCACCCTTCTCAATGTTAGCATTATTGCGACAAATCTTGTTATTTGGGGCTACAGATAAAGCAAAATATGTAAATTTCAATATGTGAAACATTGTTGGATTTGTTTTACTGTGTGAAGTTTCGTCTTGCATATCTGATTCTTCAGTATGTACAAATGCACACTGGTTCTGTTATGGATATGGGAGCTGGGCAGTGGTGGACATGCTGGTAACTGTGTCACATCACTTGAGCCTTGGTCCATGTTAGCTGTCAATAGATCATTCAAAGTTGCTATTGCCACACCACGTACTGGTGGATGTGAGCAGTGGTTTGTACTGACATCAGATGAGATACCTGAGGTTGTCTAGAGTGTAAACTGATGCAACTACTCCTCAGATCTCCCAAAATCATAATCAAAAAGGATCTTTGTATTGGTACACATCTTGAAATCCTTGTATTTACCTGTAAAGGTAAGAGTGGGGTCTATTTAACTAGCATGACAAGTGTTACACAACTTACCTAGCACAGTGAATGCAAGGTCAACTTACCCAGCATACCAGGTAGTCAGTGACAGTGTTAGGTCAACTTACTTAGCATGGTCAGTGCAGGTCAATTTACTTAGCTTAGTCAGTGTTAGGTCAGTTATTTTACTTAGCACAGTCAGTGTTAGGTCAACTTACTTAGCACAGTCAGTGTTAGGTCAACTTACTTAGCATGGTCAGTGTTAGGTCAACTTACATAGCACAGTCAGTGTTAGGTCAACTTACTTAGCACAGTCAGTGTTAGGTCAACTTACATAGCACAGTCAGTGTTAGGTCAACTTACTTAGCACAGTCAGTGTTAGGTCAACTTACTTAGCACAGTCAGTGTTAGGTCAACTTACATAGCACAGTCAGTGTTAGGTCAACTTACTTAGCACAGTCAGTGTTAGGTCAACTTACATAGCACAGTCAGTGTTAGGTCAACTTACTTAGCAAAGTCAGTGTTAGGTCAATTATTTTACTTAGCACACTCAGTGTTAGGTCAACTTACTTAGCACAGTCAGTGTTAGGTCAACTTACTTAGCACGGTCAGTGTTAGGTCAACTTACTTAGCACAGTCAGTGTTAGGTCAACTTACTTAGCAAAGTCAGTGTTAGGTCAATTATTTTACTTAGCACACTCAGTGTTAGGTCAATTTACTTAGCACAGTCAGTGTTAGGTCAACTTACTTAGCACGGTCAGTGTTAGGTCAACTTACTTAGCACAGTCAGTGTTAGGTCAACTTACTTAGCACAGTCAGTGTTAGGTCAAACTTAACCTTTTGGCCCACAGGGCAGTGTTAGGTCAACTTACATAGCACAGTCAGTGTTAGGTCAACTTACTTAGCACAGTCAGTGTTAGGTCAACTTACTTAGCAAGTCAGTGTTAGGTCAACTTACTTAGCACAGTCAGTGTTAGGTCAACTTACTTAGCACAGTCAGTGTTAGGTCAACTTACTTAGCACAGTCAGTGTTAGGTCAACTTACTTAGCACAGTCAGTGTTAGGTCAACTTACTTAGCACAGTCAGTGTTAGGTCAACTTACTTAGCACAGTCAGTGTTAGGTCAACTTACTTAGCACAGTCAGTGTTAGGTCAACTTACTTAGCACAGTCAGTGTTAGGTCAACTTACTTAGCAAAGTCAGTGTTAGGTCAACTTACTTAGCACAGTCAGTGTTAGGTCAACTTACTTAGCATGGTCAGTGCTTAGGTCAACTTACTTAGCACGGTCAGTGTTAGGTCAACTTACTTAGCACAGTCAGTGTTAGGTCAACTTACTTAGCATGGTCAGTGCAGGTCAACTTACTTAGCACGGTCAGTGTTAGGTCAACTTACTTAGCACAGTCAGTGTTAGGTCAATTTATTTAGTATAGTCAGTGTTAGGTCAATTATTTTACTTAGCACAGTCAGTGTTAGGTCAACTTACTTAGCACAGTCAGTGTTAGGTCAACTTACTTAGCACAGTCAGTGTTAGGTCAACTTACTTAGCATGGTCAGTGTTAGGTCAACTTACTTAGCATGGTCAGTGCATGTCAACTTACTTAGCACGGTCAGTGTTAGGTCAACTTACTTAGCACAGTCAGTGTTAGGTCAACTTACTTAGCACAGTCAGTGTTAGGTCAACTTACATAGCACAGTCAGTGTTAGGTCAACCCTTTCATAGCACAGTCGGGATTAGGTCAACTTTTGAATCGGGTTGGGGCAACTTTTTGCACAGTCGGGGTTGGGGCAACTTCATAGCACGGGCGGGGTTGGGGCAACTTCTTAGCACGGGCGGGGTTGGGGCAACTTCTTAGCCCCAGTGTTGGGGCAACTTACATAGCACAGTCAGTGTTAGGTCAACTTACATAGGGGCCCGTCATTTAGGGCAAAATTACTTAGCACAGTCAGTGTTAGGTCAACTTACTTAGCACAGTCAGTGTTAGGTCAACTTACTTAGCACAGTCAGTGTTAGGTCAAACTTAAAATAGTATTAGGTCACCTTACTTAGCACAGTCAGTGTTAGGTCAACTTACTTAGCACAGTCAGTGTTAGGTCAACTTACATAGCACAGTCAGTGTTAGGTCAACTTACATAGCACAGTCAGTGTTAGGTCAACTTACTTAGCACAGTCAGTGTTAGGTCAACTTAATTAGCACAGTCAGTGTTAGGTCAACTTACATAGCACAGTCAGTGTTAGGTCAACTTACATAGCACAGTCAGTGTTAGGTCAACTTACATAGCACAGTCAGTGTTAGGTCAACTTACTTAGCACAGTCAGTGTTAGGTCAACTTACTTAGCACAGTCAGTGTTAGGTCAATTCAAAAAGGGAGGTTAACTTACATAGCACAGTCAGTGTTAGGTCAACTTACTTAGCACAGTCAGTGTTAGGTCAACTTAATTAGCACAGTCAGTGTTAGGTCAACTTACATAGCACAGTCAGTGTTAGGTCAACTTACATAGCACAGTCAGTGTTAGGTCAACTTACTTAGCATGGTCAGTGCATGTCAACTTATTTAGCACGGTCAGTGTTAGGTCAACTTACTTAGCACAGTCAGTGTTAGGTCAACTTACTTAGCACAGTCAGTGTTAGGTCAACTTACATAGCACAGTCAGTGTTAGGTCAACTTACATAGCACAGTCAGTGTTAGGTCAACTTACTTAGCAAGGGCAGTGAGGGCAACTTAATTAGCACGGGCAGTGTTTGGTCAACTTACATAGCACAGTCAGTGTTAGGTCAATTTAGCACAGTCAGTGTTAGGTCAACTTACATAGCACAGTCAGTGTTAGGTCAACTTACTTAGCACAGTCAGTGTTAGGTCAACTTACTTAGCACAGTCAGTGTTAGGTCAACTTACATAGCACAGTCAGTGTTAGGTCAACTTACATAGCACAGTCAGTGTTAAGGCAACTTAATTAGCACAGTCAGTGTTAGGTCAACTTACATAGCACGGTCAGTGTTAGGTCAACTTACATAGCACAGTCAGTGCAGGTCAACTTACTTAGCACAGTCAGTGTTAGGTCAACTTACATAGCACAGTCAGTGTTAGGTCAACTTACTTAGCACAGTCAGTGTTAGGTCAACTTACTTAGCACAGTCAGTGTTAGGTCAACTTACTTAGCATGGTCAGTGTTAGGTCAACTTACATAGCACAGTCAGTGTTAGGTCAACTTACATAGCACAGTCAGTGTTAGGTCAACTTACATAGCACAGTCAGTGTTAGGTCAACTTACATAGCACAGTAAGTGTTAGGTCAACTTACATAGCACAGTCAGTGTTAGGTCAACTTACATAGCACAGTCAGTGTTAGGTCAACTTACTTAGCACAGTCAGTGTTAGGTCAACTTACTTAGCACAGTCAGTGTTAGGTCAACTTACTTTGCCCCTGTTAGGTCAACTTACATAGCACAGTCAGTGTTAGGTCAACTTACTTAGCACAGTCAGTGTTAGGTCAACTTACATAGCACAGTCAGTGTTAGGTCAACTTACTTAGCATGGTCAGTGCAGGTCAACTTACATAGCACAGTCAGTGTTAGGTCAACTTACATAGCACAGTCAGTGTTAGGTCAACTTACTTAGCACAGTCAGTGTTAGGTCAACTTACATAGCACAGTCAGTGTTAGGTCAATTTCTTAGCACAGTCAGTGTTAGGTCAACTTACTTTGCACAGTCAGGTTTGGTCAACTTACTTAGCACAGTCAGTGTTAGGTCAACTTACTTAGCACAGTCAGTGTTAGGTCAACTTACTTAGCACAGTCAGTGTTAGGTCAACTTACATAGCACAGTCAGTGTTAGGTCAACTTACATAGCACAGTCAGTGTTAGGTCAACTTACTTAGCACAGTCAGTGTTAGGTCAACTTACTTAGCACAGTCAGTGTTAGGTCAACTTACTTAGCACAGTCAGTGTTAGGTCAACTTACTTAGCACGGTCAGTGTTAGGTCAACTTACTTAGCACGGTCAGTGTTAGGTCAACTTACATAGCACAGTCAGTGTTAGGTCAACTTACTTAGCACAGTCAGTGTTAGGTCAACTTACTTAGCCTCAGTTTAGGTCAAATTTAGCACAGTCAGTGTGAGGTCAACTTACTTAGCACAGTCAGTGTTAGGTCAACTTACATAGCACAGTCAGTGTTAGGTCAACTTACATAGCACGGTCAACGTGAGGTCAACTTACCCAGCATGGTCAGTGTGAGGTCAAGGACTTGCTGCAACAGGTCACTGAAAGTTGTTATTTGCTGCTTATCAAAGCCAATAACAACTTGTCGAGTTGGCTCCCATCTCACTCTGTAATACAATGTGCAACATTTGATGTGTTAATGTTAATAATTTACACCAGTAAAGCTGAATTGAACTTCCTCTAGTATGTTAACAAATACACAATGTATTGTTTGTGTGAATGTTATGCCTGTTATATATAAAAAAAATATAAAATGTATGTATTAAATGAAGTGTACACAGTAAAAAAAAATTAATGATAATAATTAATAAACATATAAATAAATAAAACTTCTAAAATCATAATGTATAAACTAAACTTATCAGCAATAAATTATTAAATTAAATAAAAATAAAATGAATAATAAGTTATATTAATAAGTTAATAATTAATAATAAAGACACTAAAATAATTTAACAAACTATAATTATGGTTAAAATAGATTCATTATAGTACACATTACAAGTAGTCTACATATGTGACTTTAAAAAGGTGTGTTTTAAAATTAGATTAAGAAAGTTCAAGCGAGTTTATATAAACTTTTACAACAAAACAATTGTCTGGAGAATGGATTGGCTCACCGCAGACTGCAATCTTCCATGTGGGCAGTCAGCTCGTTGTAGAAGTCAGACACCAGCTCAAGGGGGGACTTGCCAGGGTTCATGAACTCTGCACCTGCATATGTCTGCCAAACACACACCCCACACAAGGTACTGCCGCATTCAAGTGATAATTACCTAGTATGTATGATATAATTATGTGCTTGCTTTTCTTCGAGTTGCTGTATCTGTAGCATGCATCAAAGTTCACAACCCTGCAAGTGCCACGTTTATTTATGTGCTCCAACAATGCTGTTGACCTCGTTCTAAAACAGTTGCTAGACTATCAAAGTATATGTGTTGTGTGATCTCATCTGTCTCTTTCTCCTCAACAAACATTGTGGGCCCTTTTTATATTAAAAAACTGTTTATAGCTATATAAAGCAGCTTGTCAATGATTCATAGTTAAATAGACGTCATTGTATGCCATGTTGGTGATCTTATCTCATGAAACGTGAGATTATATATGGATCCTGTGTAACATACTGATGATCTTACCTCGGGGATCCTCAGGTTAACATCACTTCCTCGCTCAATGAGTAGTTTCGCAAGGAAGAAGTTGCGGGGTAACAACCCCAGCTGCTCTGTGTGACCGCAAAGCACGATGTACAGTGGCGTCCTCTGGTAGCAACCTAGAGCAACATGGCCAGTCTATGCATGTAAAATATCATCATAAAATTTCATTAAAATAAATACAAAAAGTTGGCTAAACTTAACAAGTTTGCTACTCAGGGCAGATCATTTAGGAGGGTAAATTTATTTCAGTTTGCTATTTGACTCAATTATTGTAATGATTAATATTACTCATCCTTGCCTGCCAGGGATCACTCTGCTGGTTATGTCAGTACTGGCCACCAGTACCCGTGGCAGATCCTTTTGCAAAACTCACAGTTTAAGCTCAGCTTGAAATCGCTAAATATCACATAGAGCATGGTCGGCCTCTGGTCATATAATATTATAGTTTTTGGTTATTTCAGGGAAATGCTGCTCATGGTACCCCAGCAAACAAGGAACCATTTCTGAACCAGTTGGCACATGTCATACTGGTCTCATAATTGGTACCGCTCCACCAGTACGTGTTTTCATGTGTATTCACGTGAATATACGTGTTCTGCCTGTTGTCACAAGTTTTGAACGAGTTTGACACGAGTCGTACTGGGTCAGAACTGGTACGGTTTCACTGGCACATGTCATCACATGACAAACTCGTGATTTCATAGTAAACACGTGTCGACACACCAAATTTGTTCACAGAATCCAGTGAATTCATGTGAATTGAGCCAGTTGAACTCGTGAATTCACTTACAGAACATGTGAAATCACGGGTCGTTGTTTGCTGGGACATGCAATGTTTGTGATGTAGAAGCAAATATCTGATTACATAGAACTGTTTGGGAGGGTACAGGTTATTAACTCATTAAATTTAGAAGCTGTCTTTAAATTGGGACAGGTATTTATACTGTTTTCACGGATGAAACAGTCACAACTGACAAAGTTAATAA
Organism: Ridgeia piscesae; assembly: GCA_025642075.2. Classification (NCBI taxonomy): domain Eukaryota; kingdom Metazoa; phylum Annelida; class Polychaeta; order Sabellida; family Siboglinidae; genus Ridgeia; species Ridgeia piscesae. Next base: position 16,941 of record JAODUO010000550.1, read on the forward strand.
ACTTGTTCGATTTGCTTAAACCATGTACATTTTATAGGTAATATGACAATGCTAGTTTGCATGGCAAATAGCCCTGGCTTAACATAACATGGATGATATATAACCATGCACTTACATAATATATATTTTAAATATAGAATTCAGAATATTTCAGATAAATGCAAACAACAGTTGTACCTGAGGCCACCGTTTGATTATCTGTCATGGAAAATAAGCTGGACATTGAAACATGGTGTGCATTACTGCCAACATTAAAAAACTGGTGATACATGAACTAGACAGCTCGTTAGTTATTAATTATATATATATATATATATATATATATATATATATATATATATATATATATATATATATATATATAATTATATATATAAATATATAAAATTTTACATATATTTCTTTATGACATATTCTTGGTTGTACATACCTTCGTCCAGGTAGGAGGCACTGGTTGTCTCTCGAATGAGTCTCTCGGCCAGGTCGTACCGACATGATTCAAGTGCCTGAGTCAGCTCGGTCTCATTGAGACCAAACTCGACGTGGAAGATGTTGGCAGCCATTACTGCCTTGCAACAAGCCTATGTTGCAACTCACCTGGGGATTACATTTCAAAGTTAGCATTTATTGGAAACTTTTTACTGCTCAATAATTATATTTAATATAAACATGTAAATACTATAATAATATTTTTTTCTATATTTTAAGTAACCTTTTTAATTAATAGTTTTATCTTAACTTAGTAAGACATTATTATATGATTTTATTCTGCCCACATATTTAGGCAACAATTTACTCTATTATAAAACTATATATATATATATATAAAAATATATATATATATATATATATACACACACCCATATATATATATATATATATATATATATATATATATATATATTGTACAATATGCTTTGAAAATTAAATCGGAAGCACACCCAAATTGCATTTACTTTGTACAAAGCTGTGTTTGCAACTTGTTCAGCACAGCAAATTGTTCAATTGTGGCATTCATAGGTCATTGCTGTTTTGAAATTGGCTTACAGCCTTAATTATGCCCACACCCATCTGACTAAATTATGACAAAGTACAAGTGAGTCAGAAAACTGTCTAACAATAACATGCAGATACTGGGACAGACAGTTTAATCTCCCATGTAGAGCGCAGTGGCTCAGGGGTAAAACTTCGGACTCTTGACTAAGAGAACCTGGGTTCGAATCCTGTCCTGCAGTGTGAAACTGTGGGCAATGTTTTTCACTCTACACTGTATCAGTTAATCACTCAGCTGTATGAATGAACAGCTGGCTATAGACAATGGTGGGTGTTTATGAGCTGCCTTCACACATTAATTGCACCATGGTTGGATGCTTCCAACAGAAAATGAGATGGTACGTGTTTGATTGAACAGTTAGGTCTGTGTGCCAGGGAAGTAAAGTATAAATTGCGCTTTGAGCATGCAGTCCTGATCGAGGACTGGATATATATTGCGTGCTATATAAGAATTTACCTTTTAACGGTGCTTACTGACTAATTAGCCATGCAGCGATTACTAGTATTTTTTATATGAGTATGCATATATATATATATATATATATATATCCGTTATACTTACTAAGCTATGCAACAACATTTAAAGTCAACGTACATTATATGCATGTTATCAAATTCCCTAAAGTTGTCTACAGGGTTTACGCTCTTGGAATAACAGTACTAGTTAAAATTCTATTATCATGAAAAAATTGAGAATTCAAAGTTTCAAACACACCTTTTGAGAATATAGGCTTATAGTTATAACAAACAACATTTCGCATTTTAAATAAAACAATTATTATTTGTGTGAATTAACTTTGTCTTGATTTTTTTGATTTTTCAGGTCAACAATAAAGTAAAACACTGTTCTCTTAGTGAATTATCTACCTGAGACATTTTATTTTATGTATTTTGCAATATTGGCTTCACGACTTTGGATGATTTACTTGTTTAGAACAACAATTAAGTAGGAAATAAACTCGCTCGGGTCAACAAGCGAGCTTCCTTCATCCGGCTTCAAGAAGTTGGAACGAGCGACTATTATAGAAACGAGCCACTGCACCGTTTGGAGAGAGATGGGTTACGTTACGTTAACATAACAATTTACTGCCAACCTAGATTGAGCATTACACACAAGCAGAACATTTAGAAAGAATATACACCAACTCTATAATCACATGATGACAGCTCGGATGGAACAACAATAAACGAATACAATCAACACAACATGTCGTTTTCCTACATTGCAAACCCCAGTAGAGGGGGACACTTGTCGTGTGGGTGAAGGACGCTTCAATCATGGCGGTGTTGTTGTTTGTAGTACTATTTCTAATTACGCTATTTGCAACATTGCCTCTGTTTCTTTCGCGAGTAGCAGTCAAAGTAAGTCAATATAAAAACGATCTATATAAAAATGGAGCTTCGACATCTCTATTCGAAACCGTTTTCTTGTAAATGTTTAATCGAAATAATATGTGTCTATTATCGCCCACGTTGTGTCATTGCTGTTATAAATGACATAATTCATTGTATTTATCGAACATTTCTGGGTTTGAATGTTACAGGCCAGTACCGTTTTTTAGCACAATAATAAACAAATTATCCGTACACTACAGTGACCACTACCATTGACATTGCACAACTGTTGTAAAGTATCTGGAAACTTGTTAATTAAAACATATAGGACCAGGGCCCGGGGACTATTTCACTGACATAATTTTTACGAAGTGTCTACGGCTACGCGTACGTGAGCCGTATCTTTAGACCCGTGGCCTAACCGCACGTGAGCATGCGCGCGTATCCTGTTTTTCAATTCTGCGCAAGCATGCTGCGTCCGTCTCGTCGCTCGGTACGGCGGGATTTTTTTTTACATTCTTAGATTTACTGACTGCCACATATAGGGCTATATATGTCAACTTGCGAAAAAAATTACACGCACAAAATCTCACGTATATTTAGAACTGAGTGCCAAAAGAGCTTCCGTTTGTACGTACATCAACATGCATGCGTGGAAAAATTCATGTACTTTTATATTTGTTTGCTAAAGAAATGGCATGCACACGAAAAAAATCATCTAGGCCTACTTTTAGATCTGAGTGCTAAAGATACGACAATAGAGCAAGATATAAACATGCATGCGCGGGGAAACGTTTGGAACTGACAGCTACTATAGATAAGGCTCACGTATAGAAATCACGCCCAAGCGCTTATCGAGAATGCCGTACCTTAGATAAACGATGCTAAAAATACAGCTCACATAACCGAAAATTAAAGCATACGCATGCGCTGTATTAATGCCGTACTTTTAGACTGGCGGCCTAAATGTATGGCTCACGTACGCGTAGCCACTGCCTAATTTTTACGAGTTCTTAAACACGATTTAGCACTTTATAGATTTTATCCTTAACACCCTGAAATGCCCTTAAGTTTAACACCGTGAAATGCCAATGGGGCATTGTCACTGGCATGGAAGTAGTGTCGTCGGTAATATGGCAACGGATATTTGCGTTTTGAAAATTTCATTTATTTTAACAATGGATTTTGTGTTACGATGAAAGATGCTTATCCTAATGAAATGGTGCCCATGCAGCTCCGCACTTTCAGTTGCCCTTACAAGGCATGCAACATTTAGCTCTAAACTTTCATCATCATGGAATGGACACTAACACATATACAAAGTACTTTATGAGTATATCAAGTAGAAATACATGTCACATGATGATTGTTAGAATATTATATTCACAAAACCTAAAATGATTGTTGTAATATAGTTGGATCTAAAGTATAGTACACTTAATGAATCGGATTTCATTAATATGAAATATCTTATTATGATAACCTGGCATAAGTATGTCAAATGTTTAGCATCACTTTATTGTGGAAATTCAAATAGCACTTTTGTTATTCAAAAATGCCTATTTACTGAACCATTAATTTTTGGGGGAAAAATCTGTATCAATTTAAAGAATGACAATCATTTACCGGTAGTTTCATGCAAACTGGCATTTCTATCCTGGTCTGTTGTATTTGTAGTTGTTGTCATCATTTTCTCCGAAGACACCAGAGGAAGAAGATCTGTCATCACAACTTCACGAGAGGCAGTCAGAGCTGCGTGCCATCAACATGGTTGATGAGTTTGCAAAATATGCAAAGACGGAACGGAAAATCACCAAACTTACAGGAGACTTAAACAGCTACAGTAAGATAAAGAATAATATTATATTTATCATGGGTCATTTAACTAAAGTTTGTTTCCTAAATTACTTTCCTTTGAACCACTCCTAGAGCATGACATTGTTGGAACAAGTTATACATTAAAGTTGTGCATTACTCTTCATGAAAAATCATGGTAATTATATGGCTATTACATGCTGTCAGATGTTTTTTTAAAGAAATTATTTGTTTCTGCATGCTGCATTCAAAACCATGGTCTCAGGTCTTTTTATAGTTTTAGGCATGGATATAATATATACACATGTATATGATATATATATAATATAATATATATATATATATATATATACAGAGAAGTCTAATGATGTGTTCGGCGACTGTTCGCTCAGGGTTTGAGTAACTGCGCACCTATTTTATTGTTGTACATTTTGAACTGTTGAATGAAAAAATCATTTCAGTTTCAATAAAGCATTAAGCATGTTAGCATCAAATAGCATATGTACAGGTTATACTGTACAACGAAATATTACAACAAATTTGTAAACAACAAACAGACAACCTCAGTTGAAGAACTAAACATTGCACAACATAATTATGCAAATTCGTTGAATTAATTTCTTAAACTAGAATGTTTTGTAGTAATACAGCCTATACAGGAATCATGTGTACATACTAATGTTGATTTATCACGTGGTATGCAATAAAGGAATAATCAAAGTATATGTTATATCACGTATATGGCAATAACAACATATTTGTTATTTTCAGAAAAAAACCGCAGGGAAAAGCTGATGAAAATAAATCTGTTTTTACGTGTTGGAAGTCGACTATTACAGGTGAGACTTTTATGCTATGATGTAATTTCTTCTTCATGTTCTGGTGTTGGACTGGATTAAATCAAATATAGCAATTAATAAAATTCTAACCATCACGTAAAACTTATATTTTCATCAGTCGTATTAGTATGTACACCATTTATTTACCAATCAAAGTGTTTATGTTACATTGTGATCATTACAAATATCTGAAGTAGCAGTTACTAATGCTGTTTATAGTTACATACTTCAAATAACACATGTACAATAATAGTAAAGGTATTTCACTGTTGTCATTATTCTCAGAATGTCCAAGTTTGGTGATCCAACAGAGCTAAAGGATATAGCATTCTTATGATCATGTACAGTCAGTGCAGAAGTCATTAAGGGAGTCTTCTTCATGCTATTTAAACACTCAAACAATTGTATGATCAAGTTGTTAAGCAGCTAATTTCTTCATTGTACTCTGTATACAACACTTTCTTGGACAACCAGATTTTGCATAACTGTACTACAGATAAATCTCTATACACTTTGTCATATTCAAGACATGTGTCTTTGATTGCAGATACTGTGTCTACTCAGCTTGGTCTACCTGTACAGAGGTGTCCCGTTACTTCAACTTCCAGCTGATTGGCTCTATCCAGTCTCTTCACTCATCTCATTTCCCTTCGGTAGTGCAGGTATGAATACATAGATTTTCTCAGTTGCAGGTACAATAGTAAGTTCACAAAATACCAAACTACCTGGTATGCATTGAAAGCATTAAATGTGTTGAAAATAAATTGCTATATGTTACCGTCTGTTGAATTGGACATGCTAATGCAGATGCGGAGCAATTTTCAGTCTAAAATGTAGCGAGTCTTACACATAAGGCTTGTATTAATGGATGGAGTTGAACCAATGCTAAGCATGTTTTTTTACTTTCTGACTATGAGACCAGGCTTAAAATGTCTGATTTGTATATGCTCTTAGTCATTTTGAAACTGGTAGTTTGTAGTGTTTTGTAGACTCTATTTGTAAGCAGCCCGAGTCTGAGGTCTGCCAGGGAGAGTGGCCATGTGGACCACCAGTGAGGTTGCAGCAGTATGGCTACAGAGTGGTGTTTTATGTTACAGGAGCGGTCAGCATAACCTGCTGGCTTGTTGTGTGTCGGACAGTTGTCGGTCATGGTAAGGAGCTCTTGACCCAGGCTTGACCACATGGACAATGGTTTGCCACAGGAGTGACGTCAACAAACATCTGTGTGCAAATCTATTGCAAAGTTGGAGGATTATACACCTGCATGTACTTCATGAACCAAAAAGGAACACATTGATACTGTATATTTACATCTGTCAGTGGTTAACTAATTCTACAGAGAAGACGGAGCTTGAAGCCTACTTACTAAATATAAACCTATCAGTCACATGTAACCTGCATAATAATAATGATTGTATATAAATATTTGTAAACATTAATCATTGTAATTGTTGTTATTTGGTGTCCTTCTGCATGTAGTGTGCCATAACATATTATTATCAATGTGGGAAATTAAGAAATAAATAGGTGGGACACTGTTGGACTCGATATACCAAAGGCTTCCACACGCACAAGTCTGAAAGTTGTTACTTTAGATAGCAATCTTGTAAAATGTTGAGTTAAACAGGTTCCAAACTAAGGTGACACTATTTTTACACTTACGGGGCCTGGGTTCCTTTGCTATTCTCACTGATGCAAAATGATTGGTTAACTAGTTTCAGGTTTTATAAATATGTTACATCCGAAACTCATTCAACTATATTGTACAACTATAGTTGAACTACCTGGGGGGTAAATTGTGTCAAATCCAACTTAATATAAAATTTAATACAACAACATCTGGAGCTCTCTGTTTATATTAACACATCATAACTGACAAAAAAGGGCAGGATATCTTCCATGTCTTAGGATTTTCTGGCATATCAGGATAATTATAACTTAAATTTTCACATAATATAAAAATGTATGATAACATTGCACAGAAGACAAACGTGTGTGTGTGTGTGTGTGTGTGTGTGTGTGTGTGTGTGTGTGTGTGTGTGTGTGTGTGTGTGTGTGTGTGTGTGTGTGTGTGTGTGTGTGTGTGTGTGTGTGTGTGTGTGTGTGTGTGTGTGTGTGTGTGTGTGTGTGTGTGTGTGTGTGTGTGTGTGTGTGTGTGTGTGTGTGTGTGTGTGTGTGTGTGTGTGTGTGTGTGTGTGTGTGTGTGTGTGGTGTGTGTGTGTGTGTGTGTGTGTGTGTGTGTGTGTGTGTGTGTGTGTGTGTGTGTGTGTGTGTGTGTGTGTGTGTGTGTGTGTGTGTGTGTGTGTGTGTGTGTGTGTGTGTGTGTCGTGGGTTTATTACACCAATGACCAACACAGGGACAAGTGATTTTGTGTAAACATAAATTAATAAATACAGTTTATGCTGAACAATGAGAGTAACTCGGAATGCAACTTGAGAGGAAGGCAACACACAGAACACGATTCAAATTTTGTTTGTGAATGACTTTATGTCATCAGCTCAGTCACTCATTGTTACGGTGTCATTAAACTCTGTCAAACATAACTCGCTTGACCAATAGATTTACTCGTTTTCAGACAAACAACTATGACACTGTTCTATTTAACCAGCATTCCAGTGTTTCTTGTTTCAGTGATGACTCGAAACCCAACCATTTATAACACACATCGCAGACACGACAATTAGGAATTTTTGAAAGACCTGAATTTTCCCACATGCTACATAAATTATCCAATAATTAGATTGATTTAGTTCTTTTTACAGGCGATTTGGAACCATTTCATGAGAATTGTTGACGGGTTTGAGGCCGTCTGTAAACTTAAATCATACACAGCACATTTTAATGACATGCAACCCAGTCAGCTATTTCAGTAGTTCAGATTTGAAAGGTAACCCATGACACATCCTAATCAATACAAGTTATTACATCCATCCCCAAAGTGAACAATATTTATCTTGTATATACATGATATAAACCAATTTCTATTCAGTATATATCGATGCAGCAATCCTTCACAAAACACTGGGGCAACATACAAAAATATGTGATAACGTTCATAACAATCTATACATGACATTATACTTCTAAAATGCACGCTGGCAGTATATTCAACGAAACTGCCATTTGCAACAATAGTGTCGATACCAAGACGGCAAAGCACCAACTGCACACAAATTTCATGTCACTTGGTCCGAGAACAGTATGTTTGAATAGGATTTTTAAGAGCCTACTCTGTTCTACCATTATTGCATGCACTACTGCACTGTTAAAATGTCACAGACCATTTACCCAAAGGTCCAGTGGTTCTCTACTTACAACAAAATCAAAAATTGGTGTAATTTCGGTGTTATTTTATTATGAATTTCATATATAACAGTTGGTAAATTATCTTAGTATACACTGGGCTTGTGTGACACCAATATCATACATAAACATCCTGAGCTTTCACCCCCGCACATTTGTATGGTTACATATTTCAACATACATCAACTGTGACCTTGTTTCATCAATCACTCTTTCAATATCAAGTGATGTCGTTCTAGTGTTTCTAAATGCATGTGAAATGAAAAGTTCGATGAATGTACAATCATTGTCTTGTGTTTCTGGTTTCCAAAGTTTTGGGTTGGATAAAGAAAACAAAAATTTGCAATCGTGAAACAACCAGATTATTGAAGACCAGATAAATAAGACCTGAATGTATTTAGTTTTAGTTACACCATTGTTGATGACAACTAGTGTCAACCACCTGCACCTTTCTATGAATAAAACCTTCTAATTATACCGTGCATGAAGCGACCTTATTTCAATCTAAAATTATTAATGCGATAAAAAAGTAACTTTACTGACACAGTTTTACTCTGTTAAACGTCTGGCCCTAACAGAACATAAGCATTCTTTCATAAAAGTCTAGTCTTTGGCTTACCGGGCTAGATAACAAACTGCCTCTGGGTACCGTACCACACCATCGACCGAATGTATACATATAAAACAGTGTGTGGGACAACTCTCATAAGATTCAACAGAATAAATAAATACTCTGCTACAGAATACTTACATTTTTGCAGTATACCATACTGTCCCATGTGAAATTATTTAACAGGTAGCTACACTACGCATTGCATTCTCGCTACAAAATCACCTCTTCAATGTCATCGTCAAAGTCATCGATAGCATTTATCGTTGGTCGGGTGTGAATTGTCGTTGTTGGTTGTCGACCTCGCCGTGGCAACAGTGCCGGGTTCCTGGGTGACGGGGCATCACCGTCCTCAAGGAAGGCACTTCCACCACCAAACAGCGTCGTTGACGTGTCATGGTGATGCGTCTCGCTGTTATTATTGAGCGCTGTCAGAAACAGTCGGTCTTCCTCTTTTGGCTTCGGCTGTTGCACCGGTGATGTCTTCACGGTCGAACTGGCGCCAAACAACTCTGTCATGAGATCAGACTTCTTGGCGCGACGACCGTGACCACTGTCCCCGGCACTGCGCTTGGTCTTCAGCGGGATAAACGACGGCTGGTATCCAGTGATGTCATCGTCACTCGCGTCATTTCCGATGGGGCGTGCCCGAGCCCTGCCCACGGGCGACTCGTACGCGGGCAGCCCGTGATGCATGTTTTCGATTGGCCTGCTGAAGGAGTACTCGCTGGTGGAGCCGCGCCGTGAGCCGCTCCCGTCTTTGTTCGCGTCCATTTCTCGAAGCCGTGCAAGGAGCAAGTCCTTCTTCCGACGCTCTTCCTGGTTCTCCTGTTGAGCCGCGGCTGCCAGTCTCTGCTTCTCCTCCTCTTCCCTCTCCCTCGCCAGCTGCTCCTCCTTCTCCCTCTTCTCCCGCTCAAAGGCCTCTGCCTCTCGCTTGCGCTGTTCCCGCTCTTCCTTCCACTGTCGCTCCTCTTCCTCCTCCTGCCGCTGTTTCTCCCTCCGCTCCTGCTCTTCTCTAAGCTGCTGCTCGTCCCTCCTCTGCTGCTCTTCCCTCTTCTGTTTCTCCTCCCTCCGTCGCTGTTCTTCCTTTTGTTCGTGCTCCCTCCTTAGTCGCTCCTCCTGTTCAGTGTCCCCAAGAGCTCGCAGCCGCTCCAGCTCCCTGGTGTGCTCCTCCTGCTCTGCTTTCCTGGTAGCGGTCTCCTCCTGCTCCTCATCCGCTCGTCTCCTTGTCTCCTGCTCTCGCTGCTGCTCGGCCTCCTGACAGCAGACAGACATCATTGTAGACAACTCATTACACCAAATAGATTAGGTGTGTGTGTGTGTCTGTATGTGTGTGTGTGTCTGTATGTGTGTGTGTCTGTATGTGTGTGTGTGTGTGTGTGTGTGTGTGTGTGTGTGTGTGTGTGTGTGTGTGTGTGTCTGTATGTGTGTGTGTGTCTGTATGTGTGTGTGTGTGTTGTGTGTGTGTGTGTGTGTGTGTTGTGTGTGTGTCTGTATGTGTGTGTGTCTGTATGTGTGTGTGTGTGTCTGTATGTGTGTGTGTCTGTATGTGTGTGTGTCTGTATGTGTGTGTGTGTGTGTCTGTATGTGTGTGTGTGTGTGTGTGTGTGTGTCTGTATGTGTGTGCGTGTCTGTATGTGTGTGTGTGTGTGTTGTGTGTGTGTGTGTGTGTGTGCTGTATGTGTGTGTGTCTGTATGTGTGTGTGTGTGTGTGTGTGTTGTTGTGTGTGTGTGTGTGTGTGTGTGTGTGTCTGTATGTGTGTGTGTGTGTGTGTGTGTGTGTGTGTGTGTGTGTGTGTGTGTGTCTGTAGTGTGTGTGTGTTGTATGTGTGTGTGTGTGTGTGTGTCTGTCTGTGTGTGTGTGTGTGTGTGTGTGTGTGTGTGTGTGTGTGTGTGTGTGTGTGTGTGTGTGTTTCTGAGAATGTTTGTGTGTGTTTGAGTGTGTTTGAGTGTATGTGTATGCATAAGTGTATGAAAGTGTACATGTGTCTCACATGTGCATGTGTAACTGTGTGTGTGTGTGAGTGCGTGCGTACATGCGTGTGTGCATGTGATGTGTGTGCATCAAAGTCATGCATGTGTACAGTTATCTATCTATATTGCTTGTTGTGCTCTAATACTTATATTCACAGTCTAGCTGGTTGTCCAGTATACTGCATCACAAGACTGTGCATGCTGCAAGTGTACACACGCTCTCACACATACATAAACATGCCAAGTCATTCTCACACAACCATACAATGGTTTGCTTGTATGTTGAAACATTAAATAAAGTCTAGTAACATTATTTTCATTAAATTGTGAACTTATCTATAAAACAACAATCACAATGATGTGTGAAATTAAATGCACAAATACACAATTTCCACTTTTTTCACACATATATATACATATATATATATATATATATATATATATATAATCAATGACAATCATTATCATTGAATTTTGTTTAAAAAAATCGAAGGCAGCCATTTTGGCTTTTTTGTGTTATGTTAAATATTATTAAACTTTGTTGTCTGGTGAAAATTGCAGATTGGAATTATAAAAGAAAATAACAACATTTTCAAATAGTTATGTGCTAGTGGAGTCACATAGTTCTGGCAGTCAAGTCTATGTGTTTTAGGGAACCAACAATACACATGCACAGCAAACATGCTATCTAAAAATATAAAATGTATTGCCTTGTATGGGAGCTAACAATATGCAAACAAATATTATTATTGAACACATTTTTGCTATTGTACACAACACTCTTATAGATGGGCTAATATACAAACTGTCTAATAACTAATAACAAGACTATCGATAAATGCTATAAATACTTACGATGACGCTGTTTTGATAAGATGTGACGAGAGATCAGTGAAAACACAGTTATTTATAACAGAACTTAAGCACTATAAAACTATTACAATATACACTGGTACGTCAAAATGCATACCATATTTATATGCCCATATTGATGTAATGTTAGTTTAGTAGACACAATGTGAGCAATGCTAGTTTGAAGTACAAAAGATGTTAACATGAGTTCAGGTCCACAAGATTAATGAGAAAAACAAAATATATTGCATCATGCACTATTAATGGAGGCTGATGAGTTCTTCATACAATCTTTTACACACAACATCTAACAAGGACATACAAATGACATGGACAGAAACTAATGTGCAGACCAGTGCTAACTCACACACCAGTGCAAAGAGGTGCAAAGCAGTGCAAACACAGCACAAATTATGCCGCAGTTAGTGAACTAATAACACACAGCTACAAGCGTCCTATCTTCAAGCAGTGACCGACACACCCACAGTAGATATATTAACACATGCGTGAGATGTGCCAACACATGTATTAGATGTGCCAACACATGTATTAGATGTGTGACAGAGAAGCGAGTGGTTACCGTAGTCGACACAGATGACTCAGCTGCCCACGGTGTCGGATTGTCGCTAGACGACAGAGGTGTTGACGCTGGCGGTGGCATTTTGGGAGCCGATGTGCTCGGCTTGTATTCATAGTGTGTGTCAAATGTTGGCTGGGGATTACCGGGTCTGGTTTCGGTTCTGGGATTGTGGGGGTTGCTAGGTCTTTCCGCGGCATCACGAGGGGGGTCAGATGTATTCTGTTGGGGCCCTGGGGTGTTCTGCGATTGCCCTGGGGTGTAATTTGAGAACTGGAAGTTGAGTTTCTCTGGGGGTAGACGGTTGTGATTTTGTTCGGGGCTAGGGACGAGGTCGGCCGTGTTGATGGTTTTAAGTTTGGGCTGTTGTTGGTGCTGTTCGTTGGGGTGTTGTTTCATTGGGGTCGGGGGCTTAGTGCCCTGGCTCCAGCCTGACCTGGCGGTCAGACTGCCCGCCTGACTGTCTGTCTGATGGGCGGGTCTGGTCCTCTGCAAAAACATTCCAGTTGTCTCATTGTTCATGTTGCTGATGTTTCTCACCAGAGGGAGTGACTTGAAAGGCTTACGTGGTCATTGTGAAATTGTAAAATGCGTGCATGCATGTAAGCGTGATGATAGGCACACGTGAAAATGTCAAAACAATGTTGTTTCTTACATTTTCACATCTGCCCCTCGGCGCACGCTCAATATAGCTACATTGAACCTAACACTGAGTGTATAATGCATAATATCTACACAACGTTACTAGCTACAAACACCTCTTACCATGCACAGGTTGAGTTTAATTAAGCCAGTTAGGGAACAGGTACAATAACAAGATGCACAATATTACCTAAAGCATGCCACATGACAAAAGCTCACAACATCAGAAAGCCACATGCATATATTATAAATGTATAAAATACACATACACACATGACCATTTCTCAAAATAATGGAGCCTTTGCAACAACAAAAATACACTATTATTTACTTTTTGGGGGCATCTGGCCAGTTTAGATACATTTCCTGTGATGTTTTGACAGTCATTTGTAAAACCCAGCCCTGTGGTTTAAAATCAAACAGTTCAATTCTTTCTGTCATTTGTTTGCATGCTTTTACTCTTATAAATCCATGAACACATTTGATAATTTGTCTTGTAAACCAACAAAAGTGACCCCCTCTGTAGAAAACTGTTTCACTGTTTCAACCTTTCCCTACCAGTGAGTGATAGGCATATACTTTATAAAAATATAATTAATGCATTAGTTAAAAACAATACATTGTCAGTTCAGTTGTTAAGGTTTAAAGAATGTAAATGAACGTAAAAATACTTAAATGGACCATGGTAGATGGGGGATTTGAAGACACAAATAGACTGCCTTCAGATTAGCTATTCATGTATTTAACAGTTGAATGACAAATCTCAACACTTACATAAAATTTGATGCACATTTAAAATGTTCTATCTGCATTACAACAGTCAATTTTAAAATAATAAAACAGTCTGTGCAAAAAAGAGTAATAACTTTGAACAAGAATGTGAAAGAGAAACAACATCGTAAAATGTGACGACAGCTGTAGAATATGGAACCAAAGAACCAAAGAAGACTAGTAACTTGTAAGGCAATCCAGTCACCTGAGTATCACTGTCATCATCAAAGATGTCCTCCTAGAGTTAGGTAAATAGAGGCGGTGTTAAAAAAGAGCCGGAAAGTAAAAGCTCACACGAGTGGTTACACAAGTTGACAAAATTAAACATAACAGTGATTTATACTGGGGGTTCCCATCCCACCAATAGGTATTTACAATTTTGGTTGATCAAAAAAATTGATTTCAAGATGGCTTCCAAAACAGCCAATAAGAAGCCAATGGATTCAGCTGCCATGACATGGTCACATGACATTACCTACCACACTGCCAAAGTCTAATATCCACATTGGTATCAATGTGTATTCATGAATGTTTTACTGTTGCACCTCTGTAGCAATTTATTTACCCCATGAACTTGCCCAAATATACTTAACGGTTCAGCTAGGCCAAAAAGTCAATCCACGGACAAAAACATTACTGAATTGTTTTACGTTCCATTTAAATTGAACATTAATGCTGCTATGCGGAAACCAGTGTTTTCCTAGCTCACACACAGGTGAAAATGCGATACTAGGAAGCAGTGCAGATGTTCGCTAGAAGAGACCCACGGCAGATAAAATGGGTGGTACAGGTATATGGATCACAGATGTTTTAACTAAACAAGAGTCTGAGGTATGATCATCAGTCATGGACTTAATATGCAGTCTGAGGTATGATCATCAGTCATGGACTTAATATTGCAGTCTGAGGTATGATCATCAGTCATGGACTTAATATGCAGTCTGAGGTATGATCATCAGTCATGGACTTAATATGCAGTCTGAGGTATGATCATCAGTCATGGACTTAATAAGCAGTCTGAGGTATGATCATCAGTCATGGACTTAATATTGCAGTCTGAGCTATGTTCATCAGTCATGGACTTAATATTGCAGTCTGAGCTATGTTCATCAGTCGTGGACTTAATATTGCAGTCTGAGGTATGATCATCAGTCATGGACTTAATATTGCAGTCTGAGCTATGTTCATCAGTCATGGACTTAATATTGCAGTCTGAGCTATGTTCATCAGTCGTGGACTTAATATTGCAGTCTGAGGTATGTTCATCAGTCATGGACTTAATATTACAGTCTGATCTATGTTCATCAGTCATGTTCTTAATATTGCAGTCTGAGCTATGTTCATCAGTCATGGACTTAATATTACAGTCTGAGCTATGTTCATCAGTCATGGACTTAATATTGCAGTCTGAGCTATGTTCATCAGTCATGGACTTGATATTACAGTCTGAGCTATGTTCATCAGTCATGGTTACTTAATATTGACAGTCTGAGCTATGTTCATCAGTCATGGCCCTTAATATTACGCTACTGCTTAATGTTATGCTATTGCTTAATATTATGCTAATTTAATAATTAATTTTGCTATCTCTTAACATTTCAATAACACTTTTCAAACCAACATTTCAAGATCTCCAAGACAATATTAGTACAAACCTGTGAAAGCGAAAGACAGACGATGAAGACACAGATGAGTTTTCTTACTCAAATAAAAAATTCAGCCAGTGAATTGACTCCTGTATTTCAGGATTCGCCTCTTTGCTGTGTAAATTCGTGTTAATCACTTATCTGATAAAACGTTGGCAATGATGCCATGAACAAAATCATATCAGCTGTAATGTATAATAAATAACAAATGCTCCCCCAGTGACATCACTAGTTGTCTTCTTCTTTTGTTAATGTCCATCTATCATATGGGTCGACAATTATCGCCATGTGGGGAGACAAGAGGTCTGAGCAGCGTTAAATGTTAGAAAAGTAGAAACAAAGTTATGGCGAGTTATGTCGAGCACTAACCTCACGCAATCGCTGCTCCTCTCGCCGCTGCTGTTCGTACTGTTTTGCCCGTACGCGTGAAGTATTGAGCAGAGGGTCACTATGTTTGCGGAGCCTGTATTGGGGCATTGCTGGACTCGACGACACGGAGGAGTTGAGTTTGTGAGGCGGCTTCACGATGCGGTTACTGTAAATATTCCTCACTTCGAGTTCCTTGTCCTTCTCCTGAAATGTTTTGTTTCGAGTGATAATCAGATAAACAAATTACACTTCTGACATTTAAAGGGAGATACCAGTAATCAGTTTGTTTTTATTGTAAAATATTGTGTTACGGGGAATAAATTATATATTCTAACGTCTTTATCAGCCAGATATATTTTAATGAAGAAGGATTTACTTTCGTTTCCAACAGCTTGATGTTTGCAAAAATCACCAAGTTGTCTGTTGATTCCCTGAAAAGCCAACATAGGTATTTAGTGACAAACATACCTTCAGTTGGTATTGTACATTTTCTAGTTTCTGCTTCAGCTCTGTGTGTTGTTGCTTAGTTTCGTTGTGTCGTGCTCGCTCTATGCCTAACTCATGCCGATGGTTCTTCTGCAGGAGGTCAACATGTCTTTTCGCCTCCTGAAAAACAAACATTGTCTAGAAGAGCAACCTCACTCAGAATACATGATTATGGCATAGGTATTTTTCTATTTATTTGTGGTGATGTTTCATGTGGCAATTTAATCAGATATTTTGTTGGTTAACTGCAATTTTAATCTAATGTAAAGATTGATCTAATCTATAATTTAACATTTAGAACACACTAATGAAAAAGTCTGACCAACATCTGGCTGTAATCAAGTGTGAAACGTGTAAATATACAAAATAGGGTTCTATCGTGTATATAGACACAATGGGGAGCGCCGGACTGTCAATCGAGAGGACAGTGGTTCAATCCCACTTACCACTGTTTCGAAACATAGGCAATTTCATTCACCCCACATTTGCCTGTGTGTTTCGGAAGAGACTAAAAGCCGGTGGTCCCTTCTATCTGGTGTCTATGCCAGGGGAAGTAAAAGATCCCACACAGGGGGTCAATGTGTAACCTGTAGTGGACTCACTAATTCTATAGAAGGACAACTCCTGCGTTAGCCCAAGGTTGGAGAAAACCACCTGAGATCTGAGAATGATAGCCGTGAAAACATGAGTGAAATTGGATGTCAGTTACTTAAAACAGTAGGGAGACTGGCACCAGAAAGAATTAAGTGTGAGTTTGTAGGATGGGCCGTAGAACAAGTGTGTGGTTGGCTCCTAAAACAGCTAGGAGGGCCACTAAAACATGTTGGCTACAGCAAATTACAGATGGGACACGGGTCTGAAATGTTGAACCTCCAAAAAACGAATTTGAAAATGGAGATTGTGACCCGACCCCCTAACCCATACCCAGTACCCACTACCCTACCCCCGACGCAACCCTCACCTCGTTTTTCCTCATGCTTTCCTCCAGATCTGCCTCTGCCCTCGAGAGCTTACGACTCAACTCATCTCTCTCTCCGAGGTTCTTGTCTTTGTCCAGGGCCTTCATCCGGCTGAGCTCTCTACGTGTCTTCTCCAGTTCCTCACTGGTGCTGTGGAGCTGGTGCTCCAGCTTACGGTTGCGCTCCTTCTGTACCCGGAGCTGGTCCTTGACCGTGCGCAGGTCTGCCGAATGCCTCCGGATGAGTTGGGGAAGGTCGTTCTCCGCCGCCTGATACTTGTTGATGGCCTTGTCCTGGAGCCGCTGCTGCTTCTTCAGGATCTTGTTCTCCTGCTGTAGATCCTGCAGCTGGATCCGCGTCTACACGGATCACGGATACAGTGTTAGCGTGTCTTAAATATATGCAGTTGTATCATCGTCATAGCATTAGAGATAGTATCACAAGTTTGCACAGCAGCTGGATCCACGTCTACTCAGATCATGATTATAGTGATAGAGATAGTATTACAAGTTCGCAGTTTACCAAAAGAGAGAGAGAGAGAGACTGGATAATTAGAGAGAGAGAGAGAGACAGGGGAGGGAGGGGGGAGTGGGAGTGGGAAATGAGAGAGAGAGATAGAGACTGGAGAATTAGAGATAGTGGGTATGGAGAATGATTAGAGATAATGGGAGAATGAGAGATAGGGGGATGGGTAATATTGGGTATGGATGGTGATGATGGGCAGTGAGAAAGTGTCAATGACTGACAGGAAAAAGAGTACATACCAGTGTGTACATCATACACACAAGAATAAGTACGATGTACACACTGGTATGCACGATGTACACACCAGTGTGTACATCGTACACACCAGTGTGTACGTCATACACACCAGTGAGTATGTCGTACACACCAGTGAGTACATCGTGCATACCAGTGTGCACATCGTACATACCAGTGTGTACGTCGTACATACTAGTGTGTACGTTGTACATACCAGTGTGCACATCGTACATACCAGTGTGTACGTTGGTCATACCAGTGTGTACACAGTCTCATTCTGGAGTCAAGCTACACATAGGAGAACCACAACACTAGCAGACTTACAGACATTGTCCTATCACATACAGACACAGTCCTATGACATACTGACACTGTCCTATGACATACTGACACTGTCATATGACATACTGACACTGTCATATGACATACAGACATTGTCCTATGACATAGACACAGTACTATGACATACAAATGCAGTCCTATCCCATGCTGACACCGTCACATGACATGCTGACACCCTCCTATAACATGCTGACACTGTCCTATGACTTACCTCTTCAAGCTCATTGCGTAGTTCGTTGACCTTTGCCCTCCGTGCTGACTGCATGCGCTGTTGGATGGTGTTGTCGCTGCGTGGGGTCATCACCTTTGACTTCTTATTAACTATGCCCTTTTTCTTGTTGGTCTTTTGTACTGAAAACCACAAAACAACAAACAATTACCTTCTACCTAATGGGACATACATCTACCTGTAGTGAATCCAGTCTGACACTATTCCAAACGTGGCTGACAAAGAGTGATGATTTCAGTATAAAAAAGAATAGTTGTTTTTCTACTGATACAGCAAAGAAATCTCATTTATTAAACACATGTCTATAGTACGTTATACCTTAATACATACAATAATTTGACATGTATAGTGTTAAATAACTGTTTCGCATGACTATAAATAATAGCTAGATGATTGGAATGCGTTCCAATCAAGTAAATAATTAAACAAATGGTCAATCAATATGTTTGTTGCCTTATCTGTTGGCAACAATGGTAGATAACACTTAGTGTTACCAACACTCACAACAATGGTAGATAACACTTAGTGTTACCAACACTCACAACAATGGTAGATAACACTTAGTGTTACCAACACTCACAACAATGGTAGATAACACTTAGTGTTACCAACACTCACAACAATGGTAGATAACACTTAGTGTTACTAACACTCACAACAATGGTAGATAACACTTAGTGTTACTAACACTCACAACAATGGTAGATAACACTTAGTGTTACCAACACTCACAACAATGGTAGATAACACTTAGTGTTACCAACACTCACAACAATGTGACAAACAAAACAAAGCAGAAGAATGGAAACGACCGTGACTTGTAATCTCCCATTGGTATTTTCAAGTTATATGAGGTCACTTAAATACATTTTTGGCTAGCTATTTTATATTCCAAAATTCTGAGCACTTTTACATTCACCATTAGACCACTGACCTGTGAGCTTTTTGGTGTAGTGTTAAAAAGACATGAGTGTAGGTATTTAGAAGTCTTTCCTTTTCTAGTTGATGAAATGAGTGTTGAAATGCTGCCAGACTGAGGCACTAGAATATATCTACTGGGATATTATTATAGGCTGTACGTAACGCCCTAATTGGTCACAGGTCTGCAGGAAAGAGATTAAGATCAAAATGCTGTAATGGCATTAACAGTTGCTTGGTTTGTTTCTCTACATAAAGGGTGTAAACTAGTACACCTGGTACTGACAACACGGGCTACAGTTAACTGTTTGGTGTGGGCCAAATGTCGGCCAATTATTTCTCTGTGGGCCAAAGCTTTTTGAGACATGAAACATAATCCTTACATGCTCGAGTTAGTGTTTCATGCTACAGTATCCTGAAATAGCACTAAGCAACAAAAAGATCACACCACGATGCTTATAAATGCCATTTAAAACACACAACGTCTAAACAAGATTCTGCCTATTCTTCTAAACATTATTCCAACATCTGCCTGGAGAGAAAGCAATGACGTCACAAGTTGCAAACAACTGTCAACTGATATATTTATATTAATATGCTTGTAGTTATCAAAACATATTAAATCATTAACACAACTGTAAACATAATCAATTATGCAAGTATTCAGATGCAAAGTGATGTGAATGAAATATTTTTGATTTAGCATCAACGCAATTGTAGACATACCGTATTCGTTCTATTACGCGTACAGTGCTCATAAATTAGAGTCTGACAAAATTATGACACTACCTAGTGGCACTGGCATAGTTTTATTGTTTCCACCAGTGTCAGCCACCAGGGGGAGACACCATTTCCCCCATTGTTAAACTCTTTTAAACTATGCATGCTACTTGTCAAATTAGTTGACATTTTGATTATTGTAAATAAAAGGGTGCAGAGATTGCAAACGCAAGTGGAACTATCTGATGTCACCAGATCAGTGGTTGACAGCAAGTACCGGTAATTACAATAAATTATGGTGTTAATATATGTTTCATCTATCGGTGTCAGACACTGCTGATGATGGGAGCGTACACTATTTAGGGCATGTATGCTTAATAGAACGAATACGGTATCTAAAACAATTGGTGTAATTTTTACTCAAACTGTATTGTTACATCACAACAACAGCAGATACACAGAAGTAAACTAAGAGTGCTGTGACAACACTACAGAAACAGTTGTCTATAGATTTGCACAAATGAGTGGCAGACTAGTAGCCATGCCAGGAATACGACCTAAACACACGTCTCATTCAATGTGTGATTGTACAGAGCAAGCTGTTAGTGTTACGACTCACAATAGCAGACATGCATTCTCCCACATAAGTGAGTATTGTATGCAAGAATACAAGAGCCACATAACAGCCTTGGCCATATATAAAGGTATTTGCACAGCTTGACAGGCGTGTACAGGTAAACACTGCTAAAAGGCCTCACATGATAAGGCATTTATCTGGCACCAGACTAGGTCATATTACACGTTCTCTGTTTCAATTGTGAGAACATGTGAGGACTTATATATTATATAGTTCTAGTGTTGTCTACTTGCTGCGTTTAGTGCTAATACACCATACTTCATGTATAGCCTACAAATGTGTCGTGAATATCTACCAGAACATGAATGATTACGGAACATGCCACAGTTTAATAACCTAATATTCAATCCAGTACCACGTCAAAGACAAACACATTATATATTCATATTGTGCCAGCTTATGCCCACACATGGAGAAACCAACCAAAGGGTATCAAGTATCGCCATTATGGTAACGCTATTACCACTCAATTGTCTAAAATTAGAGAAACACCCACTAGAAAACCTGAAGATACTAAAGATGCATAACATTAACCAATGATTCCAGTTTCATGTTAATGTGAGTTACGATTAACACACCTAACTTATTAAACACTAAAAACTGGTACAAACCTTAATCGATGGCAAATTTAGAATAAACTAATATGGCACTGCTTTTCTACTGAGGGTGTCATAGATTCATTTATGAAAATTTTGCAACTCAGATGCAAACCATCAAGTTATAAAGAACACCCACCCAAACACACACACACACACACACACATAATGTGCTAGATAGAGTGTAGGTAAACAAACAACTGTCCTTATTCATTACATCCTTGACAACACATGTTAGTCTACCAGTGTCCACCAGTGTCCACCAGTGTCCACCAGTGTCCACCAGTGCCCACCAGTGTCCACCAGTGTCCACCAGTGTCCACCAGTGTCCACCAGTGTCCACCAGTGCCCACCAGTGTCCATCGTCCACCAGTGCCCACCAGTGTCCACCAGTGTCCACCAGTGCCCACCAGTGTCCACCAGTGTCCACCAGTGTCCACCAGTGCCCACCAGTGTCCACCAGTGCCCACCAGTGTCCATCGTCCACCAGTGCCCACCAGTGTCCACCAGTGTCCACCAGTGTCCATGTCCACCAGTGCCCACCAGTGTCCATCGTCCACCAGTGCCCACCAGCGTCCACCAGTGTCCACCAGTGTCCACCAGTGTCCACCAGTGTCCACCAGTGCCCACCAGTGTCCACCAGTGTCCACCAGTGTCCACCAGTGTCCACCAGTGCCCACCAGTGTCCACCAGTGTCCACCAGTGTCCACCAGTGCCCACCAGTGTCCACCAGTGTCCACCAGTGCCCACCAGTGCCCACCAGTGTCCACCAGTGTCCACCAGTGCCCACCAGTGTCCACCAGTGTCCACCAGTGTCCACCAGTGTCCACCAGTGTCCACCAGTGTCCACCAGTGTCCACCAGTGTCCACCAGTGTCCACCAGCGCCCACCAGCGCCCACCAGCGCCCACCAGCGCCCACCAGCGCCCACCAGCGCCCACCAGCGTCCAACCAGTGTCCAGTGTCTATCACGTCATTTCATCACCAGAGTTCTCACCTTCATGGGTTCTAATCACAGGCAGTTGAGGGGATGAATATGTTAGTTGTAGTTTCTCCAGCCACGTGAGATTACTAGTGTGTCTCCGTGAAGTAGGCTTTGGTTTACCACTCATGTCCTTCAAACTGTCATCACAGCCCTCATCACTCGGATCACTCTCATTCCTTTGTTGGGTTCTCAGCCTGGGAAGAAATCCCCTTTTCTTGGGTTCATCCATCTTCTGAGGTTCATCTTTCTTTTGACGGTCATCTCTTTTGTGAGGTTTGTCTCCTTTCTGAGGTCCATCCCTGTTTTGAAGTTTATTCCTTTTGAGGGATTCATCTTTCTTGTGGGGTTCATCCCTTCTGTGGGGTTCATCCCTCTTTTGATGTTCATCCCTCTTTTGATGTTCATCCCTCATTTGATGTTCATCCCTCTTTTGATGTTCATCCCTCTTTTGATGTTCATCCCTCTTTTGATGTTCATCCCTCTTTTGATGTTCATCCCTCGTTTGATGTTCATCCCTCTTTTGATGTTCATCCCTCTTTTGATGTTCATCCCTCTTTTGATGTTCATCCCTCTTTTGATGTTCATCCCTCTTTTGATGTTCATCCCTCGTTTGATGTTCATCCCTCTTTTGATGTTCATCCCTCTTTTGATGTTCGTCCCCCTTTTGATGTTCGTCCCCCTTTTGATGTTCGTCCCCCTTTTGATGTTCGTCCCCCTTTTGATGTTCGTCCCCCTTTTGATGTTCATCCCCCGTTTGATGTTCATCCGTCTTTTGATGTTCATCCGTCTTTTGATGTTCATCCGTCTTTTGATGTTCATCCGTCTTTTGATGTTCATCCCTCGTTTGATGTTCATCCCTCTTTTGATGTTCATCCCTCTTTTGATGTTCATCCCTCTTTTGATGTTCATCCCTCATTTGATGTTCATCCCTCTTTTGATGTCCATCCCTCTTTTGATGTTCATCCCTCTTTTGATGTCCATCCCTTGTTTGATGTTCATCCCTCTTTTGATGTTCATCCCTCTTTTGATGTTCATCCCTCTTTTGATGTTCATCCGTCTTTTGATGTCCATCCCTCATTTGTGGTCCATCCCTCATTTGTGGTCCATCCCTCTTGCATGGTTCATCCTTTGTTTGAGGTTCCTCCTTATTTTGAAGTTCATCCCTCTTCTGAGGGTCATGACTCTTTTGGGAGGCATCCCTCTTTTGTGGTTCCTCCCTCTTCTGAGGTGCACCCATCATCTCTACATCATCATCCCTCGCATGAGATTCATCAGGGCTATTCTGAGGTTCAGCTCCCTTCTGAGCTTCATCCCCCTCCCGTGGTTTATCCCTGCTGTTGCAAGTTTCCTCCTCCCTCCCTTCACTTTCTTCCTGTGACAAAAGTTTTCCCTCGTTGTGAGATTCCTCCACGTTACTCTGCTGTGAGTCCATCCCATTCCCCGATTTCTCCTTGTCCTGAGATGCCATCCCACTCCGAGATTCCTCCTGGCTCCAAAATTCATCACTGCTCCCAGATTCATCCCTCTTCCTAAGTTCCTCCCGGTTCTGAGAATCTCCCATCCCATGCTGACTTTCCTCCACCTTCACTTGCTCCCGCAGCTGCCTCTGACTGTCTTCTGCCCCAGACATGTGTCTGTCTAGTGAGGCAGACACAGACATTCTAAACGGTCACTGCAGGTAGGTGTATGTTCACATTTCACTTCACTGAAGACATTTGATCAAGGCAGACAGCCATCAAGGCAGACAGCCAGTCAAGGCAGACAGCCAGTCAAGGCAGACAGCCAGGTCAAGGCAGACAGCCAGGTCAAGGCAGACAGCCAGTCAAGGCAGACAGCCAGTCAAGGCAGACAGCCAGTCAAGGCAGACAGCCAGACAAGGCAGACAACTTGTTTGTCCAGCATAATTCAACACACATTGCTCTGTCTTTGCTGGAAAAACATCCCGATGGCCACAGCATACATTACATCATCAATGCCGCGATAATTAATCCCACTATGCAGCTCAGATTAGGGTAAAACACGCAACTTTCCACCATGTAACTGGACAGCTCCACAGCATTCGTCCATGATATCGCCTCATAATATTCAGCTACTAGTATGTTTTACTGGCAACCATGGCAGTGCAGTGACAAATGCATTTTTTGACACACGGTACGTGACCGACACATTTACACAGCTATGCACCGACACATGCATTCCTGATTGAGCCCAAGAAGTGCCTAGCAACTTGGTGACAAGTGACACCTTGCAAGACTTTTTATGCATGAGCCCGGCTGGCAACTCTTACGTTTCTTAACACTTCATTAACATTGATCACAGGGTCAAGTAAGCAGAAGGAATGAACATGATTACAATCAAATAGAATCAGTTTCTATGACTTTATCTGGAATAATCACTTCTAAATTACAGCATAACAATTACAGCATACCTAATGGATATTACAAACTACAAGACTGTATAACCTTCATGCAGGTACAATCTATATGACAATACTAATTAAAAGATTGCCAGTTGACAGTTGCTGCATAAATCACATTTTATGCGCACGTGTAAGTATTATTCTTTATGCATAACATGTTTTATTTTAAATAAATTGATAACATTTGTCTAACAGTTTTAATGATATAATAATAATAGGCTTCCAAATTAACTGTCCTTGTAATTGTTTCTGTATTTGATTTATGCTACATTTGGAGTTACACTATATTAACCACTTTGTAATTACATTTTGCATCTACAAAACTTTGAACATTTAAAATATGAAAATTCAGCCTTATAAAATATATAGTGACTACCACACAACACCAAGCTGCGCGTTGTATTAGGGGATGGGTTGGTTCTATATATAGTTGAACCTCATGTTACGATGATTACCGGTATATACGATCACCTCCATAGCACAACCAACTCAATAAAAGGTTACTCTGGGACAGTCCCAAAGTATTTTATTCTTCAGGCAAGTACAGTATATGAAATTATTGCAGCTAATACAGTCACCTCGTTGTTCAGGGCTTGTTGTTCAAGTCACTTTTGTCCAGTTCCAAGTGACTATTAATGAGCTTATACTGGACACTGACAGGTATGACAAATTAAGTGTGGTTTGTTGTTTAAAATATGTACCATAATTATTATCCCCAAAAGATGCACAGTGTAAGGGGGTGTCTATAGGGGTTGATGCAGTATATTACTTATGGACATGTATATTGAATTCTAGAACTATAGTACATTCTTTTTGGTCTTCAATTCTGGCCAATTTCATATTTGTAACGGCAAGCCATGTTAAGCATAACAGTTGCTCACACGCTTTGGACTCACCAAAAGAGGGGAAGATTAAAAGTACTACTAGTGGGGAATGGCAGACAAGGGTGGGAATCAGGGTTGGATTCAAATACGTATCTGTATTTGCAATTGTATTTGAATACAATTTTTTTTTGTATTTGTAATTGAATTGAAAATCACAAAAGGGCATGTATTTGTATTTGATATTTGGTCTGTATTTGGTCTGTATTTTCAAATACAATCAAATACACATACAAATTACCAACAAAAGATATGCCCGACATAAACTGGCTCAGGAGTCAAGATGGAATGTTTTCACACCTGGTCAACATGGGCAGGCAGCACTGAGAAAATTGGCCTACAGTGAAGCTGGTCAAACATTAGCATCAATGAATGAATGGGAAGCCAGTGAAGCTTATCTAAAGCCATAAAGACAGGTATTCACAGGGAAGGTGCTTCAAATAATTCTGCTGTCACCTGCTGTGTAAACATCCTGGGCTAAGACAACTGAACTCAGAGCTACCCACTAGTTGGTACAGTAGTACAGATAAGGACAGTCTAGTAAACCTGCCTGCCAATTAGTCTACAGCAGTCAATCAAGCCTAAGACAAAATTCCACCCACTATGATACACAACACTTGAACTATAATTGAAACAAAGGGCCACGTATTTGAATCAAATTTCAAATTTGGTAATATAATTTAATCGTATTTGAATCAAAAATGGCAGTGTATTTGTATTTGAAAATTTGTATTTGTAATTTTTTGATTTTAATTGAAATCTTGAAAAGCAATGTATTTGTATTTGAATTTGATTTGGCCAAGTTGTATTTGTATTTGATCCCAACATTTGTATTTGGACCCAACCCTGGTGGGAATAGTGTAGCAATCTTCCCAGTGACTATGTATGGGAAGACAGTGCAAGGGTGGATTTGTGTCAAACAAGACAGATGACATATGAGACAGATGACAGTGCAAGGGTGGATTTGTGTCAAACAAAACAGATGACATATGAGACAGATGACAGTGCAAGGGTGGATTTGTGTCAAACAAGACAGATGACATATGAGACAGATGACATGTGAGACAGATGACATGTGAGACAGATGACACGTGACACAGATGCCATGTGAGACAGATGCCATGTGAGACAGATGACATGTGAGACAGATGACATGCAAGAGAGATGACATGCGAGACAGATGACATACGAGTCAGATGCCATGTGAGATAGATGCCATGTGAGATAGATGCCATGTGAGACAGATGCCAGGTGAGACAGATGACATGCGAGACAGATGACATGCGAGACAGATGACATGCAAGACACATGACATGTGAGACAGATGACATGCGAGACAGATGACATGCAACTAAAGGTTAATACCACACCGATACAAACAGAATGTAAAACTACAGTTACAAAAGATAAAACCAAACCAAGCGAAATAAAATAAAAGCATGCATTAAAACTGCATGCACTACGACATACCATACGGATGTTTACGAGGGGGTTGCTTGCCTTTTGTTGGTTTTACGGACACATTGTCATCATCTGAGTTGAAGCTGTCACTGCTGTACTGAGTGTCACTGTCACTGCGCGAGTGCGTGCGAGAACGACTGTATGTGCGCGATCCACTGCGCGACCTATTTCTCCGATGTGACCTCACTGATGTCAGTGACGCAGACATTGCAGCGTGTCACTGTGTCGGTGACACTTGGGTGTCGTCTTGTTAATATCAGTTACTGGTGACTGAGCTGCGTGTCATCACTGCAACATCATCGCAGGCAGAACGTGAATAATAATGTCAACATTGTCATGTCATAAAACATAAATATTAAGTCAAACATTTCTTATCAAACCTTGTAAAAAGTATGATATAAACAGGATAAAATTAGATGTCCATCAAGCAAAGCTAGTAAATAAAAAACTAAATCTAATACAAGGCATGAAAGTCTATACACCAATACACATATTTCAATTCAAATGTCATAGACGTCAAATCTGTACTTTCTAACAATAATAGTCTGGAAATGAAAACTGATTTAGTAATTTAGCCTTTGTTTAAATCAAATTAAAGTGTCCGACTGTCCGTGACAGAAAAGACCATTCTTGCCTCAACCTGCCACTCTTAAGTGTCTCTTTCTGTTGTCATTTTTCAGTACGTGAAAAATAAAAAATAAATATTGCCAGCACCAACTGTATAACATTATGTCACAGCACTTAGCTTTGTAGTATCCGGCTCTTCTAATTTTTACATCTCGTTCATGTGCTCAACATCAGAGGCCAAACAGAAGTCTTTACTAATTAACGAGAAGCCCTGCCTACCATAGCAACCAGCCTCAGTGTGAAACAGTGTGTTGCCATGGAGTATTTGCCCCTCCCTCTTGCTCATTACCTTCACCTACACACCTGTAAGACAGGGGGCGTTATAGCTGTCTAACATGCATCAATGAGACCAACTACTAATCAATATTGCAACAGGTGCATTAGGTGCAAATAAAGACAGTGCTACCTGTCTAATTAGCTGTGCCATTGGACACACAGCCACTGTTCACCTATTACCAGGTCAAAGAATGAGATGGAGGACTACAGGATTAATAACTGTTTTCTGACAAATTATCAGAAACAACCATAATAATAATATATGTTTCTCTCACAGAAATCAATACTTGATAGAACCATTATTAATAAATTATTTACAATGTCCCATTCTGTATCAGTTTTTGATTATGTGTGCTGCTTAGTTAAATACTACAGCTATACACACACTGACAAAACTATTTATTTAGGTGTTTCTGACTTATAGTTGTATTTAGTCACAACTTACAAATGATGACAACAAGTCACCAATATCACAAGAGTGTAAAGAAACATGACAATGGTGCATCCAATGTGTGTGGCAGGATATAATCAATAAGTTGCACGTTCCATTTTGTAATTATGTGCCTGTGACCTGTGGTTCCTAAGGATACAATTATACTAAGGACAACAGAAATAAGAGTAATTACATTAGAGTTAGCCGAGTAACTAAAAAGCTGCACAGCAATAAAAGACACTTAATGGTATTTTTTTAATCAAAGCCACTAAAAATCCAGTGTTAGAACTTGTGTCACAAAACACCCTAAAGGTTACACAATTACTTAGCAACACGTGTCTTTGTAAACTCATGCATGTGCGTTTACTGAGAAAAAATTATTGACTAAAGAACATGTTAGCATTAAGAATGTACTTTGTAGCTTCATGGTGTTGGCCCTAGGTATGTAGCAATGTGTATAAATTTACTTCTTGACAGTTTCTTTGAAGTGCCAAGTTGACACAAGTTGTCACACTGTTGTCTTGTTAGTGGGAATTGATGGATCATTGAAGCAAGTTCTCCCAGTGGACATTCCTTTCTGTGTAATGACAAGGGGACAGACCCTTCTTTCACTCAGTAATTGCGGAGTAGTGTCTAATGCTAACTCTGAAGCTTCACCATAAATTCTAATTCTTTTCAGTGGCTGCCTGCTAATTGTTGACTCTGTCACTAAGACAGGTGTGACAAATATCCAATTTGTCAGTTTGTCTGGAGCCAATCACACTGTGTGAAGTGACAATGTTCAGGTGTTTGATGAGAACTACTCTACCATGCAGGCTGAATGAAGAAGTGAATATAAACATTAAAACAACATGTGATGAATGTTATGCTACGTGTAAGCTGATATAATTGGATTACTGTGGTACGTTAACTTTGCTTGTAGTCAATAAACAGAATTATTCTCATGTACATTCATAACATTTGATTTTAAATCTGAACATTGGTTGATCGTTAAGTTGTGGGTTTTCCTTTTTTTAATGGTCTGTGCTTGGCATACTATGTGGTGTCTATTTGTATATCTGTACACAACAATAAGCTACAAGGTTATAATGTTAATTTTACAATATTAAAACTGATCAAATGCAACATATATATGTGGAACAGGCCTGGTGTTGACTTCTGATTTTAAACTAAATTCTATACAAGTTATGCAATCCATCATTGAGCTAACACCTGCGTGAACTCGAGTCTGTCAACTACACAAGATGTCAATGAATACACAACATTGTTTCGAAGAATGAATCAATCAACCAATCATAAAGAACATTGACTTATCAAAACATTGTTAATTCAAATATTTTTTCAAGACAGTTAATTTTCATTGTCATTGTCAAAAAGACTGTGGCAGTTTGTACAATGTCCCTGGCATTAGATTTAATTTAACAACCCGGCCATGCCAACTCTACTGGACTTTCCAAAGTTTCCCAGGTCTTTGTGAATACCTCCCAGACTCAAGGAAAATGTCAGAATAAAAGCAAATATCCTGAATTTTTGCTTCAGATCTCTAGTATCTGCCCTCATTCTCACTTCAGACCACCAACAGCATCCCTCCCATCTTCCGAAGTTTAATCCAACAGGATGGAAATATTGTGACTCACAATACATAGTCAGGATCAACCTAACTGTAGAAAAACTCAAGTAGAATCTAAAATATCCCAGATTTCAAAACTCAAAGTAGCATTTTACTAATTAATATTATATGTTGTTTACAGCACATATGGTTGATGACTTATTTTTAGAAATGCATGTTGATTCCTAACCACTGCACATGCTAGGTATGTGGTTTCTGGGCTATATTCTTTCATAAGGACACACAATTTTTACATGTCCAGAATAAAACAATAACAGTAGAATTACCACATAAAAAATGTATTATCGGAGATTAGGCATAGAATGAGCGATAAACAGTTTGTTGATGCCAACCACACTGACTTTTTGACCTCAAAAGACTGCTCAATGAATGAATTAACAAAATCAATTTTATCAAAGGTTGGCAAAGATAGTTATAATGGCATAATTTAGGTGGGTCCGAATTCTGCATAACTGCCGAATATAACAGTGAAATTGTGATGGGTTTGAATTTCATACATTTGTGATTTTTTATATATATTAATTATGAACTATATGGTATATGTCATATAATTAGGTCTAGTTAACCCAGCAAACAAAGAACCATTTGGCACGTGTCATACTGGTTCATAATTGGTACCGCTCCACCAGAACATGTTTTCAAGTGTATTCACGTGAATACACGTGTTCTGCCTGTTGTCATGAGTTTTGAACGAGTTTGACACAAGTAGTACTGGGTCAGCTAGAACTGGTACGGTTTCACTGGTACGTGTCATCACGTGAAAAACTTACGATTTCACAGTAAACGTATGTAAACACACCAAATTTGTTCACAAAATACAGTGAATTCATGCACGAAAACACATGAAATGAGCCAGTTGAACTCGTGAATTCACTTACAGAACATGTACGTGAAATCACGGGTTGTTGACGTTGTTTGCTGGGAAGACTGTAGTTTATAAGATTAGAGTTGAGGTGGGGAAGGAAGGGGGGTGAAGAGAGCGATATACGCGCAGCTTCTGATTTTAAGTTTATTTTCTGTTCATATCATAATATTATACATAATTAGTATTCACATACATATATCACATTGACATATACTCACATAGTCCGGCACACAGTTAATTCTCAGCACACACAGTTCGATTATGTTTTTGCTCTATACCAGTGAACTCTGGTAAACTAAAACGGGGTTATCACTGAGAATCAGCATGACTTTACAGTTTACTATATCACTGTCTCAGTGTCTGACACCGCCAACGAACACCGGTGTTCCTCTCACCGTCTCAAGACAGTATACAGAGTACTCGATCGTATCTTGATGGCAGAAATCCCCCAGTATAAACACACACCTGTATGTTGTCAAACGTGTACTATTTTACTAATCCCTTGGCCGAGTACTCGAGAAAATCCTCAGACAAGTAACACGCGCCGCGTTGCAGTTCACACCCATTCTAAGCAACGTGAATTTCTCAGAGAGAATGTATGCATCACGCTGAATTTGTTTTGTGTACCAGGCAACAAGACGCGGAATGTCGTGTCGTCATCAAAACGTGTGCACTGCGCCGATACGCAAAACCGGAAGCCAACTGCGCTGTCGCATTTTCGCGAAAACAACTTGGCTTGTTTTGATGGTTTGTTAGATAATTGCTGCAAACACGACGATTGCAATTGCTGTGATTACATAATTATTAGCAACACGTTTCAGCGAGTTTGCTGACTGACGTAGTCATGGTGGTGAAAGTATACGTTTCCAGGTGTTCTGGAAATATCGAGGTGGGTATTTGCAAGCAACTTTGTTGGGGTCGGGGCAGTCAAGTCAATAATTCATGCTTGACTGCTTATGTCACGGCTCGTAATTAGTGCAACGTAACTGCACACAACATTGCTGGATGGTGACTTGATACATTTATTTAGTTTACAGTGAACAAACAATACGTTTTGTACAATGCCACGAGAATGGTCTGTCACTGTCAGTCAAAGTGGAAGTGGGAGGTTTGTTTTATGACACATACACATCCGGTTCTAGTTATAAAGTGAGAACTGTATTACTAAACACATCTAAAGTAGTATGGTTAGGGTGAACAGTTTAAGCCATATACAAAATATACAATTAAAACTGTTTTAAAAGCAACTTAATGTAGTAAACGAGGAATTAATAACTACATTAATGATTAAATTGTATTAACATATCTGTAGACTGTTTGGTGTTCTTCCAGTTAACTGGACTAAATTATTAGGGCCTTTTCAAAATAGTTTTACAATTTTTTTCAATGTGTAATTTATGTATATGTTCTGAATGTCATTCTACATCACTTCCGGTACAAAGGAGTCACATATTAATTTTTTAATTGTGTTTTAGATCAATTTTATTCCGTCGAGTCAACGTAAATAAGCCAATGTCACAGAGCGTGAGCAGTTAGCACACCCCAGATGCATCACGACCGCAAAGGCGATGTCTTGCGATCTGCGAATATGTCCAAAAAATAAGGCTACATCATTAATTTTATTCTGTATAATGCAGATTTATTTGTTTTAAGCTAAAATTTATAAAACATTGCCAATTATTTTTATTTCAACTTCGCCATGCACACGGAAGACATCGCCTTTGCGACTCAGATGTGTCTGTCATGCGCCAACTGCTCGTGTTCTGTTACATCAGCTTATTTCTGTCGACTCGATGGCATTAAATTGATCTAAAACACAATTTAAAAAATACTATCTGACTTCTTTGTACTGGAAATGATGTAGAATGACATTCCGAACATACATACATAGAAAAAATGTGGTAAAACTATTTTGAAAAGGCTATAATAATTTAGGCCAGTTAACTGGAAGATTACCGACTGTTTTCTTCTGCATCTGCCTCTGGAATTCCATCCTTCTGGAAGACCCTTCACAGACTCCCCAGCCACCTTCAGAACCTTTCAATTTCAAGTTCTTTTTAACCAGTATTTAGCCCATCTGATGGAATATTGTATACCAGCCAGCAACCATCTGTCATTATGGGATATAGCCTCGTAATGTGCTTGCCACAGTATTCAAGATAAGATAAAACTTATTTAGTCAGTTTAGGTCAGCATTTTAATTCTTAATTCAACCTTACTTTAAGGCTTAAACTAAAATCTCTGCAGCATATCTCAACTGATGATGTGACAGAGTATTACACTAAGACGTGTAGATAAGTCAGTCTGATGTGGTTGTAAATTTGCATAAATTGATCTTAATTTATGATCAATACCTCACCCAACTTCCTTTACCAGTATGTTGACAATGAGTCACTGAGAGCAATTACTGAATGGAGGTACTATGCATGGTGTCTTCATTTCCAACACAAAAAGGGGAAATTATACAAATTAAGAGTGGTACACACAAATGCAATGCTGCAATGTTGTGCTTTCAGATGAAGACACGGCAGGACTACATTGTGAGAATATTGGAGAGTCGAAAGATTATCTTCGAGGAGGTCGACATTTCCGACCAGTCACAGGACAGTGAAAAGGCATTCATGCGCAAACACAGTGTTGCGAAAGAGGGTCAGAAAGTTCCACTCCCGCCACAGATCTTCTTCGACGACCAATATTGTGGGGTGTGTACATCTCAGCGCATTTACTTATACTTTAAATATTGTTATACAGTACTAGCCCTCATTTAAGACCGCCCCCCCCCAAATCGGAGTGGAGCGGTCTTAAAAGAGGGGTGGTCTCTCGTAAGGGGTTTGGTTATTTTGATGTTTTGGATTAATTCATACAAATGTGTATGCATATCATAATAAGTAATGTCCATATAGCATGTATACCTGTGATATAAAGCTAAGTAGTAAAATACACAAAGTAAAAAATAAAAATGAGACAACACATTAGCAACAACAAAATTATCTATTCTGATTAATTTATGTGTGACATATTTCAGTATAAGTTTAAAATCTGGAATCTTTTAAAAATAATATCTGGTAAAAATATACACATTTTGAATTGTTTTTAAATAATATCTATTAAAATGTATTCTCATTTAATTTGTTATTTCAAATTCCGTCTGAAGGGCTAAAAAGTGCTGCCCCTCACGGCGTCTGGGTAATTGCACCGCGGTCGCCATTTTGTTGGTCTTTCTAACGGCGCAAAATGAGACATGAGGAAAGTCTAGCGGCATCATGGGATTTATTGTTGTTACGGAATTATGCAGGTTTCTGCCCCGTTAGTCATGTGTTTAATGAGAGTTCGTTGCAACATTTAGGCTGAAGTATGTGTTGGGCCACCTATCGGATGGCCGTTCGTCAGGGGTAAAAGTCAAATTGCCATGGTCGCTGGCTAATAATTGTTCAGCCTTATTTTTTATTTCATGAAGAAGAGAAACGAATGAGAATGTAGAACAAATCTTGTGATGATTATGTTTGCAAGTTGGATAGTGACATGTAGAGGAAGAACACATATGTAATGTCTATAATCATGGTTACAGCCAGCATATATTTTACTTTTGTTTCCCTCCTTCAGAGTACTAAGTAGGTCACATATGAACACTTCAAATAGTGTATCAATCAATCTGATGACAACTGGATTTGTTTATTGACTCTGAGATCGATTAGCCCTTTTGTATTGATGTGCATCTGAGCTTGGTTTCTAAGGATTTAGGTGCAATAGAAGTTACCTAATTATTATTATCTTTTAGGACTATGATGGCTTTCTTGATGCAAATGAAGATGACGTGTTGTATGAATTCTTGAAGTTGGCACCTGAGAAGAAAGTGTCGGTGGCAGAAATAAAATTCACAGAGGTAGGGTAAACTATATATGTGACTAACTTTAGAAATACTGGATATGTTTCTATTTGTATATTTTCAGGTAAGCTATGTGATTATGAGGTTTTAACATGGTAACGTTGCATTAAAATTAACCTGTTAAGGTTGGTTGCCTGCTCCATGGCTCATTATCAGACTTAATGGTATTTGTTAATGAAAAATTCACTGAATTGCTTTTCTGAAGTGGTGGGAATTTGCAGTGATGTCAGAGATCAAAGAGATGACCAGATAAACAGCCTGCCTTCATTATATAATGGTCATTGGAGTTGTTAAGAATTTTGTCCCTTTTCGATTATTCCACCAGCATCTGTTTTATCCCTTAATTTCCAGGTCTTTGTTGGGCAGTCACATGACAAACATGTGACATTCAGTGGATGCCATATGCTACCTACATAATTATTATCCCCTGTTTTCAGCTGCTGCGAAGGTGTCAATTATGTACAGTTGCTCGTCTGAGTAATTGGTGATAGGCAAGTTGTGGTCCATCGACCATCGATGAAATGTATGTGTTAGCATGGCGGCCCTTGAGAGTGTGGAACTATGTTGGGGCACGTGTGGATGTTTGCATTGATATTGTCCTCTGCATATGATATTTGACGTGGTTTTTGACATTGCTGCATGCTCGAGTCATGACACTGGCTGTGTCACAAAGTTGATGACACTGACAGTGATCAACTTGGTTGCTACTAGTGTATGTCGTGCAAACAAAACCAAGCACCTGCCAAACGTCAGAGTTGTATCTTGGGACCAGGGAAGCTGCAGTGTGTGGTGTTTGGTTGAGAATGCATAGGGTGTGCTAAATGCAATTTTAGTCTGCTGTTGTTCATGTGATTAATGCTAGACGGGAAGCTTTGCAGTACCCAGCCTGTCACTAACCACCTGCAACAGAATCAGTCAGGTGTGTGTATGTGTTGGTGGTTTCTTGTCTACATTTCACAGATTTTGTGGCAGCATTCACCGTGTTTATGAACCATCCAGCATTATCACCATTTGGTGCTGATTGCTGCATGATACTTACTAGTTACAACATTGAACAATCACAGATGGAAAGAAATTATGTCATTAAATCAAACCATCTCAATTTAAGTCGTGTGAATAAACACACACACACACACACACACACACACACACACACACACACACACACAACACACACAACACACACACACACACACACACACACACAGACACAGACACAGACACACACAGACACACACACACACACACAGACACACACACACTCACACACATCACACACACACACACACACACACACACACACACACACACCAACACACACACACGACACACACACACACACACACACAACACACACACAACACACACAGACACACACACACACACACACACACACACACACACACACACACACACACACACACACACAACACACACACACACACACACACACACACACACACACACACACACACACACACACACACACACACACACACACACACACACACACACACACACAAAACAACACACCACACGACACACACGCACACACACACAGCACACACGCACACACACACACACACCACACACACACACACACATGCACACAGTGGAGTTACCTGCTCACTTGATAACAACGACACCATTGTACACATACAACACCCTCTTTGTTTGGCAACAAGGAATGTTTACTGAAAAGGGACCAGCCACTGTACTCGCCCATGTATATGTCAGTGCACACATTTTTTTTCTCGTCACAACGTCAGCTTTGTTATCGTAATTGGCCTGTCAGCCTTTTATGATATAATCTTATGTGACTTCAATGTGTTACTACCAATCTGTCCCAACATTCGCAGTCATTTGTCACTGAGAGTTTGTTCAGCCTCCTCCGTGGTTGAGGTTAATTATGTGACTATGGGGATCATTTCAGAAAGTAACATTCTCATTAGGTTGGTTTTCATTTTAAAAATCAACATTGGCAATATTTCAGTTTTAGTCTGTCACCAATTTACTGTATTTTTTCAGAATAGCAGTTGTGACCTACCTTCACATATGGTTGTAGTCAGGGTTCGGTTCAAATACACATTTTGGAATCAAATACAACTCGGCCAAATCAAATACAAATACATTGCTTTTAAATTGGATTTAAATATTATGATTCAAATACTGGCCCGTGTTTCCATTATAGTTCAAGTGTATCATAGTGGGTAGAATTTTGTCTTTGGCTTGATTGACTGCTGTAGACTAATTGGCAGGCAGGTTTACTAGACTGTCCTTATCTGTACTACTGTACCAACTAGTGGGCAGCTCTTCCTTGCATTGGAGGAAACCTGGGTTCTTTGTCTTAGCCCATGATGTTTACACTATAAGTGACAGCAGGATTCTTTGAAGCACTTTCCCTGTGAATACCTGCCTTTATGGCTATATATCAGCTTCACTGGCTTCCCATTCACTAGCAGAGGCTAATGTTTGAACAGATTCACTGTAGGCCAATTTTCTCAGAGCTGCCTGACCACTCTTGATCTGGTGTGGAAACAATTCTGTCTTGACTCCTGAGCCAGTTTATGTCAGGCAATGCTTTAACTTGTTGGTAATTTTTATATGTATTTGATTGTATTTGCAAATACAAACCAAACATCAAATGCATGCCTTTTGGGGATTTTCAATAAAAAAATCTTTATTCAAATAAAAAAATAATGCAAATATGTATTTGAATCCAATCCTGGATGTAGTTATGGTAAATCCCAACATGTCACAAATGTTAATACAGTAATCCAGATGCATTTAACCTAGAAACAGTTTTATTTTGGATATATACATACATGTGTATATCCGTCATGCATGGGTGTATAATTCATGTATCATTAATTTCCAAAAGCTATGGCAAGAAATGGCTAAACTGACTGTACGTTGAATTTAACAGTGTTTGGCGTGGTATGCAGTACGGTTTAGAACCATGATTTATTTATGCTAAGCTGGCTTGT
Organism: Ridgeia piscesae; assembly: GCA_025642075.2. Classification (NCBI taxonomy): domain Eukaryota; kingdom Metazoa; phylum Annelida; class Polychaeta; order Sabellida; family Siboglinidae; genus Ridgeia; species Ridgeia piscesae. The sequence goes on from JAODUO010000550.1 coordinate 54,826, forward strand.
TGTGAAGTCATATTACTAACTTGCATGTGGTTTGTTGAAAAGCTCCTTGGAATAAGAGGACTTGCATTCATTATAGTATGCTTTGATGTGTAAAATATCACTAGCATTCTTTGTTTAGGTGACAAAGTGTAACATGATGCACAGATTATGTCTGTTTTAAGATCAAACAAAATCATGAATGTGAGTCAACTAGTTGAATAATAATGTTATGGAACCTTTGGAGCATTGAAAGAGAATCTCCCCCTAGGAACTAAAAGTCCACTTGCCTCAGTCTGTGGTCTTTTGTTTCCATGGACCATGGGCTTCTGATCGCTAAGTAACTGACCTAAAATGCTGAATGCAATTTGTGAACATTTAAAAGTATTAACAATTTGTGAACATAGGAGACTTGTGAGTATCCATTCCATGGTGATTTATGTGATAGTATTCCAGGTATTCTTCATATGTTCAAAGTATGAGAGTATCTATTATGTAAATGTGTTATATTTATGATAAACACAAATTCGTAATGTAGGGGGAAAAAATCGCAGAGAAGAAATCACAGAACAATTTCACAAGAACAGATGTAACAACTTTAAATTTAGAGTTATTTTGCAATTTACAATAGAAGTTGAAAATTTTACATGTTTGGGTGGGTGTCTTAGTCGCCAAACTAAAACTGGAGATAAAACAATTCTTCAGTGTATAACTTTGATAGCATGTCACACAACTTACACATGTGCACATAAACCTGACCTTGCTGTCAACACTGTCCAGCAGTCATTGTAACATCTAGTTATCAGTAAAACATACAAGGATTTCTTAACTTACTCAACAAAATCTGCTGTGTTGACCAGTGAAAAGGTTCACAGTTTTATATCCACACCTTTTCACTGTGTTCACTGAATTCTATAGGCTTTGTTGAATAAAGTAGTTTCACTTTACTTCCTGTGACATCTTTCCTAGCCAAAACTATGAATATATCCTATGTCTTTTGTTGTCCATCATGACCATGGCACAAGGCAGTTTCTGTACATGTGTTCCACCGTGACGTTTTGCAGATGTGTGACGATGCCATGAACAAGAATGGTGACTACGAGGAAGACACCTTTGATGTTGATATGAACAAAGAAAATATGAACATGGTAGTTGTTTCAGCATTGTTTCAGCATGATAGTTAATCTGGAATGGTTTGATGCATGATGCAGGCTTAACAAGAGAAGCATGGCCTATGGCTGACTGACATCCTGTAGCGACGTTATGACCATGTAAACGTTGACATCATCTTGATGGTTGAACGTAATTACTACTGCTATATCACCCCACCTTAATTGTACACTGTAACAGTGATATCAGCACATGTTAAGTGTTACAATTGAAAGTGAAAGTATAACTGAGTTGATCAGTGTGCCATTATGACCATCTACAAATTTACTTATTGTTCTAAGAACTGGATTATACACATTGAGCTGTTGGTAAATAAAACATGTAATACATATTGCCAGTATGAAAAATGGTAAAAACACACATCACACAATATTTTTTACATGCACTGCTTGGAAAAAGACAAAAGGTTTATTAAAATCCAATTTAAAGACTTAAATGTGTGAATTAATGCAGTGTAATATGATCTTTCTTAAATTGCAGTGTCATTGTAAAATTCACAGCTGACCTGGTTAGCTGGTAGTCATTATACTTAACTAATTTATATTCTCAGGTACATTGACCAACTGGAGATATAACTTAATAGTTAATAGAATTATCATAACAGTCAGTGCTGACTCATATAATAACATAATTGCATGTTTGAGACGCAGTACTGAATGTGTGGTTTGTTGCTTGTTTAAAGTAATAATGTATATTAGATATAATTATTATAACTGCTTGCAGCCAATTTGTTGTTAAAATGTACTCTGCAACAAATCATCTGAGTGTGAAACTTATACAATCACATACAGAACCATAGTTGTCAGCTTATGCGACATGACAGTGTAAGAACATGTTAAAATACAGCTGTCTTCTGTGACCAAAAACATGCATCATAGTAATGAATATAAGCAATAAACTTAAACTATCAGGTATATTGGCAGTTGAATTCTTCAACATTCAGTAGTACAGTTGTTGCCTCTAAACCATAAAAGTTGTTTGTAGCCGCTTGCCACAGTTTGTGTAAAAGAACGTCAAAATGAGCCACTTTGATCATGGCTATGATATTACCATAATTTATCTAATCACAAAGTGATGTGTCATTTGTAAAACATAGTTTCATTTCAGCAGCATACCAGCTTAGTGTAGAGTTATTAATATAGCATGTGACTGACAAATTAATGTGTTTCTCAACAGGACAGCGCATGCATGACAGGTTGGCGCTTGCATAAGATCCTGACTTTGTGAATGTTTTTTGTCATTTACCCCGCAGAAATAAGATGCAGCATTTGCCATCTAGATGATTGTGTCACTTGCTGTGCTTGCGTTTCTCTTGAAAGCAGTCGGCCGAGAAGAAGGAAGACCCCCTGGATGACATCATCGAAGCCGCGGCAGAAGATTCAGAGGAGAAACACGATGCGAAGAAAGATGACGATTTGGAGCAGGATTCTGGCATGAAAGACAGTGATAGTAAGATAGTTGTGTGCGATTCTTTGGAGAGAGCGGGTGAACGTGAAGACTCGGCCTCGTTGCACGACTACGAGAACGTAGTTCTGACACAGGACGGTGACGGCAACACGGTGGTCGGCGTCAAGGAGGTGGTTGAGATCAAGGAGGAGGCCGATTCCGGCTCGCTACATGACTATGAGAATGTGGTGTTGACTCGAGACGGCGAAGGGAACACGGTTGTTCAGTTGATGAAAGATGGAGACGACGAGGAGGAAGGGAAGGAGGGGAAGGCAACGCCGGGGGAGGTGGGTGTAGGGAGGATTTAGTGTCGCTTTCTCCATGCTGCTTCAGTCACCCGCGACGGTTCCCCATGGCCGGTTACGACACGCTCCGTTCGCTGCGTAGTGCACAAGGGCATCACTGTTGTTACGCTTCCCCTAGGCCTAGGGCTGAGGGTCTCACTGCTAAACCATAGTAGACTGTTTCGCTTGAGTGCTGCCACAAATACGTCACTGTAGGGCACAGTCGAACCTCGCTTTACGATCACCTTGGGAATATAGCCACCTCACAATTAAGGTCACCCTCGATGGTGCCGATTTATTCCTGTGACAGACTAACAATGAAGTGTAGGAAATTACTTCTGCTAATGTGACCACCTGTCCATTCAGGTCACCTCTGTCCAGTCCCAAGTGAGACCGTAATAGTGAGGTTCGACTGTTGTTGTAAACACACTGTATATTATTGCTTTATCATATTATGTTCGTATTATATCATTCAACACGGTATCCATTGTAGCACCCTAGTGATGCAGTGATGCACATATCGTTAAAAGCCCACAAAATCACATACCTCCACTTTCAAAGTAAACAAGATATTCAGACCAAATTATTCAGATTAAACAGATCAGGTTGGTAGTTATTTAAGCAGTTCTTTATGACCATTTTTGCAAACTGAGATATTAAAATGTTATACAGCTTATACAACTAAAGTAACAATAAATACAATCTCAGACTACCTGGTATGTCCTTTAAACTAGACAGAAATCGGCAGTTTGTTTGCGTCTGTTATCCCTCAGCCATGAAATTGCAAAACGATTTTGGCCCATCAGCTGTAGGAAAAGAAGGCACTGTTAGTGCACTAGTTTATGAGTTGCATCAGTGGGGTCTACAAGCCTAGACTGCTTATATAGAGACCACAAAACTAGCCTCCATCGTCTACCACATTACTTAACTTTGCTACAACCCATTAGTGTCTTGCCTAAAGTTTCTGTATTGTGCACAGTATAACAATGGTGATGATTTTTGAATATTAATAATATTTGTGGAAGTGATTTTAAAAAACGTCATTATTTATAATACTAATTTTAGGTTGTTTATGATCTAGATTTTAGAATGTCTGTTGTTTTTATTAATTATGTATTTTCAGTAAAGATACTAGGATATGAATACTCTCTGTTGAAATTCAATTATGATAATTTTTATAATGTTTATTATTCTGTAGTACATGTAGTAATTTGAAAGTGTTTATGATACTGATTTTATAATTACTTTAGAATATTGCTAATACTAATTTTGTGGCATATTTATAATAATGAATAAAATATTATATTGTTAATGAAATAATGTTCTTATAATTTGACATATTACCACCGGTGCCCCTTTACAAGATATTTCTTGTCGTATTATTTTGATGCCAGTTACTTTTGTCAGTGTTTGTACATTGTATGCAGTGTTCAAGTGTGCTATTCCAGTTGTATTTCTGTCTCACATAGAGGGACATTTTGGTGCTTATTCATAACGTGAAATAATTTTGTGTTTACTTGTTGTTGCAGTAACATTATTGTTATGTTCGCCTCTGTTACTTTCAGTTTGTGGTTAGCTGAAATATGTTTTTAGTTTAAGTATTTTCCATCTTGCTTCCACTGAGCCACTCAGCATATGATTTGCCATGTCACATCACACTTTTACACTGCTTATAGTAAAGCATGTAGTTTAATAAAAAAAATCTCACAGCTGAAGCAAATTCTCTTTTTCAGCAATTTACAGTCAATTGCTGCGAACAAACGTGTATAAAACACTTCACATAGAGTATGTTTCGTTGTGCGCTCATGACATGAATATGTTGCATCAATGTGCATGTCTTGCCACTAATTCCAGTGATATATGTTGTGCTTGAATAGAGATTGACGTTGTGTGTTACACACCATTTTGTGTATTACAATGTTACCATGGACTCCATTTGCAGATTCCAGAGACAGCTATGTAGTCAACATAAATACATTGGTTGAGATGGAATTATATTATTCCCGTTTTCCTCAATTAAAATATACCGCATCCATCTTTATTACCACATGACCAGGATTGTCGACAGGCCAGCTAAAATATTGATTTAAACCTTGATTTATAAAACAAAACCTGTAAAATTAGGTCACAGTGTATATTCATCTCTTTAATGTGTCTTTATGTAGGTAACTACTAAAGAGAATGCTTTCATCAATCGGAAATTTTACCTAAATCTATGATATTCTATTTGACTGATGCTATGTGGATGACGCTGTGTTTTAGAATGGTGCCGCTGCTGTGACAGAGGTGACATCTGGTGGTGACTAGATGCACTGAGCTTGCGGGAAGATTTTCTGCAGCAAGATGAGTGGCGGCAGTATTATCAGAGACGACGACCGATTGTCACACTCTCCATCGTGTGCTTTGTACGGGCCCTATTTACGTACAATTGGGCACCGAAAACAAATACACGTACAAGCATTTGTACAACTGCAATACATAATCATATACTGTGACTAGCGTCTAGTGTCAGCAAACCGCTTAACATCATTATTGCCGCTTTTGTTAGCCATAACTCATAGTGTGTGTGTGTGGGTATGTGTGTGTGTGGTTATAATATTATGTCGTAATTGAGTGGACGTTTTGCATGTTCTCTAGATTTGCACTGTGCTGTTGTATGTTGTACAATACAATGCACTTGACTTGCAGTTGAATTCCACTGAATTGTCTATGAATGGAGATATTAGCCAATCGCGTGCGCAGTCTGATAGACTGAGAATCTTGCAATGATTAAAAATCTAGTCAAATCACACAAGCGTTGTGCACGCCGGTTTTCAACGCAAATTCTATTCATGTAATTCACTGCCGAGAATCGAGTTGCACAAATCAACCGTCCTAAATGTTACAACACCCAGTGCTATGGGGGAACTCTGGCAAGGCTGGGTTACTGCGACATTATGTCAAGTGATCTATTTTTAAAACAACCAATTATGGACGTGTTGCATTGCTTGAGCATTAAGAACTTCCGGATATAGATGTGTTGCCCTTTATTGACAATGTGAGCGCTTTTATACGCTTTTATAGTGATGCAAAGATAAAGGAAAACCTGTGCAGATTTCACAAATGAGCTGTTCATCTGTGTGGAAATGTGGCCTTGAATATTAGCATTGAGCATTCCTAGTTACTGAAGTAATTCCACGTGTCTGCTGAGTGGTTTGGTATGTCTGACATCATAGTTTCCATTCCACACATTCCACGGTGGAAGATAACTTTTGTGATGAGATGTTGTGTTTGCAAGATCTGTCGTCAACCAGAGATGACTTATTGCTAGTAGTGACAATTACTAATATCATGTGTAATGTAGGACAAAGTGCACCACCCCTCCCCCCTAGTTAAATAGCATCATTACCTGTGCCGGCAGGTAATGTTAATATTGGAGCAATCTGCCAGATTTTAAATGCAACCTGATACCAAAACCATTCAGTGTGCATACAAGTGATAATATAGTACGTCATTGTTTTGTAATTCCAGAGACCCATTTGATACTGTTTAAAGAGTAATAATGGTTTTGTATAATCTGTTTAAATATTAGAACAGTATTTTTTTGAGAATTTGTGGAATCAAGATAAGCCCCCTTTGTCTGTTGTCTATCTGTTGACATAATTACGTCACTGAAATATAACTTGGTTTGTTTTATTGCAATGTTACTATGGTGATGTAATGATTGTATTAATATATAAATACATTAAATGACTATATTCCACATAAGATAAAAAAAATCAGGTTTGCTGCTAAAGGGGTGCGCTTTGACCCACATTACTCCAATATATCTCACCACAAACATCTGCATGTGTATAGCTGTTATAAATATATTGTGTTTGTGCCGATATGTAGATACTAAAGAGTACTAGTATAAATATTCTCACAGATGTATTTGCATTGTTGTGGGACTGACCGTAGTAGTCCTTCATATTACAATAGTGCTGCTACTATTTTTGCAATGTTGTTTTGCATCTGGCTATATTCCTGCCTATTTGGGAAATCTGGCAAAACTGCAGCTAAGGAAGAAACGATTGCTTGCCTATTATAGTACACAATATAAAATAAAGTATAAGTTGTATCTAGTAGTTACAATTAGGTTTACACTGAGTAACACCTATTTTTAGTACCCATCTAAGTAAGACTGTCTTAGCGTTGCCTTGTCATGTTGGAAGATGCTTCAAATCTAGTTTCAGTTCAACAGTGCTAAAGCTAAGTGCAGTGGCGTATGGGTAATTAGAAGAAATGTAGACTTGATGAGTGCAGTTATTAGTAGAAAAGCAAACTTGCATGTTTTGTTTTCTAGTAAATTAGCATATTTCTATAAAAAGTGCTATTCAGAAACTAACTTTGAAAAAGACAAACCTGGGCGGAGTAGCGTGTTTGTAGAAGCATTCCATAGCTGTTGTGGCTTAAAATATATGACTTGTGCGTATCACACGTAAGACCTTTCTCAGGAAGAACATTTCTGATAGGCCTAGTTTTGTCAGTTACGTCAACATAAAATTTTGAGTCTACTGCATGACTCTGTCACAGCTGTTACTTTGTGTCACACGGTTTAACCACTGCCCCCCCCCAGGTATTTCACATTAATTTTCATGTGGTGTAGTTTGCTTTATTGTATAATATATATGGCATATGGCATTAGAATTGTATACTTTGTTTCTAATATGCCCTTTGGTAAATGAAACCATGGATGGATTTCATGCAGCAATAAAGAATATCCTGAAATACACTGGTCAGACCATTATGCATTTTTGCCCAAGAATCAAATTTAAATTACTCAATATTGCCCAGTCAGACAGGCCAGTGCAGATAATCTGTCTTGCAACTTGTATGTAAGAACAAACGTAGACTTTCCAAACTAACAAGTCTACAGCAGATGTAATGGTCACATACACAGAACCCATCATTAAACAGTTAAAGTTGTTAATATAAGGAAATGTATAAAAAACATTGTTTCATGACAAAACAGCGAAATTGTCTAGGAAGCAAATATTATTAAAAAGAAACTGTTAAATAGTAATAAGAACTTTAATTAAATGGTTCTTCAGTGTCTACTGCAAGGGAAGTAAAAGAACCTACACAGAGAAATAAGCACTTGATTTGTCTTGACTCGCAACAGAACCAATAGTGTTGATCCACAACAATTTATGGATGTTCTGCAATAAACGCTATCAGACTGGTTCTAATAATCATCATCATGAAACAAGTGTCGTCAACACCTTGTGAGTTGTCTATAAGTAGATTTACCCCCTATATATGACCATGCTGTAATGGATAGACAGAAGCAACTTCCACAATGACCCACACACAAACACGTTTACAAGGATTGCTCTTGCATTTAATCCATACGAGCATAACCACTTATTGTATCTACACCTTCAAATTACATTCACACTGTAGACGACAAATTCAAAATCTCCACCAATGTCACCTTTTTGACATCGACAACATAATTAGTAATGTACTTGAACAGATGTCACATTGTAATGAAACAGTATTAAAATGCAAATTATACAAAAATATTTGGTTTGTTTACATGTATAAATAAACGTCCTTTGATCTAAGTTAGCTCACTGCTTTATGTGATATTGAATGGTATGTGGGGCCTCCATGAACTTGAAGACCTGTGTGAACGGGCACTGACCAGCCAGGCAAAGAACAACCTAACAACTGCACAAAGATGGAAAGAAGTATGTTAAACATCACACCAGGTCAGAAAACAAACATCTTGTTAAAAGAAGACGAAGTTGACCACACGGTAGGACAAGTCAGAAGATGGAAGTGGACCTGAGCAGGACATGTCGGTAGAATACGAGATAACCGATGTGCATCTGATGGACATCGCATATCACCACTAGGAAACTGCGAAGGGAAATGTTTTATAGGAAGACCAGCAAGACAAACACGACAAGGACACGTACTGGAAGGGCACTATCTGGCAGAGGACAGTGCAAGTGCAGATATGGAAAACATTCACCCAACCATCGGTGATGATGATAAGTGTAGATCTGTCATGGATTTTAGGAACACTTGAAGAAATGGAAGATCTTTTTGTGCAAATCGGTCAGATTTCTCCGTGTGGATCTCCTCGTCTACTGCAAACAAAGTTTTCGTGTTTACATATTTGATAAACATCAAAAGATGTCTTACTGGGTAGAGTAACGTATTTTACTTACATATAAGGCAATTTAAATGTTGGTTGCTATTAGCAACCTTCAACACATTACACAGTAGTACTGTTATGCTGGGATACAGTACTTGTTCTGTGTGACATCGTCAACTACAAATATGTGATCCCAGTCACTGCTGTCAGAACACCGATGTAGACGCCCAAGAATCAGTACAGCCCCTTGAATCATGCAGCGCAACTGCAATGTCCGGAATCGTCATTATTGCATCGCCACCTAGTGGTGGTTAACTGATGTATTACCTATAACGTCCAAACCGTCACAGGAAAATGGTAAACTCCCTGCAAAATATGACTCGTCTAACCACCCAGTATGACAAACCTCCTCACTCGTACAGGTCTCACAGCACTTAGGTATTATCAGTCAATATTTTCAAGCGTCCACGTCACTGAATGACAAGGTTTCTCAGTGTGTAGATCTGTTCGCTGTCCGTGCCACACAGCAGTGTGTTGTTGACAATGTCTATTGAGTTGACAGGCATCATGTTGCCAGCGAGTAGGTCCGTCGTCTCCACACGGTGCTTCATAGCCTCGCTCGCCAGCCACACATTAGTGTCCTCCGTCAGCGTCGCGGTGGGTCGTCTCGACACGTCCCCCAACCGTGTAGTGTCCCCAATGCGTGTAGTGTCTCCATGGCGTGTAGTGTCTCCAAATCGTGTTGACGTGTCTGAATAACAGAATAGTTATTTAACACACTATTATAACACATGTTGTTTTCTAATGTTACCACAAGGCTTTTCACAATTGTCATTATCTGCCTATTTATTCAAAATATATAAATAATTCTCAGTCATGCACATCCCTCTGAATTAGTACTTAAAAATGTCAATAACTGCCCAATTATTGTTGAATTCATTCCCACATTGAAGGTCATATATAGGATGATATGTGTCATGATATGGTATATGAAGATAACAGAGTCGTCAGCAAAGTTGACACTGGATGTAGTGACTTACCTTGGTTGCCTGCTGACAGAGTGGCCATAGGGGTGGAGTTGATGCTGGAGCTAGTGACTTACCTTGGTTGCCTGCTGACAGAGTGGCCATAGGGGTGGAGTTGATGCTGGAGCTAGTGACTTACCTTTGTTGCCTGCTGACAGAGTGGTCATAGGGGTGGAGTTGATGCTGGAGCTAGTGACTTACCTTGGTTGCCTGCTGACAGAGTGGTCATAGGGGTGGAGTTGATGCTGGAGCTAGTGACTTACCTTTGTTGCCTGCTGACAGAGTGGTCATAGGGGTGGAGTTGATGCTGGAGCTAGTGACTTACCTTTGTTGCCTGCTGACAGAGTGGTCATAGGGGTGGAGTTGATGCTGGAGCTAGTGACTTACCTTTGTTGCCTGCTGACAGAGTGGTCATAGGGGTGGAGTTGATGCTGGAGCTAGTGACTTACCTTTGTTGCCTGCTGACAGAGTGGTCATAGGGGTGGAGTTGATGCTGGAGCTAGTGACTTACCTTTGTTGCCTGCTGACAGAGTGGCCATAGGGGTGGAGTTGATGCTGGAGCTAGTGACTTACCTTTGTTGCCTGCTGACAGAGTGGTCATAGGGGTGGAGTTGATGCTGGAGCTAGTGACTTACCTTTGTTGCCTGCTGACAGAGTGGTCATAGGGGTGGAGTTGATGCTGGAGCTAGTGACTTACCTTTGTTGCCTGCTGACAGAGTGGTCATAGGGGTGGAGTTGATGCTGGAGCTAGTGACTTACCTTTGTTGCCTGCTGACAGAGTGGTCATAGGGGTGGAGTTGATGCTGGAGCTAGTGACTTACCTTTGTTGCCTGCTGACAGAGTGGTCATAGGGGTGGAGTTGATGCTGGAGCTAGTGACTTACCTTTGTTGCCTGCTGACAGAGTGGTCATAGGGGTGGAGTTGATGCTGGAGCTAGTGACTTACCTTTGTTGCCTGCTGACAGAGTGGTCATAGGGGTGGAGTTGATGCTGGAGCTAGTGACTTACCTTTGTTGCCTGCTGACAGAGTGGTCATAGGGGTGGAGTTGATGCTGGAGCTAGTGACTTACCTTTGTTGCCTGCTGACAGAGTGGTCATAGGGGTGGAGTTGATGCTGGAGCTAGTGACTTACCTTTGTTGCCTGCTGACAGAGTGGTCATAGGGGTGGTGTTGATGCTGGAGCTGTCCCAATGCCAGACGGAGCCGTCCTCGGAGCAGGTGAAGAGACTGTTGGGGTGACTGGGGTGAAACTTCACCTCCCACACTGAAACACATCTCACCGGTCAGCGCTGACACATGCTGACACGTGCTGACTCGCCAGTAATTTTGAGGTTAAAATGTAAACCTGTGACATGCCTATCAATGGTTGAATTCTTAATTTTTTTTTAATTCCATGGAACAATTAAAAAGATGATGTGTGCATCGATACATCCACATACAAATACTGATTACACACTCGGAACAGGTAAAAATAAATTGCAGTGTTACGTTGACATCTGTCTATGTTTTTAAGTGACAGAGTTGCTAAAATAATTATCGGGTCATATTCAGAATCAGACACAACAAAATATTACTGAGAAAAAAAGAAGTTGATTAATCTATTCATAATAATTTATTTGCTATTATTATTATCAAGTCTCAGACACGGTTTTTAAACAATTACGAAAAATCTATTAAAATGGCTCTAAAAATAACAATTCAAATATACTGCATAAATAACACAAATATAAACGCAATTTAAATATACTGAAGAAAAAAAATTATATAAAGTCAAATAAAATGTAATAAACAACCCAAAAACAACAGGAATGAACGAGGGAGGGAAAGGGAGACTGACTGTCAGCGGCATGGGCACTGAGGAGGGAGACGGGGAAGCGGTCCTGTCTCATGTCCCAGATACACAGAGCCCCGTCCTGGCCCCCGGTCGCAACAATGTGCTGCTGGGTCGGGTGTTTGTCGACACAGTGCAGGGAGACGTGCTCTCCTGTCCTAGACAACAAACAAACTCACGGTGACAGAAACATTTGCGGCAGAACTTGTGTCTATATGTTGGTAAATAGGAAATACTCAGTCAGCAGTTATGTAAAGCCGGTATCTGGCTTTTGTTGCTCATATGTGATCATCTCAAAATGTATCCGATATCAGATAAATTATTTCTATCTAGCCTTAGCCCCCAACCCCATCATTGCTTTTTCACACTTTTTTGTGCACACATTGATGTTAACTCATATAGCTACAACTCAGCTGAGATGTTTGACTTAAGACGAGCTACAAACTCCCGTGTGACACCCATTTTTAAGGCATAACTGACAATATCTATGATTTGTGAAGACTTGCTCCTTCATTTTTTTACCTGTCCACCGCCCGTCCAGTGATATTTCTACTTGTCCTCAACAGGTGCAAATGTAAAATAACAATGTCTAACGCCAAATGAAGCTTCTCTAACCCCCCCTGCCCCAAACAAAAGTAATGTTGTCTTATACTGGACTTTTTTTGGTTTTAAAAACCAAAAATTTTTTTTCCCTTGAAGGAAATATATGTTGTTCTTGTTACATATATATTGTATTGTTATTCTTCTTGAAATCTATTATTATATGTTTATAAGCTTATGGAGAAACAAATTAAGTACAAGTGTGAGTGTGAGTGTGAGTGTGCGTGTGCATGCGCGCGTGTGTGAGACTTAATCATCGTTGTCTTTACATTTATTGCTATGAAACAAACATTAAACATTTCGGCTGGAATACTTTTGCTGGTTCCTCTCCCTGTTCTCTCAAGTCCCAAACTTTGAGCTGCCCTGTTGAGTTTACGGTGGCAACTTCTGACTGTTTGAGAAAGCACGCTGAATTCAGCGTACAGCTGTCTGCATTATCTGTGACAAACAGAAATAAATGTGATAACAAAGAAAGAAATAGGGCCATCCACCTAAAAACACAATTTAAATAGTCATTCCTGTTCTTGTATCATGTTATTTCCTAAGTGAAATCAATAGTAATAATTATAATATATGTCTTTGAAAGTAGATTCTAATTGTAAGTATGGTGATAATTTAGTCTATTTAACTTGTGTCAATATTCTAAATATGTTGTACTGTGTTCATTCAACATATGAAAAAATCACCAAGAAAATATTCTACTTACTCTAAAACCATGTAACTACTACTTAGTAGAGAACTAAATATTATGAAAGGACTAATAGATATGAAGGTTTAGCAATACAAGATACTCTATTAATCTCCCATATCGTGTGGTCTGTTAATATATAAAATGCACATAAACACATATAAACACAAGACCATAGATAGTCACAGTAAATAAATATAATGTCCCATATATCATCCACTCACCCATACACAGGTAATGGTGACGGTGACGAAATTACTCAATTTTACGTTTCAAAACCCAAGGCAGTTACAAATAAAATAGAAATTAAATATATATATTTAATATTATCTAGTATCTATCACATTCATGAAGAAATCACTTACTTATCTCCCTAACTGGCTCTCGATGCTCGACACACATGACATTCAGACGCCCGTCCTCACCAACTGTTGCGAATGTGTCGTCAATCTTTGTAGCCAGCCCTGTGCATGCGCACGCACTGTGCATGTTGTGGTGTAATCCCTGCCAGGAGTAACTCGTGATCAAACGCTGCAAAAATTCCACACTTTTAGCGGTAGCCTCACGAAATAAAATGTTTGCCAAGAGGCCCTGAAGTCCTTCTGTTTTGGTGAATCATAGTGACACTGTAACATGGAGTGCCAATATAAAATTTGAGAAAATATTACTAGTTTTTGAATAAATAGGCACACCACAACAAAATCTGGCCATGGAGTCCTTTGGACTATATAATGAGTTGGTAGTTATGAATGAAATGTGTTTTGGTGAATCATAGCAACCGTCTAGTCTCTTCACTGTAATCATATAAGATAATAATAATATTTATTTGGTATAGCGCCACATCCATAATCGTGCGTGGCACTTCACAACATGTTACTATTTAAAATACATTTTTTTTAAATATGTATACAATAAGACAAATACAAATGTTTTAAAATAAATGTAAAAAATATATATGTGTAGGTATATAAATAAATAAAATTACTACGGTATTAAATAGCACAGCACTTTTAAATAAATAAATGACGTATTAGTCATAAAAATATATAATAATCAGTCTAGTATATAATTACATTACAATGATACTAAAAAATGACGGTATAATTATAAATATTATTAGTAATAAATAGTTTATTATATGTTAAAACTGTTTTTTTTTATTACGCAACAATAATGCCAATAAATAAGTGTACAATTATATATTGATAATAGTACCAAATAATCTAGTAAAAACAGTAATAATCTTCACGTCGAATTACACTAATATGCAATAAAAAAGAAATATGTCTTCAGTAGACATTTGAAGCTGGTCAGATTGTCACAAGTCTTTATAACCGTTGGTAAAGTGTTCCATAGGGACGCAGCAGCGACAGCGAACGAGCAGTCACCAGCTTTGGTACGGGTACGCTTCACTTGTAACATGTTATTGTTCGCAGAGCGCAGTGTTCTTGTCGGTTGATACGGGCACACGAGTTCATACAAATACACTGGTGCGTCGTTGTGCATGGCTTTGTAAGTGAATACAAGTAGCTTGAAATCAACTCTGCACACAATGGGCAGCCAGTGGAGTTCGCGTAGCAAGGGTGTGGCACTGTCACTACGCGGGCTACGCATAATCAACCTGGCAGCTGTGTTTTGTATTCGCTGTAGACGGGCGATGTTAACTGCAGACATACCGTATAAGAATGTGTTACAGTAGTCAAGCCGTGATGTGATAATGGCATTGACAATGCGTTCCTTTGTTGGTCTGGGGAGAAAGCGGCTAATTTGATTAATGTTGCGCAGGTAGAAAGAGCAAGCACTGATAGTTTGCAATACTTTCTTCTTCATGTCAAGGTGTCTATCAATGCAAACTCCAAGACACTGAACACAAAGCGAAGCCGTAATTGTAGCCACACCAACGCGAATCACACTTTTATTAATGATTGCATCTGCAGACTTAGGCACAATCGGAAGATATTGTGTGTTGCCATCGTTCATGAACATAGAATTCCGTGCCATCCAGACCTTTACCTCATCTAAACAATCTCCATTTGCCTAATTGCAGCCACTAATGCAGAATGGTTCAAGTCAAAATTAGCATATACCTGTAAATCATTGGCATATTGATGGAAGAATAGACCATGGGCTTGTATGATAGGTTGTAAGTATAACGATAGGTTGTACGTATAATGAAAAGAGCAGTGGCCCAAGGACAGAGCCTTGCAGGACAAGATGAACAGAAACACAGCCAAATTATGTGAAAACAGCAGACAATATCAATCAAATATATGATTTTGTACATAGAAGTAGTTGCTAACAAGAAAGGATCACCAACTGACTGTTTTTCCATTGAGCAAAGGCGGGTTACCAAGCTGGTTAAAAATAACTTTATCTTTGTGGGATGTACATACATGTATATATCTTCAGATGTTCCAGTATTTACGATACAAAATGTGAAAAAGACAGGACTGGTCTGAGCCTGTAGAAATGAGCTGAGCCTACCTGTGTGTTGCTCTGGTATCGACACACCTGCACTGTACCAGTGGATGAGGCGACCAGCAGTAACTCAGCCGTGAGAAACTGTCAAAAGGTGAAACATAGTCACTCACACAGGAAAACAAATTAACAAAATACTGCACTGTTATCAGATTATGAAAATTTGTTTTATACAGAAGTAACTGACATTGTTAAAATGGCAATATTTAAATAATATTCAGACGTCTTATTATATTAAAAACTAATTATAAAATAATGTATTTATATAAACAGGTCCTTGTATATTCACTGCTGATTGCTGTAACCAGGTTGATTATTTAAAGTCAATTAAAAGAAATGTATTCTATCGTTTTTATATCAAGCTTCACTAATACTGCCAAATAGCATTTCCCTCAATGGCACACACAATCGATGTTATGAAAATCTAACTGATTGCCAAACCTAGCGCAATCAAGACACAGTCACTTACTACCAAGTCCGTGACGTCTCCTACATGTTCTAGTTCAGTCAACAAGGCAGGCTCCCAATCCGGGATAAAACCAAAGTCCCTGTCCCCGATCGCTGAACCATCTGGCATTGTTGATCGCTCCAACTGCCACACACTCACGTGATTCTTCTGCAGGTCATCGACAGGTGCATAGAAAGAAAGATCAGTGTTAGAAAAACATATTCTACTGTTGGAATGATACATAGGAGCAAGTATGACACTCAATTCAATTCCCGAAATGTAATTAATAAAACTGTTTTGTAGTTATTTTTTTTGCTAGTTGATTCATCATTTCTCTAATTCAGTAATAAACGTACCGGTAGTATCCCCTACTACCAATAGATATCAGCCACCTTGTTTCCGAAGATTAAAAGTTATTATTAATATAAATATATAAAAGTTAACTCTTAAACATTGGCTTCAAGACACACATTATATATATTATATATATATATAATATATATATATATACATATATGTGTGTGTATGTATATTTCTATATAACATGTGTGTCTACATACATATCACACAGAATTGTAAATTTAAGGAGACTGAAGGGGGAATAGTTGGAGGTATTCGGTCAGCTTGCAGCTCCAGGTAAAAAATGCACACCCAAAAGTCAGCCACACAATTTCCATCGAAATCAGCATGACTTTCAGTTTGGATGAATATAAACATTTTAAAGTACTACATCAAGGAGGGTGTGGTAGTTGTGGTGCATAGCACAGTGACATGTTAAGTTCTCAGCAAATATGTTCATTCTTCATTGCTCCAGATTACTCAGCTGATGAAATATTTTTAATGTAAATAAGCTTGGGATTATGTTGAACGATGGATTCAACTAAACATGTATTGTCCAAAGTCCATAATTTATGAAAAATATAGTTGTTAAAAATAGGTGGGCCCAGATTCTACAAAAGTAGTTAAAGTATGAGGTAACATTCTTTCAAATAGGTAACTCAATTACTGTGATCGACTCATTGAGATAGGCATACCAAGTACTAACAGTGTAAGCTCAAATTACAGACTGGACAATCGTGATATTTGGTGTAAGACCCCAGCTTTCAGAGATTCTTTTTCAACGTTGGAAACTGTGTAATCTCATGATTCTAAGATCACACTAATGTAGGTTCGGTCTAAGTTTGGAACGCTAAAGGAACTTTCCCTGTCAGTGATGAGTTACAGACTTTACGTCGCAAAAATTGTGGACGATATGTCGCAAAAACGATAATCGGTAAAGGTGCAAATTTACTATAAATGTTGCACAAAGAGTGTCGACATTAGCCTTGATTACTGCCCAGACACTGTGAGGGGCAGAACTTTTGCGTCCCTTATTACAGCCTGGGAAACTTGCATTGTGCGGTTGTTATTGCCACAGCTGCCTTACCCAAAATAGGGTTGAAATGCAGATTTACAGACAGGCAGAATTTGAAATCTAAAATAAATAAGGATATACTTTTATCAGATAATAGTGTATTATAAAATAATGCGAAACAAAATTTTTAGTGAAACATTTTAAATAAATTTTTCATATATATTTATTATAGATATTTTAGAACTTAGTTTCTCCTTGAAAAGCATATTATTATAATAATATTGGCACTTGTGTAGAATTCGGACCCACCTCAGTTATTCCATTATAACTGTATTTTTGCCTATATTGGATCTCACACCAACTCTAGTCCTAAACTTTAGCGGGCTAAACATGATCAATCAGCATTCCCATGTACACTGTGTTTCACAAATATTGCATTTTGAGACACAAATAGTACTCTGATTTGTGCCAGTTGCCAAGCGCAGTGGTGCATATGTTACTGCACTGTGCACATGGAATAAGCGATAAACAATTTGTGTATGCTGACCGTACTGTCTTTTGTACGTCAAAAGTCTGCTGAGACGCGCGGTTTATAAACTATAAATATGCGTGAAATTAAACTTAAATGATTGAATTACCAAAATCAAGTATGCAAAGATAGTTATAATGTCAAAATTCAGGTGGGTCCTAATTCTACACACAAGTTCCTAAATATTAACTATTATCATAACCGTAAACCTGTAAATTAATACCAAACAAAAAGCTGCCGAGCACTAGAAGCAGTTAGGGCTAGCCCTAGGACCTAAATTTAGCGGTGTGGAACTGGGCGATAAATGGGCATTTTGCAGAAATCGATGCCATTCATAATATGTAACTCACGTCATTATCCCAGCTACCCGTTGCAAATATATTAGATGGCAGAATCACATGTTTTGGTGTAGGTTGCCATCGAATTTTGCTAATTTTTTGAGACACAAATTTTGCTACATAAGTCGTTTCTTCCGCCATTTCGAATCGCGCGCTGGAACATACGGGTTACAAGAGCAAAGAAAACGCACAGTTATTTCTTCATTTCCATTTCTACACAGTTTCTATCCTTCTCGGTGGGCAGACTTGCGATACGATACGATACGATACGATACGATACGATACGATACGATACGATACGATACGATACGATACGATACGATACGATACGATACGATACGATACAATAACCTTTAATAGTCCCCCAAAGAGGAAATCGTGTGGTACATATTCACATATCACAACGGCATTAGTACAGTGACAATTAGAAGTGACAGCTAGTGCAAAGTAGAAGGAAAGTAGCGCGCCCCATTGTATCCCCCCATCCTCCCCGATCATTTCCCCCTCCCCGATTTCGCGTTTAGTAGCCTATATAGCTAACAGAAGTGTGAAGAAATGTGTTTCGATAACGGTTCGTGCGTGTTCTTTCGGAAATGTATACCTACAACCAGATTATGCAGCATAGTAGATCGAATTCGTGCAATGGGTGAGAATTAAGTGTCCTTTAAGATGTCCCTTGTTTTTTTCTCATCATATATGTTTCGTAGAGTTCATCCACTGTAGGGAGTGTCGTGCCAATGGTTTTGCTGGCTGACCGTACTACACGATCTAGCAGTATTCTATTCTTAACTGATAAGCTTCCACCCCAACAAATTAGACAGGCAGGCAGATGGATATTTGTAATATCACAATTGTGATTTTTTATTTCCTTTCAGTTTCTCTGCACCACTAATCTCCCATTTAGCGGATTATTACCTCACGAATATTTTTTTATATTTAAAAAATTATATTTAACTTAACAAATAAATTTGACACTTTGTATTGCAAGTCATTGGTGACATAACTGGTTTTGATTTATTATGTTGTTTTGATTTATGCTATTTAAAAAACAATATATTATGGTTCCTTTATGGTCCCGCATAAATTGGTTGTGGATAATCCAGAGGCAAAGGTATATATGTCAGCTAGGCCTAGGAGCCCTAGCTCGGGGATGGGTGAATCGTAAAGTTTTTGGAAATATGGCATTGTGTTGACATACATTATTAACCGCCTCCACTTACTGGTAACTACTATACATGTTAAATGATTACATTATTTTTAATCTTAATTTGGATACAAAATATAGGCTTGATTTACACGGAGTTGATTTGTTTATCTTTTATGTTCAAAGCATGGAACGAAATGTTATTCAGAAGTAGTTTACAATACACTCACGGGATGTTTACGCATGCTCAAGAACACAAGTTCAGCGCCATTTTGGGAAGTGGGGAAGCGAAAATGTAATTTGACAATAACAATAACAACACTGTGTAGGAAACACCATAACGTTTATGTGAAGGCAAATTCACGAAATAAACGTTGCGACGATTTCAGTCATGATGCCAGACGTGCCTGTTCACAAAGCGAGGCTTTGTGTTTTCGCTGTGATAAACCTGGCAATCTTGCTGAACGTTCCGCGTTTGGAAGCGACCATGATTGTGTTGAATGCTACTAGCTGGCAGATTGCGAAAATGCCAGACGCCCCTGCGAGGTTCGGTCCTCGCCCCAGTGAACCATTGCATGGGTATCTGGCGTTTGCGGACCCTGTACACGGATGTACTAACATAAAGGGACCTAACGTAACATCTCGGACACTACAGTGGATAGTTCTGATCAAGCGTGATAAATGCGACTTCGACGTGAAGGTAAAGAACGCGCAAGACGCAGGCTACGATGCTGCCATCATTCACAATGTTGAGTCTGATGATATCATACCAATGGGATCAGGGTCAGTGCTCCACGACAGGGTCACCATTCCTTCAGTGATGATCGGAAAGACTGACGGGTACTTTTTATGGGAGTTGAACTTGAAACTCAACTATACTTTGATAATTGACTGGCCACCACCTTTCAATCCCGGCATCCTGCTGCCTTTTGCCATCGTGATGGGCATATGCTTTCTCCTGATGTTACTGCTGCTGGTTGCGAAATGGATCCAGGGTTATCGCCGCGAACGACGTTCCCGTCTATCCACGAAGCACCTCAAGAAGCTTCCGATAAAGAAGTTCAAGAAGGGTGATCAGTACGATGTGTGTGCAATCTGTCTTGATGAATATGAGGATGGGGAAAAGATCCGTGTTCTGCCATGTGCTCACGCCTATCACATCAAGTGCATCGACCACTGGCTGACAAAGAGAAAGCGCACGTGTCCCATCTGTAAGCGTAAACTGTTTCCTGGCGACCACGACACAGATTCTGAGAGTGGCACCGAGTCTGAGAGCGATAACGAGGCTACAAATGAAGTGGCGCCGCTGTTGACTGCACAGAATTCAAACTCGCGACGAGGCTACAGTGGAACAAATTATCGCTTGGGTGGAGCGGCAATCGGTGATGCATCTGATTCGTCTTCTGTAGATACAGTGTCGGATTATGACTGTTTGGCGACCCCATCCACCAGCGTCGATGTTCATGGTTCGAGTGCCAATACTGTTCATCTGATCAGAAATGAAGACAGCAGTAGCTACGACAGTGATAGTGACCATATACATATGCTTGCGGCTGTCGGAAATGAGCAAAATCCATCCATCCAAATTGTTGACGATCACTATGAGGTGGTGACTACTCCACTTCCCGCTGATGATGCTGGCAGTGCAGCAAGTCCTGAAGCAACAGGAAGTAAAGGCCTCTGGGGTTTGCAGAAGAATCGGGACAGACGAGACAACGATACTGAAGAAGTATGAGTTGTCTGAGACTCTGAGGTCATGGCAATTAACAGTGGCCAGCAACTATATGGAATCTTTGTCAGAAAGTGTTAAGTCAAAGTTCATTAAAGCATGCTAGGATGTCCAGAGATTTTGTGCGTTGTATGCACAGTTCTTTTTGGTACAGATTGCATGTATTTGTGTTTAGATTGTTCAGTATTATTTTTCAGAAAAATTGTGAAGTGTAAAATTGTTACTTCAAGAAACTTACAAGCACCTGTGAAGACTTGGTGCCAAATCTCACACAATTGGGACACGGTTTATCACATAATCTTATTATCATGCTAAGTTAAACTTAATCAGATTGTGTTTGCTTCAGAGAACATCATTTATTATGTCTATTACTCTAATGTAGTTTATACTTATCACTTTGAACCTTGCAGGCTCATCTTTGCCACTGGTTAGTTTCCAGTTGGTGTATCAAAGAGTGAGGTGTATTCCTCAAATATTGTATTTGTAGCCTCTGTAGCCATGTAACAAATATTGTCGTGTGTATATAGTGTTGTGCCTAAATATCGGGATACAACAGGTTCTATTTTTGTGATAAGTAAAAACATTACTTTGAATTGTATACATTGTATGTGCTTTCATTTATAGAAAACACATGTAACACTGCAGTGTGGGGGTTAAGCACAAAACATTGAAACTTTTTGAACTGTATTTTACTTTGCAACATTCTTCCTAAACAGTATTCCAGTGCCAACAAGTAATGGATACTTTGAACCTGACACCAATAAAATGTTTGGTTTTGTGTATACATTTGTGCCTTATAATACGATTTTACTAACATCATAAATAAACTAGTGGGACTTGTTTATTATCTAAATAATATTTGACATGTTGTCTTATCTATTCTAGCCAACATATTGAGGTTGTAGTTGTAATATTTATACCCATTTTAGTTTTTAAGCAGAAAAATGGCACTTTCCGTTTGTTTATTTTAATAGACCAGTGTAATGTCATCACGTGTCATACAATATGCTTATTAGAATGACACAATATATTCTGCTGCATGTAAGGGACAAATTGCAACAGGAGGCGCATGTTTTATGATATTGATAAGGGGAATGGCATGCATTATTAGTAATTCCCACTTACATGGAAGGAACATTGCGTGTGTTTGTAAGCTGAGACAATGCATTGCTTGCATCATTTTTGACACGTGTATTTGTATTCTGTGGAATTGGATTATTATAAAAAAATGTTACTGTACACTGCACAGACTTCCAGCAGGTGTGGATCCAGACTCATATTTGTACACAACTAAATGTGTAAAGTGACTTGTTAAATGTGATATTTATTGCATATCAGCTTTCTAACTTTAATCGTCATTAATTATGCTGTGTGCAACACGTATTGTTGATTGCTAAATAATAACACAATGTTCTACTCTTGCGGTTTGTCCCTGCTGTCTTATACAGTGGCAAGTGTCACGGATGCTTTCTCCCATATGTGAGTCACAAAAACCTCTAGTTGCACCCTGTTGAGGCTAACAAAAAACATCGAAATGTACAACCCCACCCCTGACATAAAACTGCTGCTGATGCACATTCTGATAAAATGGCATATATACACCATGTGATCCACACCTGTATATTGTAATGTAGACTGACCGATGATGTTGACATATATTGATAATATTCCACATAGTTGTTCCACTGGTCGATATAAATATTTGTTTAATGATTATCTAGTAGCGTAAACTTGGGTGAACTGACAAATATGTTATCTTCACTGAATGTGTCGGCAGAACCAAGATGCACACGTGTTTGTTTAGCAGATCTATGTTTTAAACAAGATGACATTGGTATATTGTTTACTTTTTTTTGTAAATATTGCATAAATTGTATGAGAAATGTGGTATTAGGGTGGGAAAATATGTACCCTAGGTCAGCATCTTGTTACACTGCAAGAATTTAATGTTTCCAGTATGGATAACAGTGCACCAGTGTGAACTGTCATATGAGCATAATGTTTAACTACTGTTGTTTTGCAGAAAATTATATGTAATGACATAACTTGCCACATTGTATGCTTGATATCAGAAATATGTCTTGAAATTCTTTGTAACTGCTGTGTCAAATAGGGATCTTGTATTCCTGTTCCTGCTACTCAAAGTACGAATCTCAAACAAAATGTGCTGGGTTTCACATGAATACCCCTTTATTGAATCCGGGGTATTACAGTTTTGTTTTTACCATTCTAAATTTTGTAGCAAATTTTTTATTTGATGTACATTATCATATTTTGCATTTTATGTAAACCTGTAAAAATGCAATGATGGGAGATACATACAGTGTGGCAGGTTTGACTTCAGCGATCTGCAGGGTTCACTTTGCTGGGTTGTAGCAGGAGTGAAGTATTGCATTGTTGGTTTCTTTCTGGAGCATATTGAATGTGTATAATAACCAATATTTACTCAGAGATGATTGTGATTAGATGTTCTTTTGTAATACACGGTGTGTTATATGGGGTGTTGCTTTATGGCTATTTGGGAGGGGTTCTCATTTGCGACCCTGTAAGGAGGTGCTACCCTTTTGCACCCTCAAGTACCTTTCAGCGAATCGCCTCAATTCTTTGTGATGTGCAAATAATAATACATTTTGTGTACTTTTGAAAAATTAATAAACTATATAACTTATAATACATGTGTCATGTTTCAAGAGTTTTGTGGGAGATGTGTTAATTATTTTGATCAATGTAATGTGAATGGTAAAACAATGGTCACTTTCATTACCCTGTAGCTGTCAAGGTGGTGATTATTAGCAGGAAGTGTGTTTAAGCAGTTGCATTGAATACTGGGGGACACATGTATCAAAGGGCTTTGAAGTTAACCCAGCAGATGTCCACTATATCATTATGTTTTGCTTACAATTTGAGCACTGCAATTAGAATATTTAAACTGCCAACACTTTGGTAAATGCAGTCTCTAGGGGCAGTATACATAACTATACATGACAGTTTAAATATATTAATATATATTATGTACATATTGTCAACATATTTATTCTAGTACAGCATAAATAAGCACATTATATTAAACTATGAGCAACAGACTTTACTTTAAGGGACCATCTCTGAGTTTTATAACAAGTAACCTTGCATCTTGTTTCATGTGAAACTCGGTCACATTGACCTGGTAAATTATCCTCATGTCCGTAACATACCATTAATTATGGTAATTTCCATACCCACATCTTCCACATGATCACATGTTTAGTGGTCACGTGATCTAACGGATCCTCGTTTCATGCTAAATAGAAATCACACGTTTGAAGGGTTTATTTAGAATGTGTCTTGCTGTTACTGGTACGTGTACGTGTATTAGTGGAAATAGTTCAACGAGAACAGCCAAAAGCAATATTGATGTGAGGGAGACCTTTGAACACGTGAGCAACAGTTGCACCAGGACGTGGTGCAGAAATGTCTGCTTTGTAATGTCTGCTTTGTCCTGGCTGAGTCAGCCCGGGGTCATTGTTGTTTACGACAAAGGGTAAGTTACAAACATGGGCCTACTGTCTAGACATGTACATGCTCTTAATTCCTACCAAGGTGGGAATTGTCAAAGTTGTACTTTATGGTTCTGTACTGCATGTGTGGTTGCATAGGTTTACTGTCTGAAGTGTAGCTTTGTATGTGGGTAGGTGGTGATTAAGTTGGCACCAGGCATGAAAATAAATTGCAAGAGTAGCACCATATATGACACATCTTCGGCGTTGCCGATTGTCTTGTACCCCTGGCAGATTATATAGCAAAATTCTGAATATACGTTCCGCTAATAACGTCACTAGCTGACAAGTTCCAGTGAATGCGGGAGTTAGACTTGGAGGTGTAGTTGTCTGAATACACAATACCACACAGTAGCTGGTGTGAATGGTTAATTAATGATATAGGATAAATCCTCAAAGACAAGGGCTTTGTATTGGAGCTGAAGTGCAGGTCAATTGTGATTGATATTCCTGTGACTGCATCTGTAATTAGGTAGTTGCACCTGCAATGTTTGCAAACAAACCATTCAGTTTGTGGACAAAGTCTACTTGCAATATGCAAGATTGGTGGACATACATGACATACAATTTTGTGAATATCTCATCAACAGATACCACGTGGATGATTTTGGATATTGTAATGGACATAGCCAGTCCAAATTAGCATGTCTAGAAATAAATTGTTGCTGTGGTTGAACAACATGGTTGATGTAAAATTTTCTGAATCGTTTCCTCATTTTCGTTGTATCCGTATCTATGGGGACAATTTAGATAAACTGTGGTGGTCTCCGGTGAATTAATAAACACCCAAATGTATTTGTTATGATGCTGAGAGTGGGGTGTTTACTTAGTCTAAAATTTGGCACCAGTCCATTGTCACGATTTCTGCTTGTCACAACAAGTCTCGAATCTTGACCCATCAATTTATAAATACATTACATATATATATATACTTTTGATTGACGGAATTGGAGCAGTCAAGTGGCCCGGCCACGTGTGTGAAGCATATCTGTCTGGTCAACTAGTCCCAGAATGATGCTTAAATTACCAGCATCACAATTCCAAGCCAGCTCATTGGCTGTTTACGTTTCTTACTAGTAAGCAAACGAGTTTGAAGCGGAGATATCTGGCCGACTTGTTTTATGCATGACACTTGTTTGAATTCAAAGTCCACAGACTTGTTTACACAGACGTGACTCACTATATTATAAAAACATTTCCACATATATATACCCTGGGTAGTAACTATTTCTGTTATTAGTTATAATATGTCTGTGAAGGATTTCAGGAAAACAGATAAACAAACAGCAATTTGTGAGACTACATTGGACACCATTTCAGATTTGATAAACAAAAAACGCCATAGCTATCAATTCCTGATTTTGTATTTTTAAGACATTCTAGTAATGCTCAAGTTTTCATCTAAGCCGTAAGGGACAGGTACACATTTTTTGGGTAAAATATCAAACTGCAGATACAGTTGTTTATCATGTTAAAAGTTTTGCCTTGACAATTTTCATGTACATAGTTTTAGATTGTATTTTACAGTATGGGGCTTAAACACACCAAGTGTTTTGTTGGAGTCTTTAAGTGAACACATTGACAGCTATGCATAAGTTAAGATCCATAACATAATACAACCACTAGCATTTCCTAAACAAAGCATTACGACCATACTGTTGAAAACAAAGGACTGCTGAGGTAAAACAAAGAACTAAATATATATATATAAAAGCTTTAATAACCGGTCAAGTACATTTTATTGCAGATGCCAAATAAGCTGTTTACAAATATCTGGATATAAACTAGAATGAATAGAAAACAACAAAGATATCCAGTATTGGAACAAACTGGTTATAACTGCCAGAAATGAGTTTTTCATACTGGCATTACAACCCAGTACAGACCTCTGTCAGTTGCTAACATTCTGCACCAGCAGTTTATTTCTAACTCCACAGTCTGCAATCAGGTTGTACTTCACACTATAAACAACAATGCTACTGCCCTTACAGGGATGAATACAGTTGTATTGATATCAAGATTATTTCATTGAAAAGCTGGTCATGTTGAATAACCAGACTTAACATGCTACATGTTAGAAAACTTGGATGTCTTGTATGTCAGGCATACATCGCCTCCGGGATCATGTTTCTGTGGGTTGTATGATAGGCTGTCAGTCATAGATCCCCTCCAGGATCATGTCTGTGTGGGTGGTATGGAGGGCTGTCAGTCGTAGATCCCCTCCAGGATCATGTCTGTGTGGGTGGTATGGAGGGCTGTCAGTCATAGATCCCCTCCAGGATCATGTCTGTGTGGGTGGTATGGTGGGCTGTCAGTCATAGATCCCCTCCAGGATCAGGTATGTTTGGGTGGTATGGAGGGCTGTCAGTCATAGATCCCCTCCAGGATCAGGTCTGTTTGGGTGGTATGGAGGGCTGTCAGTCATAGATCCCCTCCAGGATCATGTCTTTATGGGTGGTATGGTGGGCTGTCAGTCATAGATCCCCTCCAGGATCATGTCTTTATGTGTGGTATGTAGGGCTGTCAGTCATAGATCCCCTCCAGGATCAGGTCTGTTTGGGTGGTATGGAGGGCTGTCAGTCATAGATCCCCTCCAGGATCATGTCTGTGTGGGTGGTATAGGTGGTCATAGATCCCCAGGATCATGTCATGAGATGATCCCCTCCAGGATCATGTCTGTGTGGGTGGTATGGTGGGTTGTCAGTCATAGATCCCCTCCAGGATCATGTCTGTGTGGGTGGTATGGAGGGCTGTCAGTCATAGATCCCCTCCAGGATCATGTCTTTATGTGTGGTATGTAGGGCTGTCAGTCATAGATCCCCTCCAGGATCATGTCTGTTTGGGTGGTATGGAGGGCTGTCAGTCATAGATCCCCTCCAGGATCATGTCTTTATGGGTGGTATGGTGGGCTGTCAGTCATAGATCCCCTCCAGGATCATGTCTGTGTGGGTGGCATGGTGGGCTGTCAGTCATAGATCCCCTCCAGGATCATGTGTGTGGGTGGCATGGTGGGCTGTCAGTCATAGATCCCCTCCAGGATCATGTCTGTGTGGATGGTATGGAAGGTTGTCAGTCATAGATCCCCTCCAGGATCATGTCCCGGCGCTGTTGCAGGTCTGCGTATCTCGTCTGTAGTTCTTTCTCTCGCTCCATCTGTCTGTTCACATCGTCTGTGAGAGACTGAAACACACGAATGTACGACTGATTCAGGCTGGTCTGAGTGACACATGACTGAACACAACAAGTTGACTGAATCCACTAGGTGTAACTGAAAATGATGGGTATGACTGGAGATGATGCAAGTACGACTGAGTATGACAGACACATATAACTGAAATTAGTCCACATATCATTTAAATTGAATCACATATAACATCGATGGATAATATACCTGAAACTTATGACTAATAATTATATACATAAACTTGTGTATATCAACTGAAACTGATGGATCCATACCTGAAACTGATGAAACTGATGAAACACTAACATGTACCTGAAACTAGTGAAAATGTCACTGAAACTGAACATTACCGTGTCGCTTCTCCCCTGAAGAGGCAGTCAAACTTACCTCTAACCGCTTTGGTATTGCGCCCACTTCATGCTGCCTGAGGTGGTCGAAGGTTTTGTACTCTACATACGTCTGTTCCACCTGCTCGTACATGTCCTGTACCTGCTTCATGAGGCCCTGGGCTCGTGACTGCAACATACACACACAGGTAATACACTCCATTGAGGACATACACCCAGCCTAGGCTCTCGATTCATTGTACACTAATCACATCAGGCATGCCTAGGCTCATTTATTTTGACTCTCTTTTCTCGTGGCATAATTTAATTTCTGCATTACCTTTATTTCTATTTTATATTAACCTATTTATATTTTTGTTATACCTATTTATATTAATTCAGCTAAATGAGTTTGTCTTATTTCTACCCAGATATTTTTATCAAAGGATATATTTTAATATATTTCATTACTGTATTCTATTAATGTGTTTATATTTTAGGATTATTGCAATGGATTGTAATGCATTTTAAATGACCATAATATGTAACATTCGATATGTTATAAAGCACCACAAACAATTTATAATTAGATGTGGAGCTATGAAATAAAATATAACATTATTATTATAAAATGCTGGCAATATCCGAGCTGCTTGTGTGCAACACTGAGAAATATAATTACGTACAATGTCTGCGAACTTTGACATCTGACTCAACGTTACTATATGTAACTGGTAAATGTTGCCGATGATTTTGAAAGATCTGTTACCATGTCACCAACTCACCTGATAGCCACCGAGCAGAACTTTCAACTTTTTCTCTAGTTTCGCAGCTCGTTTTGCCTCCTTAGTCATATGACTTCTGTTGTTCTGAAAGAAAACGACAGTAAAAACGAGGTAAGTAATATGTAGTGCCTAGGTGTTGTTTTAGCTTTCAAAAACATTACATTATATCTAAAAAATTTAATTGCTGAATGAAGCTGATAGAAATTTGTTATTTCAGTAATTTGTATTATGATACGGAATAGTCATATTGAAGGTGGTAGTATGTTAGCCTGTCAGGTGTTTTGGGGTCTTTGGTGGCCAAAGAACCCAAAATGCAAGTATTACACATGAAGGAGTTGTGGACCATCACCACATAGTGCTTGGAAATAAATCAACACATCCTCACAAGCCAGGAGTCATTGCGCCACGCTACATACCCCTGGCCGGTCATCTCTGTAAAGCTGGGGAGTGAGCAGAGTTGAACTATACAATTATACCAACTGACTTCACCAGTCACTACTGTGTCAGCCGTGGGAACAGTGTAAATACCTGGCCCAATTTGAAGATGGATACACGACTGGTGGGAATCTCTATATAATACACATTCACATCCTCTAAAGATTGAATGCAACACAAAGGGCCAAGGGCCAGACTGAGGATCAAGG
The DNA here is from genome assembly GCA_025642075.2 of Ridgeia piscesae. Taxonomy (NCBI): domain Eukaryota; kingdom Metazoa; phylum Annelida; class Polychaeta; order Sabellida; family Siboglinidae; genus Ridgeia; species Ridgeia piscesae. The sequence goes on from JAODUO010000550.1 coordinate 84,467, forward strand.
GCCAGACTGAGGATCAAGGGCCAGACTGTGGATCAACGGCCAGACTGTGGATCAAGGGCCAGACTGTGGATCAAGGGCCAGACTGTGGATCAAGGGCCAGACTGTGGATCAAGGGCCAGACTGTGGATCAAGGGCCAGACTGTGGATCAAGGGCCAGACTGTGGATCAAGGGCCAGATTGGGGATCAAAGGCAAGACTGTGGATCAAGGGCCAGACTGTGGATCAAGGGCCAGACTGTGGATCAAGGGCCAGACTGTGGATCAAGGGCCAGACTGTGGATCAAGGGCCAGACTGTGGATCAAGGGCCAGACTGTGGATCAAGGGCCAGACTGTGGATCAAGGGCCAGACTGTGGATCAAGGGCCAGACTTTGGATCAAGGGTCAGACTGTGGATCAACGGCCAGACTGTGGATCAAGGGCCAGACTGTGGATCAACGGCCAGACTGTGGATCAAGGGCCAGACTGTGGATCAAGGGTCAGACTGTGGATCAACGGCCAGACTGTGGATCAAGGGCCAGACTGTGGATCAAGGGCCAGACTGTGGATCAAGGGCCAGACTGTGGATCAAGGGCCAGACTGTGGATCAACGGCCAGACTGTGGATCAACGGCCAGACTGTGGATCAACGGCCAGACTGTGGATCAAGGGCCAGACTGAGGATCAAGGGCCAGACTGAGGATCAAGGGCCAGACTGTGGATCAACGGCCAGACTGTGGATCAAGGGCCAGACTGTGGATCAAGGGCCAGACTGTGGATCAACGGCCAGACTGTGGATCAAGGGCCAGACTGTGGATCAAGGGCCAGACTGAGGATCAAGGGCCAGACTGTGGATCAAGGGCCAGACTGAGGATCAAGGGCCAGACTGAAGATCAAGGGCCAGACTGTGGATCAACGGCCAGACTGTGGATCAAGGGCCAGACTGTGGATCAAGGGCCAGACTGTGGATCAAGGGCCAGACTGTGGATCAAGGGCCAGACTGAAAATCAAGGGTCAGACTGTGGATCAACGGCCAGACTGTGGATCAAGGGCCAGACTGTGGATCAAGGGCCAGACTGTGGATCAAGGGGTTGGTGTTGGCACCAATAAAAACACATTTACTTACAAGTTTATTCACTTTGCAACATGAAATGACAGGCAGAAATAAAAACTAGGATTCTGACAAGAGGAATTAAAACGTTATTGAACACTACACTTTGATGGCAGGACTGACTCACCTCTAGTCGCTTCTCGAGTGATTCAATGCGTTCTTTCTTCGTGGCCAGGTTGGCCCGGGTGTACCTGTTCTGGGAGGGAAGGAAGAGCACCTGGGCATAGCACTCCTCCCACACCTGGGTGTAGGACTCGAGGGAGAGCTCCCCGTGTCCCATCTTCTGTCTCACGTAGTCCATCTCCGTCTCAAGCAGCTCCCGAGCCTGGGGAAAAACAAATGTCACAAATGTGAATAATTGTGCATTATCTATGCATTAGAAAAAAATATATATCGGATTCATTCTATTAGGCATACGGTAAGGTTACAAAGTGCTTAACTAAACTTGATTCTTTGACAATAAGATGGCGGCTCCACCTAGTGGCACTGGTGTAGTTTCACTGTTTCCAACAGGTGGAGACACCAAATTTGCATGTTCAAACTAACATGACACCAGCGATGTCAGTGGTTGACAGGAAGTAATTACAATCAATGATGGATCTGTTACGATACATTTTTGTCATAGGTCGATGTCAGTCACTGCTGAAAATGGGGGTGTACGCTAATTTGGGCATGTACACTTAATAGAATGAATACAGTCATTTGCACAGCAACTATTCACAATAACTTGTACAGTAACTATTCATAATACCACAGTATTTTGTAAACATACAGTGTGCCACTGTGTTTGTAATGAATATTTGTGGAGACGTAATAATATTACTGTCAACAATCTACAGGATATAAAACAATAAAACGATGGAGCTTTTGGAGTCCTCACAACACCTTCGTCAGTGACCTCTCAGTCATATTGTGATTTTGTCAGGGGTCAAGTTATCAAGTGATGACCACCAATGAAGTCACATGACGCTCCTAAAAGGACATATCGGATTTGGAACAGCAATTATGATCGAAACTGAATCCAGTAATAACGCGTATGCCGAAATTGTTTTTGTAATGTTGCAAGGAGACTAAAAACACAGTGTCTGGATACATGCAGTCATTACGATAAGTACATACCATCATTGTCGCATTTACAAAAAGTCTTTTGCATACCTTCTCAATGAGCTCAGGGTCGACTGGCTGCAGAGGATGCTGCTCAAGGTAGGCAAGATGAGTGGCCTTGGTGACTGAGGCCTTCTGTGACGGCTTCACCCCCTTCTTGGTGCTCACCAGTCCCTGCTGGGCCAGGGTAGGGTTGTACACGGCGTCGTGATGGAGCATCTTCATCATCTCCTTCTTGATCAGTTCCTCTGCCTGAAACAACATTCGTTAAACGTACCATCTTTTTTTCTTCTTCATAAAACTAAGCTCAAAATTGACACAAACATCTTTCTCTGTTCCATCAAGTCATCTGACATTATAGCCAGCTTCTGAAAAATGCAAGACACATTTGCTGAAATCGCATTCCTCCCCTACACCTTTGGGGTTCCATGTTCCAATACAACTCTTGCCTGTCGCCAGCTGTTAATGATTATGCTTACTGATTTTATATGTCACGCCTTTGAGCTCGGATTTTCAGAGACTTAGATGTTTGAGAAATTTAAATATTATTATATAAATGAAATAACCATTAAATGAACCAGATAGCTACTATGACCGCGACTATAATTGTGACGTGTTCTAACGAAATGAGTTGTATGTCAAAAAATTAATAATTTGCTAGTCACATCTTTGGAGAGAAGATAATATTAAGATTTCCAATAATATAAAAAATCATGGACCAATCTCACACACAGCCAAAGTTATTGGACATTGAAAAGGCTTGCGGTAGAAAAATTTCAAATGGAGAAAAACACATTTAAAGTTCGTGGTCACATAAGTACGTCATCATTCCAAAATTGGCTGT
>JAODUO010000550.1:92500-102500 GCA_025642075.2 Ridgeia piscesae
TAATTTGTAGAAACGCAATATGACTCTATGAACTCTTGTGTCGAACAATATTTTCATAGCAGCTAGTCTAAGGAATCCACTAACACAAGTTTCAAAAATATCCAAAACATGATATCACCATGTCAAAGTTTGCAGCTGTGAAGAGTGTTTAGTGTACACATTTAAAAGTGTAGTCAACACTCACCATGCCCGGGAGTTCTGTAGGGTGTTCCTAGAACTGTGTTTGGTGTCTGTGCTGACTGGTGACGAGGGGTAACACCAGTGAAGTCAGACTCATGTAGGGGTGTGTTTAAGCCGCCCTTCAGTGGGGTGTCAACATTCGTAAGAGCCATGATGTTTTGTGCTTCCTAAAAATAGGGTCGCCAGATTATTTCCAAAGACACCTATTGCAAGAAACTTGCAACTATAACAAGTTGTTTACCAACATGTATTACTTATTCAGGGATGAATCACAATCAGCTCATAATCTATTATCAAATAGAAAACATTGTTAAGCTTGAGAACTTTTTCAAAACAGAACTGCCATTTTACAGATGATATTATTTCTTGTTACAATGAGTAAAATATTCCGGTGACAGGTAAATCGTGGATCAGACATATAAGTAAATGACTCATTGACTAAATGAGTAACTAAACGTGACCAAGTGAGTAAATGACATGAATGCCAATTTGACTAAATTAGTAACCAAATGATTAAATGAGTGACACTGTCAGTGAATTAGTGATCAAACAAGTACAAAATGATTGAACATAATGAGAAAACAAATGACCAAATGAACAGATGTGATAAAGTCATTATAAGTAAATGAATTAGCAACCACATATGTAACTGAATGACTACAAAGTAAACAAATTATCAACGAAATGAGTGAGAGACCACACAAATGACCAAGTCAACGAGACACTCTGACCCACCATGAGAATGTTGTCCTGAACTGCGGGAGTCCGAGGCGTGCGCAGACCTCCCAGATTTGGTGTGACCGAGTAGTCGCTGAGGAGTGCACGTGAAGCGCCATCTAGTGGACCGCTCTCCTCTGCCTGCTGGCGTGCATATTCACTCGCCTGGCCGACCTTGACGACCTCCTCTAACTCAGCGTCCGAGATCTGGGGCGTGGGCAAGACCAGCTTGCTGCGTTTCTTGATAGGTTCTGCAAATCTGCAGTTGCACACAGATTCTTAGCGGAAGCATGAGATAGTGTTTGGAATCACATTGATTTTCAGTTGATCGCCAGCTTGGCAAAACAGTTTATATCCATAGTATAATTTGTAAACATGCAGCCAGTCTAAAAACAGTATGGTCACTAAGTGGTAGTATTAAAGCAACAAATCAGTGGAAGGTGACATCAACTAATATTGCGGTGAACGAATATACAACATATTTTATGAAAATCAAATTAGACTCAAGGTTTCTGTATGATGGATGCACCTTTATCGACTTGTAAAACAAATTTCTTGTAAGTGGAGTCTGAATCAGCAACTCTTTTAACCATATCTTTAGTTAGAACAGCAATGGCAAAGCTGTAAGCCAAACTTTGAAGTTCATTTTCTCAAAGTGTACATTTGGTGTGCCCACCTGTGTTATTCTCAATATCTCCTCTCATGTTAGTGCAAATGATGCTAATAGTTAGACTGTATAATAAAATGTCTACATCAAATATTGGAGGGGTGTAGTGTGGGTAGATTTGAGCCAATACTAAATGCATCATGCTTTTAGAATTTGAGCCATCACTGAGAGAGACCATCGCTGAGTGAGACCATCCCTGAGTGAGACCATCATTGAGAGAGACCATCATTGAGAGAGACCATCGCTGAGTGAAACCATCCCTGAGAGAGACCATCCCTGAGTGAGACCATCCCTGAGTGACACCTTCCCTGAGAGACCATCGCTGAGTGAAACCATCGCTGAGTGAAACCATCGCTGAGAGACCATCACTGAGTGAGACCATCCCTGAGTGAGACCATCGCTGAGTGAGACCATCGCTGAGAGAGACCATCGCTGAGTGAGACCATCGCTGAGAGAGACCATCGCTGAGAGAGACCATCACTGAGAGAGACCATCACTGAGAGAGACCATCGCTGAGTGAGACCATCATTGAGAGAGACCATCATTGAGAGAGACCATCGCTGAGTGACCATCCCTGAGTGAGACCATCCCTGAGTGAGACCATCCCTGAGAGACCATCGCTGAGTGAGACCATCCCTGAGAGAGAGACCATCGCTGAGAGACCATTGCTGAGTGAGACCATCCCTGAGAGAGACCATCGCTGAGAGAGACCATCGCTGAGTGAGACCATCCCTGAGAGACCATCGCTGAGAGAGAGACCATTGCTGAGAGAGACCATCGCTGAGAGAGAGACCATCGCTGAGAGAGACCATCGCTGAGTGAGACCATCCCTGAGTGAGACCATAGTGAGAACCATCCCTGAGTGAACCATCCCTGAGAGACCATCCCTAGAGAAGACCATCCCGAAGACCATCCCTGAGAGACCATGCTGAGAAGACCATCAAGAGACCATCCCTGAGAAGACCTCGCTGAGAAGACCATCGCTGAGAGAACCATCCTGAGAGAGACCATCTGAGAGAGACCATCGCTAGAGAGACCATCGCTATGAAGAAACCATCCTGATGAGACCAACGCTGAGGAGAGACCATCCCTGAGTGAGACCATCCCTGAAGAGACCATCGCTGAGAGACCACCTGAGTGAGACCATCGTTGAGTGAGACCATCGCTGAGTGAGACCATCGCTGAGTGAGACCATCGCTGAGTGAGACCATCCCTGAGAGAGACCATCGCTGAGAGAGACCATCCCTGAGTGAGACCATCCCCGAGAGAGACCATCCCCGAGAGAGACCATCCCCGACAGAGACCATCCATGAGAGAGACCATCCCTGAGAGAGACCATCCTTGAGTGAGACCATCACTGATAGACCATCGCTGATAGACCATCGCTGAGAGAGACCATCCCTGAGAGAGACCATCGCTGAGAGAGAGACCATCCCTGAGAGAGACCATCCCTGAGAGAGACCATCGCTGAGTGAGACCATCCCCGAGAGAGACAATCCCCGAGAGAGACCATCCCCGACAGAGACCATCCATGAGAGAGACCATCCCTGAGTGAGACCATCCCTGAGAGAGACCATCGCTGAGAGACCATCGCTGAGTGAGACCATCCCTGAGAGAGACCATCGCTGAGAGAGAGACCATCCCTGAGAGAGAGACCATCCCTGAGAGAGACCATCCCTGAGAGAGACCATCGCTGAGAGACCATCGCTAAGAGACCATCATTGAGTGAGACCATCCCTGAGAGAGACCATCCCTGAGTGAGACCATCCCCGAGAGAGACCATCCCCGAGAGAGACCATCCCCGAGAGAGACCATCCCCGAGAGAGACCATCCCTGAGTGAGACCATCACTGAGAGACCATCGCTGAGTGAGACCATCGCTGAGTGAGACCATCGCTGAGAGACCATCGCTGAGAGAGACCATCGCTGAGAGAGACCATCGCTGAGAGAGACCATCGCTGAGAGACCATCGCTGAGAGACCATCACTGAGAGACCATCACTGAGTGAGACCATCCCTGAGAGAGACCATCCCCGAGAGACCATCCCCGAGAGACCATCCCTGAGAGAGACCATCGCTGAGTGAGACCATCCCTGAGAGAGACCATCCCTGAGAGAGACCATCCCCGAGAGAGACCATCGCTGAGAGAGAGACCATCCCTGAGAGAGACCATCCCTGAGAGAGACCATCCCCGAGAGACCATCGCTGAGAGAGAGACCATCCCTGAGAGAGACCATCCCTGAGAGAGACCATCCCTGAGAGACCATCGCTGAGAGAGAGACCATCCCTGAGAGAGACCATCGCTGAGTGAGACCATCGCTGAGAGACCATCGCTGAGTGAGACCATCCCTGAGAGAGACCATCGCTGAGAGAGACCATCGCTGAGAGACCATCACTGAGAGACCATCACTGAGTGAGACCATCCCTGAGAGAGACCATTCCTGAGAGACCATCCCCGAGAGACCATCCCTGAGAGAGACCATCGCTGAGTGAGACCATCCCTGAGAGAGACCATCCCTGAGAGAGACCATCCCTGAGAGAGACCATCCCTGAGAGAGAGACCATCCCTGAGTGAGACCATCCCCGAGAGAGACCATCGCTGAGGAGACCATCTTTGAGAGACCATCCCTGAGAGAGACCATCCCTGAGAGAGACCATCCCTGAGAGACCATCGCTGAGAGAGAGACCATCCCTGAGAGAGACCATCCCTGAGAGAGACCATCCCTGAGAGACTTGACTCACTTGTTCTGACTAGCGATGGCACCGGGGAGATCATTTTCTTTCCGCTTCTTCAGTCGGTCCTTGTCCTTCTTTCTTTCTCTCTGACAACATCAACATACAAGATTCAGTCATTTACAAATACGTGTTACTCTTAAACAATAAAATAAATACACAAATTTGCTTCTATACCCCAAACAATGTATGTAATAAGAGCGGCATCTGGCTGAAATCACCCAAAAGTATCACATGACCGGATGCCAACCACACTCCGATTCACCGTTTTCAGTGGCTGAACTTATATTCATCAGAGTTCTGCATAGGAACCAGCCAGGGGTACTGCTGCCTGTTACTGAGGTAACCAGCAGCGCCCCCTGGTGAGCAACGATGAGTGAATAAAGTAAGACAAGAAATGAGACTCACAGCCTCCTTGTCTCCCCGTCTCTCTCCCTCCAACTGCTGTTGTCTCAGTCTCTTAAAGTCTGGGTCCAGCGGGTCATAAGTCTCATTCGCAGTGTCGTAGAAACCTGAAACACACGGTCGGCCAATGAGTGGATCAAATGCAACCAATTATTTATTGATTTTCTATTAAATATAATTAAATTAGCTACTAGATTCAAAATCTGTGTGATTCCTTTCAATTTTTTTTAGAGTTTAATAAATAAATATAGCTGACATCTTAAACCACTGGAAAACAGAAACCTAAAATGAAATTTAGTCACATAACCTATGTGATAGCAACTATCTTGAAATGAAAACACTTCCATAATAAAATGACGCCTGAATATTGTAGAACTATTACCAATTTAGACTCCAAGTTACATTATATCCAAGTAGTTTTTATTTTAATAATCATGTTGAAATTGACTCTATGCAGGTTTAGATAACAACTGTAAACGTTTAACTGACGCGGCTGTACGCAAAATGTTAACCTGAATACAAAACACTTTACAAATGATATCTGTCAGTAGTGTTAGGTAGTTTTCATATTTTACGACAACTCTAAGTGCAATAAATAAACACATCAGTTGAGTAAGACAGTCTACCTGGCGCTGGTTTCTTCTCAAACGGAATCTCAGCATTGTAGTCAACACCGCGTTTCTTCCTCCTTTTCTGCCGAACTCTACAAAATCACAACTTTAACAATAATCAGCAGAATTTTTTTAATACTGTAGTGACTATAGGTATCCACGCATAGTATGTTATTGCGCACACACAATCTACCACCACAATAATATAGTTTGTTTACATGCCTGAAAATGTACAACACATAGTAAATATGTGTTCAGACACCACTAAAACGTCTGTACTTTGTGCATTTGGAAAGCTGAGAATTTTATTACATTTAGGTGTCTGAATATAAATCGTTGTTATGGTACAAACCTTATAAAATAAATTTTACTTTAAATCCAATGAGATTAAGCTTAAAAATTTGCAAACAATTTCAATTACCTGTTTAAAGTATAAACATTTACATTGCCCTGGCACCGTCTTAGAATACTCACTCAATTCCGGCTGCTCTCAATTCTCGCCTTTTCTGTAGTGCGGCCAGACGTCTGAGCAAGAAGAACAGATGTCAGTATCAAACACACGACCATTAAAGACCAATGACCCTATTGGCATATCGATAATCAAACAAGTCTCAATATATCTGACATTTTTTTTAATACATCTGTACATCCACTGTAAGCAAGCATTTATACGAGTATGTGTTCAAGTCATGTATATCCCTTTGTAATAAAGCATTATTTTATGATTAGCTTGGCTAATAAGTTTACTATTGCTACACATATCTCTAGTTCTACATTTGCAAAGTTTGGCAATGATATTTCTGTAAGTATTTTCATTCAACACTTACTTGGACGATAACAGGAGAGAGCAGAAAGGTTACTAGAAAACTCCACCAATAATAGCAGCACAGGGCTGGTTTCACGAAGCGTTTGTTATGTATAAAGTTTCATATGCATACATTTGTTTACATAAACTGGCTTCAAAATGCATTTAAACTGTACTTTCATAGTCTACTTAGATAACTTGAAATAATCACACACAAGCACTGTGGGAACAATTATGCATAACAACATCAAGTTCTTTTATATAACACTGTGTACATACATATTTTGCTTAGTGAAACCAGCACCATGACTCTGGCAAGCACAATGGAATAAAGAAATTTAGTAGAATTCCTATGTTCCCTACCTGGCTTCCTCAAGTTGTTTTTCCCTTGCCTTCCTCTTTGCCTTCTTGCCCTGTGTATTGGCAAGTCGAGCTCTCGCTTCAGATAACATCTCCAGTTCTATGAGACAAACAGGCAGAATAATACAACTGCGACTAGAATAAAACAGAATTAATATAATTATTTTACTTTGCCTAAAAGAAATATGCTCATCAATACTGGATAGCATAAACACAGACAGTCTTTGACATAAGCACTGGACTGACTGGACCTGTCCTGATAAGAACAATGACAACAGTGGATCGTAATTTTTTCCAGTTTATCTTTTTTAAATCTGCAAGTTATGTAAATAAAGCTGCCAAAGAGAACGCCTTTTGAGAAAATTAGCTTGCATTAAAATCAAAAAAAAAAATTTAAGAAACAGTTTGGTTGCAAAAGTAGCTCTCGGCAGAAATGTCAATGGTAGTTCCAATTTGTAGTATGTACACAAATTGTGTCATTTACCAGATCCATGTATGCATGTTACACATAAGCTTTATAACGCACCATCTTCGTCCATATCCACCGGATCTGGTCGGGCCGGTTTGGTTTCTGGGTTGGGATCTATCTCTCCTGGTTTCAACTTCCTGGGATCATCGTCTCCCACTTCGCCTTCCCTCTGCTGTGCCTTATCCCTGTTCCACATTTACATATTGAAATTAAACTGTGGAAAAAGGTGATTTTTCTAAATATATTCTTATGGTAAATTTAAGAAATTATTTAATGATGTAATAAAAACAAGATGCTAGACGATTAATGCAAAATGCCACCTGGACATTTGCATTATATCTTACATATAATTTCTTGCAATTATTAATTAATTACATGTAATTTGTTTTACTATAACTGTGGTATATTCAACTAGAAATAAATGTGACCTCAAAAATAAATAAAATATGATATGTTACCCATAACAATGAATATTATAACAATGAACATTCTAACTTCACAACTTTTATAATCAGTAAAATATCCTGTACGAGTCATATAACAATATTATTCTGATCAGTATTATGATATACACACACATTTACACTGCATAAAAATGGTTGTAACAATAATTAGCGTTAAACCAACAAAACTTCCCATGACTACTTACAGGAGGAATTCATAATGTTCGAGACACTGGGCTGCAGTCCTTCCAATGATGGGCGCAATTGTTCTCCACTGAGTCGGCATCAACTTGGCGAGGTGGAGTAACTTCTCCTCCTCTTCTCTGCTCCATTCTGTCTTCTTGATGCTTGGGTCAAGCCATTCAAACCAGCGAGACTTGCACTGTTTGGCTGACTTCCTGTGCAGCAGCGATGCAATACGCGACCACTGGTTCTTGCCATATTTCATCACAGCCGCCTTCAGAATCTCATCCTGCAAAAATAAACCAGCAGAGAATAAAGTCTTCAAACTATATATAATTTTTTTAAATATTGCTAGTCATGCTAGATAAAAATTAAAACAGATTATAAGATTCATAATGTAACTTGTCAAAAAGACAACAAAATTTGGTCATCTAATAAATAATTTCCAAATGACAGGCATCCAAGTAAACATGTACTATATAATGTATGAAAGCCTATAATGTATTACCGAATTTACTAGGCCTAAGGACTTCATGTCCCAAGTCACATATGTCCTAGCCTCCTAGGTGATATGCCTAAAATTTATTATTAAACATTTATTTATGTTATTTTTGCAGTTACTTTTCAACATAAATCATTGGATATTAGCACGAATGTTGGCACTCTAGTGGAACATTTCAAGCCAATATTATAAACATTACTTGGTATCTTTTTTTGGACATATCGTCCACTATTTTGGGACATATCCACTATTTTTGGGACATAAGCAACCTGGGACATAATGTCTGTATAACGTGTTATGGCCTACGCTCCTCGGTAACACAGGCTACGTCATACTCATAACATGCACATTTTCGTTTATGTTATTTTTAATAGTCTTGACACTCGTCTTTTAAATTTTAGTGTGCTGGCTAACACTCCTGGACCTGGTCAAACAATTTGTACTGCACATACGTGTGCTAAATAATCTATAATAAAAATGTATTTCTTATAATAATGTATTTATTATATAGTTCCCCGCCGTGCTTACATCATTAGTTTATTAATTGTATGCGGAATACATCCTAGGAAGAAGAATCCCCTTGCAACTGTGTATTCAATGAAACTTTACATTATCGCCCAATGGAAGCGCATTTAGCGCGCACGTAGATTGTAGGCGTACATGACTTAAAAGTGATTTAAGAGCAAGCACTTACTTCCGTGTTTCGCCATACACCACCCTTTATCATAATACGAGGCATCTTTGCTTATTTTGTAGTCACCTAGATAAAGGAGAAGAATACGCGTGTTAAATTCAAGCAGCAAGTTGGCTAAATTTAGCCAATGCGCCCTCTGTCGGAAAACACTATCCTATCAAATCCTCATGCTCAGTTGCGCCCTCTGGCGTCCTCTGGCACATAATTACTCAATATTCAATCAAGGATTCTATAGGATCCTTGATAATGCCGAATATTCCGAATCGTCCAATGCGGAATATACATTAATAGGTAATGATAATGAGTACTACAACAATAACAATTATAAAAAACATAACTCACTGACTCCATCATTCCACCATCCTCTCACTCACTCACTCACTCACTCACTCACTCACTCACTCACTCACTCACTCACTCACTCACTCACTCACTCACTCACTCACTCACTCACTCACTCACTCACTCACTCACTCACTCACTCACTCACTCACTCAATCAATCACTCACTCACTCACTCACTCTATCTCACTCACTCACTCACTCACTCACTCATGAGTTCACTCATGAGTTCACTCATGAGTTCACTCATGAGTTCACTCACTCATGAGTTCACTCACTCATGAGTTCACTCACTCTTGAGTTCACTCACTCTTGAGTTCACTCACTCATGAGTTCACTCACTCATGAGTTCACTCACTCATTCACTCATGAGTTCACTCACTCATTTAAGAGTTCACTCATTCACTCACGCACTCAATGGAGAACAACCAATCAATCAAAATAATCAAACAATTAAGCAATATCAAGTAATCACACGTACCCTCGCTCACACATACACTAACTGCTTCAATACCTCACCCCTCCCTCCGTCACTTCCTCACTCACTCGATCCTTCTCTGATACTCTTCCTAACTCCTTCCTTCAGTATTCCTTCCCTCATCCATTTTCTCATTTAATTACCGGGCCCCTCTTTACTTACTTCCATCAGGCATCTATAGCGCCGTCATTCCTTCATGCCGACAGTGCTCGCAAGGTGTCTCTACAGGACTTCAAGTTCTAACAAAGAATAACTATTCCATGCGTTGATTTTACTCAATGACATTCTCAACTTCTGGGTTTATTGCCCTGATTCTAAATTTATTTAGCTATTTGTTGATGCAACAGTGTACATGAAGGTGTCTCTTAGTAGTATATATATATATATATATATATATATATATATATATATAT
>JAODUO010000550.1:107500-110000 GCA_025642075.2 Ridgeia piscesae
CGTTTGAGCAGGAGCTTGGGTCCGCCTGCACAGCGGAAGTGCGCGAGGCATGGGCGCTTCTGTTCGACTTCATCGGTAACAAACTCCTCGAAGGATATGACGTCGGCATGGAGGAGCGTCGCGTAGCGGAAAGCAAACAGAACGTGGTGAATGGTATAGAGAAAGAGACGGTCACGCCCGACGGAGAAGGTAAAGTGAATGCCACTGCCCCCGTGTGTCGGGTCAACGGGGATGTAACATTGCCCAAAGACGCAGCCGCCTGCCCGATCGGGCAAGCATCACCTATACAGCCGCCGTGCACACTGCCCGATGATCGTGCTACAAACCCGGCTTCAGTGGCTGAGAAAACAACAACAACAACAACAACAGGTGATGTCGCGACGACTACAAACGACACGACAACAACACGTAGTGACTCGATGGCGCCACTTGCGACCCTGGACGAGATCCCGATCACACCGACGTCACCGAAGGAACTTCTGACCACAGCGTCCATGTGTCCGTGGGCAGCGACGGACGGAGCCGGGGTACCGTCCGACACCCCTCCGGCCGATGTCCGGCAGTCACACCCGACGACAACAGGTTCGACTTGCACCGCCACTGAAGGTACGAATGACGTAGATTCGACGCAAACCAATGATATTGCCCCTACTCATCCGGGTCACCAAACTGCCACGTGCCCTATTGTTGAGGCTACTACGCCAACCGCGACGGACAATTGCAACTCTTCCTGCGCCGATGTTGCCCCAACGACTGCGGACAGTAGTGTACAATCACCACGTACCCCCACTGACATGCAACAACCCAACGACTGGTCAAACTCCGTCGAGACGACACCGGACACTGTTACGAGCTCGACCGAGTGTCCACGTGATTGCATCACAACGACTAATGACATTACGTTGACCACCGTTGACCACAACTCGAACGGTGCGCTGCAGTGTGGTGTGTACTCCGGCTGTAAAGGAACAAACGTCATCGTTGACGGAAATGACATCAGTAGACTGCTCCAGGCAAACCGGGTCTAGTGACGAATACGCCCTGTGACACTGTAGAGATAGCACACGCCAGTATAACAACCAAGTGTCGGGAAAATCTATAACACGCCGCCTTCTAAACACTTGAACAAACCACGATATGAATCTCAAATACATTTGACGAGTCTATCGCAAACTGAACGGAGAATAGATGAACACGTCCAACAAAACTGATAAGACGCCAAAGTACACCAGAGATAACTGGACCTTGGTCTATTACAGCTCAAAGGGTGGCTGTGTATGAAATGAACCAGGTTTGCATGCATTTAGAACGCGTGTTTTTAACACCGCGCACACTGCCAGGCAAGATGCAAACGACGCAACGCGCGTAATACCGTGAGGTAACGTTTAGCTACCCCCTTAGGACACGCTTGGCGCTATTACGCGATTAACAAACCACCGGTGGATTATTTGCATTTCGACGACTCAGGATTCTATAGTGAGTTGCGTGCCTTATTCGTAAACAGCTAGTGTGCACAGACGTCTGTGTTGATAATCGATGTCGTCGAGTAAAAACATCGACACGTACTTACTGGAGTATTAAATTAATTATGGCCAACGTCGTTCAAAGGGACCGACGATACACTGTCGGCGGCTTTATAAACCTGCGGATCAGCGGCCAAGGAAATGGTTCTTACTCCAGAAATATGTTACATATAAACCAATGAATTTGCTCACTTCGTGAAGGTGGTTTAGTCTGTTCAAGTAAAACCAAGCGTCGAGTTGAAATTTGACGCTGTTAGCGGAAATAAAGTCACGCCGCCAAGACGGAAATTAAGTCGCAAAAATACTCACATATCATTTTCGGTAGGACAATAATTTCTTTTTTATTAGCCTTTCTAGCTGCACAAAGATAGTATTAATGTATTCGATATATTGCCGTAGATGACTTGTTTTTGTTGCTTTATTGCGACTTTATATTGTCTATTTACAGTGACTTTATTTTTGCAAACGAAGACGAATGTATTGAGATGTATGATACATGAATGCACTGGTGTTTATAGCGATGTCATCATGACGTCACGTCGCTTCGAAGCACGTAGACTTGACCGTGACGACTATCTTCGAATCAATGACTGGTTTGTAATGGCGAGGTATATAATGTAAATGCAGGTATGCATAGCCGTTGTGGATATTAGCAAAGTAAACATTATCATATTAATCTACTTTCAAAACTATTTTGACTTAAAAAAAACATGAATTTTATTAATCAATAGTCTCAACATTATACCGATACTAGCATAAATAAGTAAACATGGTTTCAAATGGCAATCGCATGAACCAATTATTCAGTATTATTATGGATATATTGCGAGCTCATATGCATTTATGTTATTTTAATAAACTATAAATATATATATATATATAATATTCACACATCTTGTTTGTAAATTTGTTTTAGTTTCGTGAAATTACGATGGTGTGGTCTTGTTATCATACATTTAGACACGTTTGATGATATA